>JANRFK010001785.1:1506264-1524475 GCA_030068395.1 Apalone spinifera | reverse complement strand
TGCACTTTTGGGGTTGCTGAGTGAATGGACATAGCTGGGGGGGGTTTTTCGCTGGGGTGCCTTTCCGGGCAGGTTGAAATACAGATGCTCCCAGGTCCCACGTTCCATAGACCTGCATGCTGACCCTTTGCAGTCACTGGAAAGGAGGCGCTGTGGGGACCAGTGTTCCCTCTAAGCTGTGTGCTTGGGCGGCCACCCGGCAGAGATTCAGATGCCACCCAGCTGATTAGCAGAGCGCCCATGGTAGGCAGCAGCTGTGCAGCATGTGTTTGTAATGGTGGTGCACATCTGCACATGCCCTGGTGCTCGTGGCAACATTTTTTCCGCACGTGGATGGAAAAAATTAGAGGGAACACTGGTGGGGATCTTTAGAAATCACTGTCCGGACAGCCGCTGACAGTCATACCAGCAGTTTGTGTGTAGAGCCATCCGGCACCTGTGCATTAACGAGAGATTAACAATGTGAACAACAGCTGGTAAAGGGTGACGGTGTCCCTCTCCCCCACGTAGCTCTGGAAATCGGGCAGAGTTGGGGAGGACAACAGATAAAAATACCTCTACCGTTCTTGTTCATTTTCAGTTCCTAATTTCTCTTCGCCAGGTCCAGCCTCTCGCGGAGGCTGCTCTTGGGGTGGGGTGGGTGCAGAAGCAAGGCAAACAGTTCCAGCTCCCAGGCTGGACACCCCTTATCTGTCCCCGGGGAAGGGCAAACTCAGGCTGCTTGGGGCAGGAGGGGGACGTGCCACTGATTGTGATATGGTTGGAAGCAAGCGCACGGGAAGAACCCAGGTCACTGTGGACATGGGGGTAGGACAGGAACAATCTGGGAGAGCCTGCCGCTGAATGAGGGAGAAGAAACTGGGAGCTGACTCCTAGCTGCGTTCCCAGCTGAGACCCACTCACAGCTAACTGGAGGGGATTTTCCTAGGTGGCCGAGTGCTATTCTTCCTGCACTAAGCCCTTCTCTGTTCCCTCCATCAGCTTCCCTTGGGCCTGCCCCTCCTTTCCTCAGCCAGCTGCAGCGGCCTCGTTCCCAGGCCCAAGATAGTTTGGCCTCCACCTCCCAAGCTGAGACCCTCAAAGAATGGCAGATAGACAGCAATATTCCAGGAGGGTTTAACCCCCATTCCAGAAATGATGCCCTGTTGCTCAGAGCGGTTGTCAGAAATGGGTCATTCTCCTACTGTTACAGGGTCTGAAAAACTGTGTAGAAACCAGAAACCTGCACTCTGCAGAAGAAGAAAACGGAAACCTTCAGCAGACTCTGATTGTCCGCTTCAGCATTGCTTTGCTAGCGCAGGCTTGAATTTTCTTCATCCAAATCCCACTGTAAAACCCCTCTCACTCAAGACTCCTTTCAGTGAGAGCACACAAAGCCCTGGTCTGCTTTCGAGAGTGATTTTGAAATAAACCCCCTTGTTTCGAAATAATAAGTGGCGCGTCCATACTACTCAGCCCGTTATTTCGAAATAACGGGCTGGCTATTCAGACGTCTGTTCTCCTGCTTTCCTCGGGGAATGCCACTTATTTTGAAATCATTATTTCGAAAAAGCGGTACTGTGGATGCTCTGCTGCTGGTATTTTGAAATAACTACTCTCTGGAGTAATTCAAAGTCATTACTCCCCAGTGGGTCCACAACATCGGAGCCTGCCTCAGACTCATTTTGAGGCTCCCCCAGAGTCCTGCGCTATTTCGCATTTGTTATTTTGGGCGTTGTTATTGCGAATGTCGGTATTTTGAAATCATTTCCTTGTGTAGACCTGCCCGACTGTGTAGAGGGAAGGGCAGTCTATTGAGACAGGGAAAAGGCAGCTCATGGTTTCAGACTGCACACAGTGCCTTGAGGTCTGCCTCCAGTGGAGATGGTGGGCGATATTTCATTGTAGACAGTTGGTGAATCACACCTGGCCACTTGCGCTCATGAGTGAAAGACTCTGCCTGCAGCCTTTGACAGCTGTCCATGTTAGTGCAGAGGTGGGTCAGGGGCTGCTGACCCACAGAAAAATCAGTCGGGGGCCGCACACAAGGGAGAAGCAAAGTGAGATGCCCCTGACTGAGGAGAAAGACGCTCCCCATATTCCCCTCACACACCAGAGCCTAGAGGGGCCCAGGCTGGTAGATTTTGTGTGCTCCAGCCCTGCAGGTGGATGGCTGGGGGATTGGAGCACTGGCACGGGCTCCCCCATGCTGCGCCTCAGGGGCCGCATCCAGCCCATGGGCCATAGGTTCCCCACCCCTGTGTTAGTGCAACGGTTCATCTGCAACCGTGCAATAGGTAAGCAGGTGTCTGGCTGCATCCGCTTAGGTTTGCACATTGTCATGGTTGCTAGGGAGTTCAGGCTGTTTGGAATTCCCTTCTGATTCCATCCCCTCCCTCCCAATACATCACAGCCGAGGTGGGACTTGAGGACTCAAGTAGTTCTTTAGGGTGTGTGAATCCTTCTGTGTCCCTGGCCAGGTAATGCCACTTCTCTGGGTCTCATCCCTCCCCCCATCTTGAAAACAGGGAAAATAAGTGTGTAGGAGGCCACCTTGCCCCACGTGTTCATTCCTTATGCTTCATTTGTTCTGCCCTGTCCTATAGCGGAGCTCTGAGGAAGAGCTGGGTGTCAGCTCGGAAGCTTGTCTCTCTCACCAACATACGCTGGTCCAATAAAAGAGATCACAGCCCCCACCTTGTTTCTCTCGTGCCCTGGGGCCACCACAGTGGAGCCACACTGCCAGCTTTCCCAGGGAGCCATTCATCCTCTCTGACCCAAAGATTGTGGTGCCCTTTTGCTATCAGTGGTCCTGAAATGCTTTTCTCCTCCCCGTAGGTCCAGTACTGTGGGTTGCTGTTCCACCATGAAGGCTGGCCTCTCTGTGTCCATGAGAAGATCATAGTCCAGCTGGCCTCCATCGACTGGCGAGCCTTAACGCCTGGTGACTTCTACCTGCAGGTGGTGCCCTACCTAAAGAAGTCTCCCCGAATCGTACTGAAATGTTTGGCCAAGGACAAGCACAGTGTAGAGGAGGTTGTGGTCCCGGAGGTCTCCTACACCTCTATTTTCTCCCTGGCATGGTTGCAGTCCATCAATGGAGAGCGGATGGGTACAGTGCTGGAAAACTGTTTACTCACCTCTGATGGTAAAATATTCCGGGTTCCCTGGAGTAGCATAGTTCATCCTGAATTTATTGAGAAACCAAAACCCGCTGAAAATCATCTCACCTCTTGCACAATGGCTGAGGAAGCTTCCCATTTGCACGTGCCAACGGAGCCTTCCGAACGCACCTCACCTGCTGCTGGACCTCCGGCGTTGCAGGCGCACGAAGTGGCGCACGGCCATTCGGTCCTTCGCAGGACTACTCAGGAACCAACCGACACCCTTGTTAACGGGGCGAGTGCCGGGCCCCTGGAGGACTCTGAAAGTGACCCTGAAGGAGAGTACGTTGAGCTGATGGATGTTTCGCTGCCAAGGTTTGGCCCCCACGCGGGCTCCTTGACGCAGTCGATAGCCTTACATTCTAGACCGCGACCAAGAGCGGCTGTCTCTGCAGACAAACACAGGCGTGTTGCCCTCCGGGACGGTCGCACGTACTCGAAGAGTTTGGTTGGTTCAGCACTCACCCAAAAGCAGCACAGTCAGATGGACTCATCGCGGAGCTCTTATGCAGGGGACCATGGACATGCCATTCATTTGGAAAACAACACGCGGATGCGGCACGGTGAACCGTTACCCAAGAGCCAGCTGGACGCCAAGGATCCGGGAAGTGCGGGGAATTCAGAGCCTAACTCTCACACAGCTGCGTGTGCAGCTGGCAACACAGAGTGTTCGTCCTCCGCGGGGCACATGATAGACTGGCGATACGCCCTGTGCAGTTACCACGAGGCTTGTGCTGCGGACAGCGCGGCCGACAAGGCCCAGTTCACAGAGCCCCCTGGAAAACTGGAAGCCGAACACGAGGCGTGTGGGGCAGAGGTTGGCAGTGAAGCCACCGAGCAGAGCCCGGAAGCACTTTTGAATAATGCTGCTGTGAGGGAGGGAACGCAAAACCCGTCGAGAGCCGGCGGGGGCAGCGACAGCACTGGAGTGGATTTTGCTCCTGTGACAGGACATTCCACCCCGCCCAGCAGGCAGGACAGAGACTCCGGCATGCAGATTACAGCTCAATCCTCAAGCCTGCCAGAAGACTGCCCCCATTCCTCAGGGGAGGCCCCCGAGAGAATCGTAGCAGTCGAGCACTGCGGTAACGCGCTGGCAGAAGTCAGTCCGCCTGCCCCGTTGCACCCAAGACAGGCTGAGCCGTTAGGAGAGTCAGGCAGGGGGGTCCGCGTGGAGGAAGTCTGCAAAGAGACGGATGAGCACATGTTCCCTGGGAAGAAGCAGGCTAGCCACCCCTCTTCCTCTGCTGTTGAAGGGGGCATGGAAGGGTCCTTGTCACAGGACAAAGGACAGGAGGTCATGGACTGTACGCAACAGAAAGTAGAAGCTAAATTACTGCAAGCCACTGGGCCCATGGGGCTCAGCCAGAGTGCAAACCAGCGACCTAGCAATGGTGCCGTGGTAGATGTCCCCACAGAGAACGCCTGCCCAGTTGAAACCAAAAGGGACAGAGGGAAATGTGAGGAAACACAACGCTGGGTGGAAATCCAGGGTCACAAAAGTGTAGGGGTGTCAACCCCAAGGGAAGGAGGTGGCCCGGCACGAGTGGCAGGACAGAATTTGCTGGGGGGGCAGGAGAACAGTCCGAGTGCTCCTGAGCACGAGGGGTTGGGCAGAAGGACCATCCCAAAGGCTGGGAAAGAGTCAGTAGCCTTGGGAGCTCTAGACATGCTGCAAGCCAAAGCCGAGGAACCGGCGGCCGCTCTGCTGCCCCCTCCCGCTATGGATGGGGATACCACGAGGCCAACGCGGCAGGCTGAAAGGGGCGACGAGGCCAAACCCCCGCCTTCCCCGCAGGAAGCAGCCAGCGGCACGGCGCCTCCCTCAGGTAAACATGTCACCCGTGTGTTTGAGAGAAGGGCCACAGAGCCTGCTTCTGATAGGCAGTAGCCTCCAGGAGATGAGAATCTGGCAAATATCAAACGCTGTTTAAACACGACTGATTCTTGTGCTTTGAAAGGAACCTGTCTGGGGCTGAGAGAAGATATCTGGAAGCGTTTAGCTTGGCATTAGGCGCACTGGCAGGAGAGGCATTACTCCAGCCAGGATCATGAGGCCTTGTGGCTGTGCGCCCAAGTGGGCAGAGCCGGGAGTGTTTTATCCGATGCAACATGGCTGAGCTTTAAGCCCTTTCAGTTTACCAGGAAAGGGCTAGCAGGCCCCACGTCCCAGGGTAGTGGCTACTTAATGAACATGCACCATGGAAATGTGTAAGACTAGAAGGGGTCTTGTTCTGACCCTTTCATAACCGAAGGCCAGTACAGCAGAAAAGGCCACAGGAAAACCAACAGGCTTTTCAGTGTGACCCGACCACCAGATTTAGACTCTGGTGAAGCAAATCTGAGGCCTGGAAACCCGCAGTGAACTAGCTGGCTGTTAGTCTGAGCGGCCCAGCCACACGCAGCGTTTCAGATGGGGACCGGAGGGCACAGTGCGGTTACATGGCTTGAGGCGAGCCATGGGGTGGTTCGGTGGCTGAGCTGGGGTCAGACTCCAGACTACCTGACGTGCAGGCTGGTGCACGAATGAAATCACCGTCCTTCCCACCGAGGAAATTGGGCGCAGTTAAAATTGCAGGCTCTCACGCAAGGTTGCATGCATGTAGGGATGTCAGAGGCTAATCGGTTAACCAGTTCCCTGGTAAGCATTAGCCTCACCAGCATGCTTATGGGGTAACTGGTTAAACAGAGGGCCAGACTGAAGAGCAGCTCCCTCCCCACCCCCTCGCAGTGTGCTGGCCGGAGTAACTCCCCGTCTGCCCAGGGACCGGTGGGGTGGGAGCAGCTACCCACCAGCCCACTTGGGGCCAGCCGTGGATGGAGCAGCTCCCTACTGGGCAGGGCTGGCTGGAACCAGAGCAGCCCCATGCCCGCGGCGGGCTGGCCAGCAGAAGCCTTGGAGGCAGGGGCCCCTGCCTGGAGCCGCCTGTGCTGGAAGGGGTTTTTTAACCGATTAAAATTAAATCGTTTAACCGGTTAACATTTCCCATGGTATTTACCCTGTATGCGTGCGGTGCGTATTCAGCCTGGAAGCAATGCCCTCATATCTGCAGGTTGGCTTCTCCAGAGATGGCCCACCTGAGGGAAAGTGCCCAAGCTCTCCCTGCTGGTCCCCTGTTTACTCTGTTCATGGGCATGTGCACCACCGCGTTTGGCATCCAGCGGGGCCAAAGGCATTCACCCCGATTCACTGAGGTGTATCTTAATTCCGTAAGGTCTGGGCAGGGTCTCTGAGAATCGTCTCAGTCTGTCGCGACGCCCTTCGTAGCCGAGTCCCCGACTCGCGGCCCCGCACGTGACCAGGCCTGGGATCCCCCACACTGAGCTCCACAGCCCTTGGTTCCACCCGGGGGGATTTCAGACCAGTCCTGCCATAGCTAGTGCGTTCCGCTGCAAGCGTAGGGCCCACGGGTTCTGTTTCCAGGCTGCTGTTAATGTGCCTGCTCCCCTCATAACACTCACGATGAAATTTGGATTTGTGTGGTTCCCTCAAGGAGTAGCTCGCATTCACCCCTTTTACAGATGACATCCGTGGGAGCTTGCCCAAGGTCCTGTCAGACAGGTGATTTGGACCGCACACTATACGGGGGCCTCTGTCGCAGCTTCTAGTGTCTAAACTCACAAGAGGCATGTGACACTGGGACTCCGTCTAAGCTTGGCCAGTGAATGGAACAGGGTTGACTTCATACGCTTAGGTTACTGTAAGGCTTTTGACTTGGTGCTACAAAACATTGTGATTAAACCCCAGACCAATGTCCAATGTTCATGGCATTTGTGGAAGGGATTAAAAACAGGCGGCTAGCTCCCAAAACGTCATTGGAAACTGGAGTTTCGGGGGGAAGTGTTCCCACCGCAATTGATTCTTGGCCCTGTGGCATTTAACAAGCCATCATGCATGAACAGGGGAATCTGGAGTAGATGTCGAGAGGTTATTTTTCCTCAGTATTTGGTGTGGCTGCTGCTGGAATCCCCTGTCCAGCATGGGTATCTACAATTCAAAACAGATGTTGAATGAACTGAGAGGGTCAGAGAAGAACCAGGAGAAAGATTTAAGGGCTAGAAACCGCGACGGAGCCCAGCTCAGCCTGTGTAACCTAGCCAGGAGAAGGCCGGGGATGACACTCGTGAAGTCTCGACACGGGAAAGGGAGATTTAGTTGAGGGCTCGTCAGTCTAGCAGAGAGGGGCCACGCGCGGTCGGAGAGTGCAAGTTGTAGCCAGACAAAATCAGACAGGAAGGAAGGTGTCCATGTTTGATGCTGAAGGTAAATAGCCATTGGAACTGGTTCCCAAGCATTGTGGGGGGCTCTCCATATGGGTCATTTTCTAATCAGATGAGCTGGTTTTCGAGGGATTATCGTGGGGGGTTTCTGCTCTGCGTTGTGCAAGGGATGGAGAACAGTGATGATGGTGACGGTGGCCCATCTGGCCTTGGAATCGATGTGTCTATGAAACTCAAATCCCCTGTCTCCCAGTGCCTGGCTCACTTCCCCGGGGTAGGCCAGTGTATCCCGAGTCAGGCTCCACCAGAGAGCGATTTCATCATAAGATAGCCAGCAACGTGTCTGTGCCCCTCACGCCTGGCACCCTTCACGGGTCCCACCTGCTGCTCAGAGTTCTTGTAGGGCACAACCGCCACTTAAGGCATTTCTTTCAACACTGGGGAAAGGGAGCTTGGGAGTATTACAGAGCATGTAAACAGCGTTCACTCCTGAGTCCACGGTCCTCCCATGTCAAGCGGCAGTGGAGGAGATCCTCCGTGTCTTTGTCTGTGTCAGGTGAGTGAAAAGGGGATGCCACATCCCCTTTTGTAGCTGAGCAGAAAGCTGCTGTCCCCGGGAACGGAACCTGGCTCTGGTGTGGGTCACTAGAAAGAACAAATAGAAAAACTTAACGTTAACAAATCACTGGGACCCGATGGCATTCACCCAAGGGTTCTAAAAGAACTCAAATGGGAAATTGCAGAACTGTTAACTGTGGATTGTAATCTATCCTTTAAACCGGCTTCTGTACCTACTGACTGGAAGATAGCTAACGTGACACCAATATTTAAAAAGGGCTCTAGAGATGATCCCGGCAATTACAGACCAGTAAGTCTAACGTTGGTATCGGGCAAATTAGTTGAAACAATAGTTAAGAATAAAATTGTTAGGCACGTAGAAGAACATAATTTGTTGGGCAAAAGTCAACATGGTTTCTGTAAAGGGAAATCCTGTCTTACTAATCTATTAGAGTCCTTTGAAGAGGTTAACAAACATGCGGACAAGGGGGATCCAGTAGATATAGTATACTTAGATTTTCAGAAAGCCTTTGACAAAGTCCCTCACCAAAGGCTCTTGTGTAAATTACATTGTCATGGGATAAGAGGGAAGGTCCTTTCATGGATTGAGAACTGGTTCAAAGACAGGAAACAAAGGATAGGAATAAATGGTACATTTTCAGAATGGAGAGGGGTAACTAGTGGTGTCCCTCAAGGGTCAGTCCTAGAACCAATCCTATTTAACTTATTCATAAATGATCTAGAGAAAGGGGCAAGCAGTGAGGTAGTAAAGTTTGCAGATGATACTAAACTGTTTAATATTGTCAAGACAGAAGCAGACTGTGAAGAACTTCAAAAAGATCTCACAAAACTAAGTGATTCGGCAACAAAATGGCAAATGAAGTTTAATGTGGATAAGTGTAAAGTAATGCACATCGGGAAAAATAACCCCGTTCCCAACTATACATATAGTATGATGGGGGCTAATTTGGCTATGACAAATCAGGAAAGAGATCTTGGAGTTATTGTGGATAGTTCCCTGAAAACTTCCACACAGTGTGCAGTGGCGATCAAAAAGGCAATAGAATGTTAGGAATTATTAAGAAAGGGATAGAAAATAAGACCCAGAATATCTTACTGCCCCTGTATAAAACTATGGTACGCCCACATCTTGAATACTGTGTACAGATGTGGTCTCCTCGCCTCAAAAAAGATATTTTGGCCTTGGAAAGTGTTCAGAAAAGGGCAACTAAAATGATTAGGGGTTTGGAACAGGTCCCATATCAGGAGAGGCTAATGCGACTGGGACTTTTCAGTTTAGAAAAGAGGAGACTTTGGGGGGGGGATATGATAGAGGTATATAAAATCATGAGTGGTGTGGAGAGGGTGAATAAAGAAAAGTTATTTATTAGTTCCCATAATATAAGGACTAGAGGACACCAAATGAAATTAATGGTAGGAGGTTTAAAACTAATAAGTGAAAGTTCTTCACACAGCGCGTAGTCAATCTGTGGAACTCCTTGCCAGAGGAGGCTGTGAAGGCTAGGATTATAACAGAGTTTAAAGAGATGCTAGATACATTCATGGAGGTTAGGTCCATAAAAGGCTATTAGCAAGGGGGTAGGAATGGTGTCCCTGGCCTCTGTCAGAGGCTAGAGATGGATGGCACCAGACAAATCGCTTGATCACTGTCTTCGGTCCACCCCCTCTGGGGCACCTGGTGCTGGCCACTGTCGGCAGACAGGCTACTGGGCTAGATGGACCTTTGGTCTGACCCGGTATGGCTGTTCTTATGCCTGTCGATGAGCCCCACTGTAAGGGACAGCAGCTGTTAATGCAGCGGTTGACTTAGTAACTGCCGGAGCTGTTGAAGCGTGTTGGGGCGCCCTGCGTCCGTGTCGTCCTGGCAGGTCTCTTGTGTCTGGAGTGTGTTGGCTGACACCTCTGCCTGGGATGTGATCTGCCCCCCGGCTCCTGTCAGCAGCCGGGCTCACTCTTCTCTTTCAGGACTGCAGCGGGAAGGGGGAGAAAAGATACAGGACGGATCTTGCACACATTCCTGGGAGCCAGGGGGGGGAGTCTGCTCCCAGGAGGAAGGCTCAGCAGCCGTCACTCACCAGGAGACCTCCTCTTCCGGGCCACCCAGGAGCTGTCAACCTGCGCCCGGCACAGTGAAGGACGTGAACCTGGAAGTCCTCATGAGTGGCGTGGCCTGCCTGCCGGGTGAGTGACGGCGCCCGAGGGACGGGCAGGCACCATCATGCCACGGAGGGGCTGAGCTGGGCCTGCTGCCGATCGGGGCGCACGCTAATCTTTCCCGTGGGGCAGGAGGTCTGCATGGGCTGCACTCCTTTCACGAAAACCAGCTCAGCGTTGTGGTCCTCGCGCCCCTGGCCAGCGCTTGGAGCTGTCCGGCCGAGTCAGGGACTGGCCAGAACCAGGCTACAGAGGCAGCAGCGCGGAGTTGCAGGGGGCTCCCCGGGGTGGGGCCGGAGTGCACTGGCTGCCATCCCATGGGACTGCGGGATAGTCGTGTAACCGCTAACATGTCATGCGGTTACACAACTGTTCATCCCTAACTTGCTGCGGGGTTCAGAGCCAGGAAACTTTCTCCAGCCACTCGGCCGGCCCGTCTCTTCCGCTCACAGCAACCCCCCCGCAGCAACACCTGCCCCACATAGCCTCCCTTCTTAGTCCCACTGCAAAGGTGCAATCCCTGGTGCTGACAGGGGCAGCCCTGTAGACGCCAGGGTATTAAGGACACAAAGGGGGGAGGACTTATTTGCTAAGTGGGCCAGCGTCTGCAGTTGGGAGCCACTTGAGCATGTGGCTACCCCGCTCTGCTGTCCACATATTCCAAAGGATTATGTGAAACTGGAGAGGACGCAGAAAAGAGCCACAGAACGGACTCATGGGCTGGAGAAGATGTATTCCAGTTAGGGACAGAAATGGTTAGCTTCATTCTGAATGGGTGAGGCTTACCAGTTCTGGTTAACTGGTAGGGACTGGAGCAGCTCCCCCCCACCCTGGGCAGGAGGCTGCTCCAGACCCGTGGGGCCCACCGGAGCAGCCCCTGTCCATGGTGGGCCCGGCCCAAGCGGTGCACCGCAGGTACGGGCTGATCCAGCTGGCTGAAGCAGCCCCCATCTGTGGCAGGCCCAGGCTGGGGGTACTGGCAGCCATTTAAAGGGCCGGGGCTCCAGCCGCCACCACTGTCAGGGTAGCAGCAGTGGCATTTGGGAGCCCTTTGAACCACTGGGCCCCAGGGCAACTTCCCCCTGCCCGTCGGCAGGCCTGGGCCTGTGTTATCCGAGAGGGCAGACTAGAACCCTGAAACCGCTGCCTCGGGTCCTTTGCTTCCTTGTTCTGCGTCCAGAGCCAAGCAGGGGGGATCTCTGACGGCTATCCCCAGTTAACGCTGAGGTAACGCTGGCTCCCCTGCTAACAGCCCTCCTACCTCCTGCCACTGGAAGGCTTTTCAAACCTTCACCTCTGGCATCCCTACAGAAGGACAGCAAACCTCCAGCGGGCTGTCAGCGTGTGCCCGTTGTCCCGTTAGGCTGCCCCAGCGCATGGGAAGTCAGCTGTCTCACGCTTCCGCCTTGGGCTGGCCCAGAATGGGAGCTGCCGCTTCCCTCTCGGTGCCTTTGCTCTGCGAGGAGCCTGCTGCTCTGGTGCGGGGACGCGGGCCTTTGCGCCTGCGGCGGGAGTATGAAGGCTGCCTTGGATTAGGCTGCGCCTGGTTCCGTGTAAATTGCTTCCAGCTGACAGCAGCCAGCTGCAAAAGGAATCAGCCTGCCGGAGGGCCGAGGTTCCCTGACGTGGTGCCGGGCTGAGTGTGGACCTGAATCGCTGCTTCCAGTAACTCCTCAGGTCTTTATCAGAGGCTGTGCAAACAGCGAGCGTAACGCCGGGACCACCGGCGCTTAGAGCAGGAGCCTCTGCCGCGCGAGCTTAAAATCAGCTGGCTCCCGGCTAGGGCTGCAGGGCAAACTCCCTCTCTCTGGAAGTGGTCCCAGTGCCACGCCGCGGGGCAGTGCCCACCGCCAACAGGTCTGTGCATTGTGCCCACATGGCTCCAGGAGGCACCGGGTCAGTGGCTGGTCCTGCTCATCCCCGATGGGCTCTGGTGTATTGCTCAATGCTGGCGGGGGGAAGCGGGGGCAGAGCCTTTGGTCCCCTGGCAATGCTGTAATTTGCTGGGGAGAAGCACCGCGGGCTGTGGGGAGAGGGGCTGCCCTGGGGGTGATCTGGGGGGAAGGTCTCCCCCAAGCTGCAGAGGTGAAACAAGATGCTCATTTCCAGGCACCAGAGACAAAAGTGGGCGTGCGGTGGCCATAATCACCACGAGGAACACCGTCTGGTTGAACCCCCACTGCAACACCGCCGAGCTGGTGCGCCTCCTCCTCTACTTGCACAGCATCCCAAGGTGGGTGGCGCGTCCCGCCCAGGCTGGGGGCGGATCGAGGGCGCTGGCCTCAGGCAGCTTTGGAAGTGCAGGTTGAACCTCGCTAGTCTGGCACCCTTGGGCCCTGGCTGCTGGCGAACCAGAGCACGTGCCCCACCACGGCGGGTCCTTAGTGTCACCAGCGTGACCAACGTTTCCACAGCTTGCTGGGCTCTTAGCAGACATTTAGGGGTAAGTTAGAGCCAAATAGCAGCCCAGAACCCTGCGAGCCAGGGGGGCTGTAAACAGAGTTTACAGGACTGCAGGAAACTTGGCCACCCCCGTGCTACATGGACACCGGGCTAACTGAGATCATGGAGGCTGCTGAACCAGAGAGGGCCAGATGAGAGAGGTTCAGCCTGTACCTGCGGCCTCGGTGCTTTGGCCATGCAGTGTACTAACGCTTTGAGTGTGTTCCCAGGCATTGCCATAAATCCACACCATTTTTCACTGATCTGCATTGACTCAGGAAGCAGGGCTTGGCAAACATGACACTGCCAATCCTGGCGTAGCCCGGCAGCCCCAGGACACTTTTCCTGACTGTCCCGCTGTGGCCAAGAGCGTTGGATGAGTGACGGATAGGCCCCTGGAACAGAGCCGTGTCAGGCACTTTGCCAGGCAGGGCTAAACGCTCTCAGAATGCGCCGGTTTGTGCGTTGCCAGTCCCCCTGGGCTCCCTCCTGACTCCTCCCAGACTCCACTGGGGTCTGTGTTTTGCAATGCTTTGAAGAACACAGTTTGTTCCCAGCGTGAGCATTGGCACCGGAGTGTCTGAAAGGATGCAAGGATTGCCGGGTGCCCATCCTCGGGCATGGGCAGTGAGGGCTGGCTCTCCCTCCACTCGGCCCGCCTCCCCTTAGGTGCGATGGACCGTGTGGGTTTGCTGCTGGCGTCTGGGCAGGGGAGCCGCATGGCTGGAGTTGCAGCGCCATGGGAGGAGGTGGCAGCAGGAATTAGCTTGGTAATGGGGAAGGGAAAACCAGAGCAGTCTGGGCATCTCCAGCGGGAAGCTATTGCGACTCATAAGAGGAGGTGTTCAGGGCTTCCCTTCACAGAGGTGCATCGGCAGCGGTGCCCCCTGTTCCTGGACAGGACTGCGGGACTCGCCCGGGCCGACGCACTAACCACGTCTTTCCTTTCCCTCACAGGGCTGCGTGCCGAGCGCTGGGCCTCACTGTGCTGGTGGACGCCCGTCGCTGCTCACCCGTCCCCGCCCTTTTTAAGGCTTTCAACCTACTGCAGGTGAGCCCCTAGAAACAGCCTTGGCCCTTTGCTGCGGGCTCTTTGGGGTGGTTGCCGTTGCCTGGCCCTGAACGTCCCTGCCGTCCCAGGTTTGGCTGCGGTCAGGCAGGGGAGCCCTGCCCCGTTTCAGCGGGACCCTCCTGCCTGCACTTCCCAGGAAAAGCCAGAGCCCTGCCTTTGGGGGGAAAACAGCTGCCACTTTCAGCCCTGGCCGAGAGCTTTGCCCCAGTCGAAGCGCTGGCCACTCTGAACTCACAATGTGCCGCCCCAGTTCTGGTGAGTGTCTCTCTTGGCATCATGGTTCTGGTTTCACCCGTCCGCTGCCAGAACCGCTTGTGGCCCGTTGCTGCCAAAGGCGGGTGAGAAGTGAGGCAGAGAGGCCGGCGCGGGGCTGGCGGGGCAGTCCCTGAAGGAGGAGAACGGCACATCAGGCCAGCGCGCTAGGGAGGGGGGAGGATGTCTGTTGGTCTGGCAGGGGGTGAATGATTGGAACCAGACATGCAGTAACTTAATCTTGGTCCAGGTCAAAGGCTTTCATGTCAGTCAGCTGGAAAGCCAGTGTCTGGTGCTGACACTGATCAGACCTTATTTCCCATCTGTTGCTCGCAATCCAAGCAAGATAACGAGCCAGAGCTGCAGCTAATCAGGGGCACGCAGGTGCCTCCTGGCACTGGCCTTGTGGCCCCCGCCGCTCCAACAGACTCGGAATGAACCCGGGCGTCTGTGCACGCAGAGAGGGCAGCAGCTGGCTGCGTGTCTGGTGTTTTGCTTTGCCGCACTGGCGGGCAGGGGCTGGGGCAGGAGCTGTGCCCAAGCAGCATGCTTTTCCCCCGGGCAAGGGTGCAAAGAGCAGGGCGGGACCCAGTTCTGAGGCGTGGGATGCAGGGCCCTGGGCCGCCTTGCTCAGCCCCCCGGGGACGCTGGTGGCTCTGGTCAGCGCGGCCGAGGGGGCCATTCAAAGTCCCCTCAGAGTTGCTCCCTGGCGGAGGCTGGGGCACGATCCGCTCTCTGGAATCCGCGGGGCTAGGGCCAGTAGGTTTGGACACTGCGCTGCCCCCCGGAAGGGGCCAGCAGCAGGGCCAGCTCCTAGCCAGGGGGGCCGCAGGGCTCTGCATGCTGACCCACCTCCCAGGCAGCAGCTCCGCACTTCCATTGGACAGGAACTGGCCAGTGGGAGCTGGGAGACGGTGCCTGTGGGCGAGAGCCGCGTGAAGCTGCTTGCGCACCTCCGCCTAGGAGTCAGACCTGCTGCCAGCTTCTTCTGGGGCGCAGGGTGCTGCAGAGCAAGGAAAGGCAGGAGGCTGCCTTAGCCCCCTGCTGTGCCGCTGCCCCGGAGCTGCCAGAGATAACTCTGAGCCCCAAGCCCCTGCCCTAGGCCTGAGGCCCCCAGCCCACAGCTCCCTCCTGCATCCCACGTCCCTCATCTCTGCCCCCTTCCACACCTTGAGCCCCTCACCTCCGCAGCCCCAACCCTCTGCCTCCGCCCCCACACTCCAAGCCGCTCCTCCCTGGTTCATTTGGGTCACTTGACAATTTTCTTCAGCTGGGTCGCCAGCAAAGGCGTTTGAAAACTGTCCTGGTGCGGCGCTTGCTCCCAGTGCTGCGGGGGCAGCGTCACAGCGCCTGAGAGAGAGCGTCTTCCCTTGCCGAGCATCACTCTTGGCGCCTGGCGCAGGCACCTTCTTCTCGCTTCCAGCCTCCATTTGCTTGTGCTCAGGGCCATCCCCTTTGCTCTTGTGCCCACGTGCTTCAATAGCTCTTCACATGCCAGGACACTCCCCTTACAGAGGCCCCCTGTCGCCGTGCGAGGCGAGGCAGGCCTCTCGGAACCCGCCAGCCCCCTCTGGCGGGACAGGAGAGCCCTGTGCTGGTGAACAAAGGGTTAAAGGGCTGCTCTGGGCCCAGCAGGCCCCACCCAGCTGCACCCACTGCACCCATTGCCATTCCTCCGGTTTTCAAAGTCATCCTCGTCTTCCAGTACAGTCGTCTCATCCCCTCTGTGCTGACGATGCCTCCTGACTTTTCATCACTGGCACATTTCATCCTCCCCCGCCTGCTCTGTGCTGCAACGTGTCTGATGACAATATTGCAGGGGATCCGTTTCCAGACGATTCTTGAGGAACTCATGTTATCGTAGACAGCCAGTGAAACCCAACTTTCCCCTGCAATGTGACTACAGAAGCACTTCTTCCATTGGCGTGCACACCGTCCGGGGAGCAGGGAGGGACTAAGGTCTGGAGAATCTGAACTCCAGTAGTGCCTTCAGCGCTGAGAGGGACCTCGGAGAATAGATAAAAATGATGAAGAATCTGGGCTGTGCAGGTATATTAACTGAACTGAGCATGTGTAGTAAGGTTAGCAGTGACCTAGAAGTTATAAAAATCACCCTCATGTCTATAAAGGACAGGAGCTATTTGGACACAGCAGTGCTGAGAAGAGAAAAGTTCTGCAATAACAGGGCATAGGCTGGATGATCTAATCCCAAATACTTTTTCCATCTGTGGTTCTTAGACCTCCCAACCCCGTTGACTTTCCCAGGGGACTGCTGGGTTTCTGACCCTTCTACAAGTCTGCTGGAAAATCCCCTTCTGATTGGTTTCCCTTTTCCACTTCCCCACCTCCTGGGGGAGGACACATAATCAGAGCTGCCGTGTGCACTGAGGAGAAATTTCCACCCGCAGCAGCTGTTGCCAGTGCATCCCTCCCTTTCCCCTCGGTGCACTGGAGGTCAGTTTTATTTATTCTTTAATAAAACCTTTCACCAGCTTGAGTGAAATATGCTGGAGGCCTCATGCTGCCAGTATTCAAACATCCTTGGCATTTCTAAACGGTATACTTAGCAATTTGTTGCAGCCAGCACGGGGAAATTCTATAGTCGACCTTGTCTTAACAGATAAAAAGGAACAGATCACATAACTACATATTAATGTAGCTTATGTACAAATGACCATGACTTGATCACATTTATAATGTGCTAGGAGAATAAAGTCCAAACGCATTTTATTTCTATATATAAAATATACCTACATGATGATTTAACAGGGCCATTTTCACAAAGCTGAAAATAATGAAGTTAAATCAGCTGGAAGGAAGAAAGTAATCAGAAAAATATGATTGATAATTGGGAATCATTTAAGAACACCCAAGTGGCTCGATCCTACAATCAAAGAAGAAGGCTGAATTGGTTCAAAAACTGACCTGATTTAGAGAGCAAATGAAGGCAGCTGGGAAAATTAAAAAAAAAAACTTTATCAATGCAAGAAAAGGGATGTTGATAATAATGAATATAAATCAGAAATCAGGCATTATAGAAAATTGATAAGGGAAGTAAAGGGACACAAGGAGCCATCTAAGGCCAGCAGATTTCCAGACAGTGAGAAAGAGGCTTTTAAATATTTGAGGAACAAAAAGAGTCCTGACAGTGTTAGAAAGTAGCAACACTAATGCCAAAAAGGCAGAGGTGTTCAATAAAATATTTCAGTTCTATATTTTGGTAAGAAAAAGATTGTATATCCTTATTATCCAGTGATGATTACACTCTTTCCATTGCACTAGTGTCTTTGAATGATATTAAATAGAAGCTACTAAATTCAGACATTTTTAAATCAGTAAGTTTAGGTATCTTTAATCCAAGAGTTCTAAAAGAGTTGGCTTAGAAAATTGCTGGATTGTTAAGGTTGATTTCCAATAAGTCTTGGAGCAGTGGGGAAGTTACAGAAGACTGGAAGATATCTAATGTTGGGCTGATTTTTCAAACAATTAATGGGATGACCTGGCTGTTACCCTAACATTGATCCATGGCAGAATCATAGAGCAGCTAATAGAACTCCGTTAATAAAGAATTAAAGGAAGGTAATGTAGTTAGTGCCAATTAACATGGGTTTATGACAAATAGACTGTCGAAGTAATGTGATATTTTTGATGACATTACAAGTTTAGTTGATAACGGCAATAGTATTTTCATCATATACTTAGACTTCCATAAGACATTTGATTTGGTACCACAGAACAGCTTTTTTGGCTCGTGAGTAGCAGGACGGGGCTAGTGCACAGTGGATGCTAGAAGTAACGAGCTAACACCGACTGGGTTTTTTTCTGGAGTGGCTCACGAACATGAGTGCCTCCCTTAAGGCACACTGTCCATACCAAGGCAGACACCCCAAACTGTGTTCTGTAATTAGATTTCACCAAGCCAGTACCAGATGTGACCCCAGTCTCACCAGGGAGTCCCCTGAAACTCTCCAGTCTAACTTGCTGCCCAGAACAAACTGAACTTAGTGCTAAATGGTCACTTACACTACAAATCACACTGCAGTCAGGATGCTTCCTGTCCCAAGAGACCAATCACTTGCCCCCAGATCAGTTGCACCCAGATCTTACGCCCCAGACCACAGCGATAATCTCTCTAATGGCTGTTTAACTAGGAGAAGGGAAAGCAAATATACACTCAGATATGTTGCCATTTACATCCTAAGAATGATGGAGTTGTAGGGAATCTGGCAATAAAGTGTCTTTCAGGACAGACCCAGGACTGCAACTCCTAGGGGTTTCTGGCTTCACTTTAGAGCTGTGGTTCCCAAACTTTTTGGCATCATGCCCCCTTTTTGATTTTTGAGAAACC
>JANRFK010001785.1:1474912-1500887 GCA_030068395.1 Apalone spinifera | reverse complement strand
TGCGGGGCCGGGTAGATGCCGAGGGGGAGTCAGGAAGTGGCCCAGGGGAAGCTGACGGCTGCGAGGCTGGTCTTGTAGAGCTTTAGAGTGTGTCAGCGTGTTGTGGACCGGATCCCCGGTGACCCCAGTGCAGCCAACGCTGCCAATGCTAGGGCCTTGGGCTGGACGTGGTAGAGTAGGGAGGACCCACATTCCCCCGGCACCTCACATACCGGGTGGCAGTCTCCCCCTCCCCTCTTTTGCCTGGGGAACTGTGTTTGTGTTGCTGCCCCTCCCTGAGCCAGGGCCTGGGCCTTACTAACTGTGGGACTGTTTGTGTTGCTGCCCTGCCCTGAACCAGGGCCTGGGCTTATCAGCTGTTGAACTACTATTTTTTTGTCTTTGTTTGCCAGATCCGTCCTGTACTCCAGGCCAGGGGCTTAAAGGGGACCACTGGGCCTTTGTGTATAGGCCAGAGCACTGGTCTGGGGCCCAGGACTAAGCCAGCTGCCTTATAGAGAGGCATAGGGCAAGGCACAGGGAGGTCTAGCTGTGTGGGTGAAAAATCCCAAAGAAATGACTAGTGGGGGAGGGCGGGGAAGGCTTGGAAGAAGTGAAAGTTCCCAACTCCAAGGGGACGGTGCAGAAGAGAGATTAAGAAATAAATTGGCGCACAGGAGACTCTCAGGGGAAGCCAGTGTTTTAAGCAGAAAAGAGAAACTGTGCATCTCTAGGGGAATGTCGGCTGCCTGTGTCCAATTGCTCGCTCCCAGCCCAGCCCAGCCGGCCCGCTCTGCAAATCTCGGCCATTTTCCTGCTTGGTATTATGTATCCTGCATGGCACCAGCTCGGCTCCAGCCTCTGACTGGAGCATGCGGGGGTGTATTGGCTCTCGGATACCCGCTACGTGGCCAGTGGCTCCTGGCACAGCGTGGAGGGGCACTGAGGTTGCAGAAGGGGAGGGCTGCTGTGTGTGGAGGCTGCTCTGGGCATCACTTTGGAAAACGTACTGCTCGTTTTACAATCCCACAGAAACGTTGCAAACATGCATGACTCAGAGCAGGCCGTGTGAGCGTGGAAGGCCAAGCCTCGCGCTGTCTCCACCACAGAATTTCGGCTTTGGAGGAATTCCTGGCTCCCCTCAAACTTCCGTTTCACACTTGCTCGGCTTCCAGTGTGCCCGCCGAACTGTGGAACGGCAAGCAAGCGAATTAGTCCAAGATTGACGAGCTTTTGTTGTTTCCTTCCTATTGTGATTGGGCTGCACATGTGCATGTAGGAGTTCAGTCTGCCACAGAGCGCTGGGATCTCGTTAGCCCTGCTGTAAAATTGACCAAGAAAGAGACGCTCACCTGAGTTTTCCTCTTTCCCCTTAGAGCAAGCCTACACTGCCAAAAAACTGTGTTCTCGGCTCAGGTTAGCTAACTCAGGTTAAAATAGCCACTTGGCTTTTATCCCCCTGTCAGGGAAGCTTGGGGTCGAACTCGAGCTACTACGTGGAGCTGAAGGCTTGTTGCTTTCTTTTCGGTGCTATTTTAACGTGTTAGCTAACCCGAGTTGAAGAACGTCCCTTTTCTGGCAGCATAGGCGCCGCTCTTCGAGCTCCTTTCTGCAGGCAGACCGGTGACACTGATGTGCTTGTTTCTTCTCAGATGGAGCTCCTCACCTCGATGAAGTCCCTCCACAAGCACATAGACAGCACGCAGCTGCCGCTGGAATTGGATGGGACCTTCCCATACTGCCATCGGGACTGGTTGAGCTTTCGCATGGTGAGTGAGAAGGGCAGGGGTCTACCGTTGCTGCTTGTGGGGGCCAGGTCGGGTTTCCAGATGCCGGAGAGAAGAACCGTTGTATCACATACGGGGTTAGGGCAAGGTATGGCACTAAATGCATAAGATGTGCCGTTCTGGTTCCCCGGGTAGCCGTGTCTTGGCTACACTGCGCATGGCAGAGTTTGTCTTTCCATGGCTGTTTGTGGATGTGCCATGTGGCTGTGGGAACTGCAGCTTTGCATCTCTTCTCTTGGGTATTTTTAAGAATGGAGCTGCCAGCCAGAGGGAGTGGAGGGAACGCTGGGAGGGACTGGGCTATTAATGTCTCCCTTTGGCCACTAGAGGCTTGGGTGAGGCAGTCGGAAGAGGAGACTCAGCAGGATGTACCGCCCTACTGGAGCTGAGTGGCGGCTCCTCACAGCTCACTGATTGGCTGATACCAGTATATTAAGCAGGAAGCCATGACAGGGAGCCGTCTGAGCAGCAACCCCGCCTGCTTGCCTGTTCTCACTTGCAACAAATTGGTTTTCCTTGACTTTGCTATTTGACTGCTGTGCCCGACCCCGAGGTCCTAGCATCCTCTCCCTGCTTCTTATCTTCCTGCTGCAAAGACTCCTTCCTTCTTTTACACGCCCAGGGACTCTCCAGCAGTCTGTTCCGTTGTCAGTGAGGAGAACAACGTCACCACTTAGCAAACAGTAATTGCAACGATAAACCGTCGGAAGTGATCCCAGTTAGTTCGACTTCTGTTATTTCGGAGCCAGATTGCCTGGAATACATAAACGACTCCTTGTGGGAGCCGTGTTCCAACGCTTTTTACCATGGGTGTTTGAGGTGTTGGAGGGAATGTCTGCACTGGCTAAGCACACCCCTGTCCTCTAGCACGAGATTTTACCGAACTTGCCACCTCACTCTACCCACGTGTCACGGTGTTCCTGTACCAGTAAAAGCCACATTTCTAGTATAGGTTGAACCTCTCTAGTCCAGAATTCTCTGGTCTGGCAACATCGGTGGTCCTGCAGGATGTCAGTGAGCCGGGTGTCCGCTTAGCATGGGTGTGGCCAAGTTTCCCATAAAATTTGTTAACAGCCACCAGTTCTGGCTCTTGGTGTTCTGGGCTGTTATTTAGCTCTGATGCTCCCTTTCCTCAGAGGTCAGGTTTTCTAACCCTTGTCTCATTTTTGTTACTCTCTTATGGAGTTTCTCCAGTTTGGATACAGCTTTCTTCAAGTGTGGGGCCCACCATTGATGACAGTGCTCCATTTGAGGCCTGACCTGTACCAATTAGAGCGTTACAATTACCTCCCATGTCTTACATACAACACTCCTCTGAATACCTCCCAGAATATTAACCTTTTTTGTTTGCAATTGCATACTGAATTTCTGAGCCCCTGTAAGTGCCAAGACCTTCACAGCAGCTCTACCACTTAGCCACTTATTCCGTCCTTTGTAGCTGTGCATTTGCTTGTTCCTTCCTGAGTGCAGAACGCTGCACTTGCCTTTATTGAATTCCATCCTGTTGCTGTCAGACTAGTCCTCTAACATGTCAAGGTTGTTTTGAATTCTAATGCCGTCCTCCAAAGTTCTTGCAACCCCTCCCATCCTCTGTAGATTTTATAAGCATGCTCTCCACTCTATTATCCCAGCCATCAATGAAAATATTGAATAGTTCCAGCACGGAGCCCTGGAGTAAGATTCCCTCTCCCAGTCTGAAAGTGAGACATTGATAACTACTCTTTGAGTGTCTACAGACTTTATCGGTCGTGTTCCCACGGTGTGGTCATTTCTTGTAGAACACATTTCCCTAGTTTCACTGTCAAAATGTCACGTAGGACCGTGTCAAAACCCTTATGAAAATATTAAATAGCTCCACCCTCTTGATTTTTAGCAATTATTAGCTCTCCTTCCCTGCGACAGAGAGGGCCTTTGCTTTGCTTTGTACTTATCCTGCCTCTAATGTATCTAATGAACCGTTTCTTGCTGCCTTTTATTTTCCTTGCTAAAGGAAACTCATGTTGTGCCTTTCTGAGTTTGCCCCTGCATGTTTGTGTTATTATTTTGTGCTTATCTTCAGCAATGTGTCCATTTCCATTTTTGTAGAATTTCTTTTTGATTTTCAGGTCATTAAAGAATTTTTGATGGAGCCATATTGGACTCTGCCTATTCTTCCTATCTTTCTTTCACCTCCGGATAACTTGCCAATTGTGCTTTTGCTATTGTCATCTTGGGAAATTTCTAGCTCTCCTGAACTTCTTTCTCTCTCAGATTTTCTTCCCCTAGGACTTTCTTGCCAGATCTCTATGTTTGTTAAAGCCTTTTTTTAGTCCATTTTCTTTATTCTGCTGCTTTAACTCCTCCCTTTCCTTAGAATCTATTATTTCAAGATCACTTTCATTCAAATTGTCTTCTACCTTCAGAATCACAACCAATTCTTCTCTGTGAGAAATACATCCAATATGGTTGTCTCCCTCCTTCCTACCTCCTTTTTTTTCTTCACTCAGCGCATAGTCAACCTGTGGAACTCCTTGCCGGAGGATGTGGTGAAAACTGGGACTTTAACAGGGTTAAAAAAAAAGCTGGATAGATTCATGGAGATTAGGTCCATCAATGGCTATTAGCCAGGATGGGTAGGAATGGTGTCACTAACCTCTGTGTATCTGGAAATGGGTGACAGGAGAAGGATCATGTGAGGATTCCCTGTTGTGTTCCCTCCCTCTGGGGCATCTGGCATTGGCCGCTGTTGGGAGACAGGACACTGGGCTAGATGGACCTTTGGTCTGACCCAGTCTGGCTGTTCTTATGTTCTCCTCCACCTTCTGAAACACAAAGTTGTCCCCAGTACATTCCAGGAACTAGTAGGGAGGTGATGCGGTGAGGAGCGGCTAGGGAAATACCTGGAAATAAAATGAAAGAATCCGGGGAAGAACATTGGAGTCTAGGGCCATCTTTTGTTCCACATTTCTTGCATTTTAAAGTCAACAGCTTTCCCTAGGCTGTAGCTGAGAGCGAGGCTCACGCCGGAATCTGACAGTACAGCTGCTAACCGATGCACTGAATGTGACCGTGACCCAAGTGATACATATCTGTAGTTCTGCAATCACGTGACTAGCTTTATTTATTTAACGTCTCTGATGAGCTCACCAGCATCCTGCTCAGCAATCCGTCTCCAGCTGGGGCTGCTCGCAACATTCCCAACCTGAGGGCAGCTTCAAACAGCCCCTATTTAAAAAAAAAAGAACCTGCTTGCGATTGTGGAATTTGCCCCCAAATTATAGGCAGACAATGAGAGTATTCAGATCTAACTAAGAGCTAATGTACGGAAGTTTTAAATGTGCATTCAGATGTCTCTGTCGCTTCAAGGGCCACACGTCAGAAACAGACAATTTGGCTCTCTACGAGGCAGGACGGGAGAACAGCATTCCTTCTGGGGAAACAATGCTGATCTCAAAAAATGTTACAAGATCCCTTTTCTCTGAGGAGCATGGCGCCAAGGCAATCCACACTGGCATGGTTAATTGGGGGGGCTGGACTGGCTATGGGATGACCCGTCTCCATTCACGGTTTGGCCACAAGCAGTCATTCCACCCTCAGGAAATGAAAACCTTAATACCCCACTTGTAGGTAGCGGGGCTGTAGCCATGCTGATCCCAGGACATTCGAGGGACAAGGTGGGGGAGGTGGGATCTTCTATTGGACCAGCTTCTGCTGGTGAGAGAGACACGCATTCCAGCTCGTCAGCTCTGGCCTGGAGAGATTACCTCACCCACCTTCTCTTTTCATGCTCTCACAGGCCCCATTCAGAGACCCCCCGGCTGGCCCCTGTTGTAAGGGAACCCAGCCCTCTGGAGCGCTGGGTGGAACTCAACCACTACCCCAGCCTTCGGGGTCCAGACCCCGTGTCTGTCACCCCACACTGAGTAACCCACAGTCCAGCTGCCCTGCCCCTTGGCTCACAGCTGACCCTTCCGACTCCCACTCGGCTTCACTTACCCAAGGGGGGAGCCTTCTGGGTAGCAGGAAGCATGAGGCAGATAGCGCAGAGGGAGACTAATGCCGAGGGCGGTACAGGTCATACACCGCACAGCAGCCCTGGCGCACTGGTGGGGCTCAGGAAGGGCGGCAGCGCCCCACTCACCCACGAGAATTGTCCTTGTTGGGTGCTTCGTTCTCTCAGAGCCTTCCAGCCCCGTTTCCCAACCATTTTCATAAGAGCAACTTGGTTGTATTAACCAGAATTCGTAAGTTTCAGAGCCCAGGCCTCATCACGCACCCTGCTATCGACCCACTCTCGATTTCCACCCCCAGCTCTCTCCCAAGCCCTGCGAGCTGCTGTTTCTCTTCTGCCCTGTCGCAAACCGGGCTGACCGTAACCTCTGCCGTGTTCCTCTCCCCTTCAGAAACTGGAGCATTTGCTGCAAGGCTGTCAGGGTGCTTGTGCTTTCCTTCAGGAAGCCATTCAGAGAGTGGAGTCCTGCCGGTTGCCAGAAAGAGCTGAGGTAAGCGTTGCCTTCCGGTGCCAGACAAAGGCAAAGCCCCGGGTGTTCAACGGGATCTGCTCAGCTCAAACGTTAATGCTGCAAAGGCAGCTCATGCTAAATGCTGCATGTGTCATTTGCTTCATTTTATTTATTTGCTTTTTTAAATGCTCAGAGGGTCAGTAAATTAGACCTGGAGGGGAGCATTTTAACCTACCTGGACACTCAATCATGGATTTAAAAGTAGCCATTCTTCTACAGAGGCATTTCACTAACAAGTTAGAGAAAGAGCCCACAGAACTGGAATTCATCTTCAAATTTGTTACCCGGGGCTTGAATAAAGACATTAACTGGTTAACGCACTACAAAGCTAATTTCCCCTACCTTTGACATGCACGTTTTCACATTGAAAGCTGTGAATGGGACACATCCAGCCCGCTTAATTAGTCTCATTAATACGGGTTCTACAATTGCTTGTGCTGTTATATATATCTTGGAGTCTGTTATTTTCACTCCAGCTCACCTGATGAAGTGGGTTTTACCCATGAAGGCTGATGACCCAATATTGTTTTTAGTCTCTGAGGTGCCCCCGGACTGCTGGCTGTTAGGAAACTAGAGAGAGTAAATTAGAAAGACCCTAAAGGTCAGTTAGTGGGGTCTGAGTGGCTCAGTGGTTGTGAGAATTGAGACTCTGGGGCCTTATATCTGAAGCAGAGAACAAATAGATTAAAAAGAGCAATTACATTTACTATCCAAGTTGAGTCAGCCTGCAGTGGGTCAGCTCTCTGCACCTTGGGCCGTATCCAAGGGCCCTCCCCCTCTGGCGTGGAGCTGGCTATCAGAATGTTTGTTCTGGGGCTCCGATTTCAAGAGAACAAGGAGGAAAGAAAAGACCCGGGCGAGCCTCGAAGCACATTCACCTGTTGCGAAAAGGCAGCGCAGAAAGGGCTAACGTCCTGCACGCTGCCGGGAGGGGCAGGGAAAGGGGAAGCCCCCCAGTGAAGCACTTTCCAGTCCTCCCTGGATGCACTTTTTCTTAAAAGCTCAGCCTTGTTGTGCTTTCCCCAGCCCGGTCACCAGGCGCATGGTGCGAGGCGCAGTGCGGTGGAAGGTGGAGAGAGTTACACCAGTTGATGTAAACCCTAATGTGATTGTCCCCCCGGCCAGTGCTGGGGGAGGCGTGCGTTGCATCGGTGTGTGAGGAGGCGCCAGGGTGGTTTGCCTAGCTGGCAAGGGGAGACACATGGGAGTAAAACGACTCTTTGATGACCATCTTCATGTCCCAAGAGCGCCCGGGTTTGCTTGCCAAAACAAGTGCTGCCATTGTTAGAAACCCCAGAGGGGAGGGCCCGGTTCTCCGGGGGTGTCATCAGATGGGTCTTTCTGAAGAGCCGGCTGCCAGAGCAGAGGAAATGAGCGAACTGATGAGATATTGATTTCGGTGGGGAAGAAAGCAGTGCCGTACAGCCCGCAGCCTTTCCAGTCTGCGAGAGAAGGGGCTGGAGGGGCGGGGGGCGGAGGGGGATAAGATAAAAGGAAGGAAAGGAGAACAGGACAGATTGTTCTCTCTGCAGTTACCATTAAATAGCTTAAAAACTCAATTAACCATGCCAGTCAACGGGGAGCGGGTTGTGAGGGGAGATTAGGCCTAGAAGGCAAATGTGAAACAAAGACCCTTTAATTAACATCTCTGTGCCTGTCACTTCCTCTCAAGATTTATTGTCAGGGCGGTTGTCACCTAAAACGATACAGTCCAGCCTCTGAGACAGCCGTTTCCAAGCGGGGTTGGAGGCTGTTAAAACGATGAACACATCTCACCTTTCTCACCCGTGGAGTAATCCGGCGTCCGTCCGGCTCTGCCACGCTAGCTTTCTCTTCCCAAACGCAACATGTAGCGTGACGGTATGCATGAGTGGGCCGTGGGGTGTGCCTGTGGGTCCTGTGCTTCTCAGCCTCAGAGGCTCGCTGGGATCCTCCACACAGCCGCGTCTTTTCTCCCTACCCGGGGCAGACTCTGCAGTGGTGTGGGGGGGAACCTGGCCCTGCCCACTACTCTGGTTCCGGCCCAGGGCCCCTAAGGCAGCGGCAACAGGCAGGTTTAGTTCTGCTCCCCACCTGGCAACTACTTCCCTGGGCCACTTCCCCAAACAATCCCTCCCAGAACCTTCCCTGGAACCTGAGCAGCCTGTCCTGCTCCTCCAGGCCCTCTGCCTCACTCGCAGACCCCAGCTCTCACCCAGACTCCTCTCCCTCTCCGCACTTGGGGGCCTTCCCGCCTCCAAACTCCTCGCGCGCTTCTGAGCCGGCAGACGAGGAGCCCTTTGAAACCACCTCAACGGGTTCTTGATTGGCCCCAGGTGCTAATTAGCCCGACTCCCTCGGCTCTGGAAGGCTCCTAATTGGCTGCAGGTGTCCCAAGTGGCCGGATTCTCCAGACTGCTTCTGGAAAGTTCCTGCCAGTTCTAGGCCAGCCCCTGCCGGTTTACCCAGGGAACAGAGACCTGCTTAATCTCGGGCTCACACACCTCCCTGGGAGCCCTCTCCTGTATCCCTACGGTTTCTGTCCTCCAGCAGAGAGTGGGAGAGAGGCTGGCCCAGATCCTTCCTCCTGCATAGAACCCTCCCACACTGTGCCATCGGAGAGAAACCTGTAGCCAGCACTTGGGGTGCAGTGTGGGCTGTTACGCGCTGGCGGTGGGGCTCACCGTGAGGATGAGCTGGAAGGCTTCTATTTCCAGGGGCAAATCCATCGAACAAACTCCGAGCAAAACTCTTCCGTTGTCCCTGGCGATCTCCCCTGAGAGAGCAGGGGGGACCGAATTCCCCCTCTCGCCCGCAGAGAGGAGGTCGGTCAGTGCAGCATTGGGATGTCCCATTGGGACCGGGGGGCGTTCTGTGATCCGCGCCTGCCGGTCCCTCACTGCGTGTGCCTGGCTGTGTCAATCCCCCAGGAGGCCGGCATTCTCTTGAGGAGCTACAGGCAATTGATGAAGAGCGTCCTCGAGGACGCACGGCTGGCGAAACTGCAGCTGGAGGGCGGCGCTCTTCTGGCCAGGCTGAGGAAGGAGGAGTCCTGTGTTACTTTCACTGAGGATTACAGGTGAGTCCATGGGAGGGCACACGGTGACTGAGGAAGGATTACAAGCCAACGGTGCCCGGGCCACAGCCGCTCCCCCGTTTCGACAGCTGTCCAGGGACAGCAGCAGAAATTCAGAGGGGGGTGAATATGCTTTTCCTTTGGTTTTTTTCACATGCCCAGAACTATTTAAAAATTCTGCAACCTTGCAGGGCGGAGCCCTCTGGATAACACTCAGCTCCGTTTTTAAAGCAGACCCTTTGCTGGGCAGGATCGGGGATGCCCCTGCCCTGAATTGATGCTTGGATTTCATATGCATGCCTCGCATTTCTGACAGAATAGTCTCGTGGTGATGCCAGCGGTGTTTTATGTGTCATGTTCGTGCGGCTTCAAATCTAACAAACAGCCTCTTTCACGGACCCTGCAGGGCTACAGTCGAATTAAGCTACACAACTTCAGCCATGTCAATTGCGTAGCTGAGTCGAAATAGCTTACCTCGGCTCTTGGCGCTGTCGACACGGAGGAGCTCTCCTCCTCCGACTTCCCTTACTCCTCGTACGATGAGGGTTACAGGAGTCGGAGTAGAAGTCCTCCAGCTCGACACTATGTCAAAATAACAGCTTGCTGTGTAGATGCGGACTGTGTAGACATAGCCTCTGTGTAGACATGTTTTTAAAATGACAGGCTAACACTGCGACCCCTCTGAGTGTCTTTCAGAGAGAGAGTCTGCGGCCTGTATTGTCTGGTGCATTGAGGTCTCTCTGGAGGTACAGTTAGCCCCCAGAAAAGATGTTCCCTGCGGGTGCGCATCGATCAATCAGTTTGTGGTGGAAACAGCAGCGGTTGGGGCTCTCTCCGATTTGCACTTGCTATAAAGAGGCGACCCCCTCTTGGCACCGTATGGGAATATATTATATGGTTTGCTGTAGGTTGTACCTCCTTGGTCCGGTGTCCTCAGGCCCAGACTGATCCCGAACCGTTAAGTCCATTTGTCTGCAGTGTCCAACTTGCATCCATTTCCGTATTTTCCCATCCTGTATCATCCAGGTTTATTGAGGGTTTGGAGAATTTCTACCCCCAAACTAGAGACCCACCCCAGCCTGGGACGCCAACCTGGTACTCAATTTCCTTATGAAACGTCCATTCAAACCTTCGGCCACCTCTTCTCTACTCCGTGGAGCTATGAAAATGGCCTTTTTAGTAGTCAGCATCGGCCGGTCAGTGAGATGATGGCAGATCCCTCTGCCCTGTTCTGTATGTTTCAAGGGTAAGGTTTCTTTACACCCACACCCTAAATGATTCTCTCAGAGTTCCGCCTTAATCGGTCTGTTCATCTACCAGTGGTTTCCCGGAAGCCACATAAGTCTTGTTTCCATGCCCTCGATGGTAGAAGGTTGCCGGCCTTCTACTTAGATAGGGCCAAGCAATTTTGAAGGTCACCCAGGTTGTTGCTCTCTTTCCCAGCCGGATGCCAGGGATCCGTGGTTTCTGCTCAGAGATTCCTGGTAGACTGTCGATGAGATGTGGCAGGGTGTGGCTCTGTGACATATGGACACACAGGGCCAGAATCACTCTTGTGCACATGCTTAGCTTTGGTGTTTCCTGAAGAAGCAATGGGCTTAAATCGCAGCAAGGGAGGTTTGGGTTGGACATTAGGAAAAACTTCCTGCCTGTCAGGGAGGTTAAACACTGGACTAAGTTGCCTAGGGAGGTTGTGGAATCCCATCCCTGGAGATATTGAAGAGCAGGCTGGACAGACACCTGTCAGGGATGATTAGACCAAGGGTCTTCAACCTTTTTAAGCACAAGATCATGTTTTGAATGTAAGTGCAATCCGAGATCTACCTCACACTCAAATGCTCTTGCCCCGCCTCCGTTGTGCCCTTTTCTGAGGCCTTGCCCCCTGCTCACTCCATCCTCCCTCCCTCCCCCATCCTCCCTCACTATCACCAAACTGAAACAGAGGGTTGGGGTGCAGGCTCTGGTCTTGGATGAAGAGATTTGGAGTGTGAGGGGGGCTCTGAGCTGAGCCTGGGGCAGGCCGTCGGGGTGTCGGGGGGTTCTAGGTGCAGGCTCTGGGAGGGTGTTTGGCTGTAGGGGCGCTTGGGGCTAGGGCAGGAGCTTGGGATGCAGGAGGAGGGTTCATGACTGGGGTAGGATTTGGGATGTGGGCTCCAGTTGGGCCCTGCTTACCTCAGGTGGCTCCTGGGTGGTGGTGCAGTGGGGCTAAGGCAGGCTCACCTCTACCCTGGCTCTGGCCCTGCCCCTCTCCCAAAAGCAGCCAACAAACTCCATCCTAAGCCCTGTTGTGCCCCCTCTCTGCTCCGTAGAGAAAGGATACAAAGTGGGAGGGGGCCCCTTGACATCAGCACCCCGCTCTCCCTCCGCTGCACAGCAAGCAGGAGGCAGGAGAAGCGCAGCAGTGTGGGGAGAGGCAGCTGAAGTGCCTGCCCTTGATAACAGTCTCTTGTCCTAACCAGTCAGGATCACCTGTCAGAGGCTCCAAGATCTACCAATCGATCCCGATCTCCTGGTTGGTGACCGCTGATCTAGACGGTTCTGGGAGGGCAGGGGACGGGACTTGATGACCTCACGAGGTCCCTTCCAGTTCTAGCATGCTATGATTCTATGACTTTTAGGTATGGATTGTACAGTTTTATCAGCCATTAGACAACTTTTCTATTGAAAGGCCTTGTAGTCTAATGTTCTACAAAAGAGTTAAACCACAGTTGTACATTTTGCTCTAGCGTTCCCCTGCCAATGTTTTGTCACTTGAGTCACGCTTTCCTGTTATTTCAAATGCTGCTCTGTCTCCTGATGCTGTGGGGAAGCCCGACATACACTGGGGCATGGGAGTTGCTGGGATGGCCTGGAAGGGCCAACTTATACACAAGGTGTGGTCAGAGGCACAAAATAATCAAACCAAAATGGGAGGAAATGACAGATTTCTCTCGTCTGTCCTGGGGAACGCCAGCACTTGTATTCATCGCACTAAAGCAGTTCGGACCACAGCGTGGATTTTTCGTTGACCATGCCACTTTTAGAATGTCCATTTATCAATGGACACAGGAAAGACTGATATCATTTGCCGTCCTCATTTGTGTGCCATGACGGGCGACAGGCCGGCTCCGTCCTTGTCTGGTGCCTGTACTGAACCGCACTAAGCCAAATTAGACAGGATAACCCCGGGACAGTTGCTGGCTCTGAACGCCTAATTCCGCTTGCTAGTTCGTGGCTCAGTGTGACAGAAAATTCAAGTCATAAAGTGGGAATACGGAGCAAAGCAGACCCAGTGGAAACGGTTTAATTCATGCCTTCTTTCAGTAGAGTGACCTGTGCTCTAAAATATGCAGGAGCCCACACGGTGGCCTGGGAAGGAAGCAGGCTTGTGCTCCTGGAGCGAGGTTTTATCCGACAAGCCCCTTTTGGCAATACAGAGCTCCCTTCAGTAGTCCCCCGCCCTGCCCCATGCCCTGCTCCCTTCCCGTCTCCCCTCCCCCTCTAGCATGCTCAGGTACTGTTCTGGGCCTCCCACGGCCCAGCGAGCAACCTCCCTGTGCGTGACGCCGGGGACCTGACCCAGGGCATTGCAAGTGAGTCAGCGGCTAGTTCCACAAATCGACGAGCACCCCCTCGGGGCAAGAGTCGTCGGTTGAAAAGAGCAGGGTGCGGCGTGTGCGGCGGTGTTTGTCGGACACAGCGCCGGCGTTTCACCTCGCGCGGCAGACAGCGGTGGTGTAGGCTTCTCTCGGATGTCCCCCAGGTACCTGGTACCCCACTCCACGCTTAGCAGAATGCAGCTCGAGAGCTAACGTTACCTGCTCCCCCTGCACTTCTCAGTGTACGGGAAGCCCTGGGACCTGCCCCAGGAACGGCCATGTGGAGAAGATGGCCTTGGTCAAGCAGCCGCAGATCAAATTAGGCAAATGAAAAACTCCTGTCCCAGTCAAGCCTCTGGGGGAGCCTTTTCTGGCAGCCCAAACCAGCGTCCTGCTGAGTCCGGAAACATCGACGTGGGATCTGCCAGAGCCCTCTCCATGGCCTGGCGTCCCGCATGCTGTTTCTGCTCAGTAGAGCGCTGGAAGGGGCTGGTTTTAGCTCCAAGTACCTTACTTTGGTGTTTGAAACCAAGATTTCCGCTTCCTGGACTTGGCAGACTAAATTCCAGCTCATTAGCAGGGGCGGTGGAAGCCTCCAGGTTCTACTGTGTGGATAGGGCCCGGGCGCTGCTGTTGCTGATGTGGTATCAGTGGTGGCTGGGGTGCTCTGTCCCTTTTAAATTGCCGAGCCCCGGCACAGCTGCCTCTCTTGCCCCCATCGTTGGCGGGACTGTGTGCAGGTCCTTTGGTGTAGCAGCTTTGGCTTGGCTGGCGTGGAAATGCAAATCTAGGAATCCCAGCTAGCCTGGTTGTTGCCATTCACCTAAGAGCAGACAAATAACGTAGATAAATAATGCAGGTTGCTCCTTTCTAGTTCAGCACCCGCGGAACCTGCCTGGTGTCACACCAGAGAATTTGCTGAACCACGGGGAGTCACTGCCAACACTTCCACTGCTTGCCGGGATGTTAGAAGACATGTAGAATCACAGACCGCTCGGGCTGGCAGAGCCCTCAGGAGGCATGGAGTCCAGCCCCCTGCTCGAAGCAGGAACAATCCCAACTCAATCAGCCCAGCCAGGGCTGTGTCAAGCCAGGACTTAAACACCTCTAGGGATGGAGATTCCACCCCCTCCCTAGGGAGCCCATCCCAGTGCTTCCCCACCTGCCTAGTAATAGAATCATAGGATTGGAAGAGACCTCAGGAGGGGTAACTTAGAGCTAAATTACAGCACAGGACACTGAGAGCCAGGACTGGTGGCTGTAAACAAACTTTATGGGCTGCAGGAAACTTGGCCACACCCATGCTAAGTCAAATCATTCTGGACCACGAAAGTTGCCGGACCAGAGAGTGCTGGGCTAGAGGGTTCTACCTGTAGCAGCATAAACCTACGGACTCTGCCTGCTATGGCGGACACTGCTATTGCCTGTGGAATTACCGGAGCCATTTCGAACAGTAAGTGAACTCTTCTGGCAGGTAAGTGATGTGTATTTAAGAGGCGGGTCCTTGCGCATACCAGCTCACACAGCAGAGCAAACTCACTGCAACACGAGCTTGGTAAATACTCTAAGGCCCCGACTAGCTGGGGGGAGCGAGGGGGGAGAGTTAGAAACTTGCTTTGTAGACTCTCAAGTGCTGAAAAGCCAGCTGAGGTGAGGCAGCATCATTGTGAGCTGTGTTGGATACACCGGTGGCCTCATCGTGCTGCGTGTGGCATATTGACTCTGAACGTACCCTGTCAGTTGGCCCTGCGTGTTTCTTGCAACGGCATCAGGGCATTGGCAGGCGGTGGTATTTGGCGTGGGTGCCGGGGCTGGTCCCCAGTCATGATTCTCTGTATGTCTGTGGCTGCTGGGAGTAGAGGGGTCTTCTGTGGTGCGTGCTGGGTTGCGTTTTGCAGTTTCCAAGGCCAGCGTGTAAGATGCTCCTAAGGCCTTTTGAGGGACAATTTTCTTCTTCGGCAACAGTCTCTCTAACTGTTCTGCACACTGAGCGGGCTACGGACGTTGTCCTGGAAACACCCCCGGAAAATATACCCGTACCCATGAGGACGTAAGGGTCATCTTTATTGACCACGACTTGCTGTTATGTTGTATGCTCTGTCGTGGTAGCCACGTGGGTCCCAGAATAGTAGAGAGACCAGATGGGTGAGGCAGTAACTTTTAGTGGAGCAACCTGGAGAAGAGCTCTGTGGAGCTCGAGAGCTGCTCTCTCTCCCCAGCGGAAGCTGGTCCGATGGAAGAGATCGCCTCACCCCCTCCCTCCCCCCAGCTCCCGTTCTCCTGCTGGAGATGTCTCTTGTCTGTCTTCAAGCACCAACGGATGGTGCGTCTAGACCCAAGATGTGGTTTCAAAATTCACCGTCTCACTCCTAAAACGGGTAACTTCTGCTGCTTTTCTTTTTTTCCCTCCCACCGCCGGCAGCTATGCTCGGCGTGCAGTTCAGACTGGAAATGGACGTCTGCTGTGAACACACAATACTTAATTTGTACATGACCGGCCATGGGGAGGTTAGCTACTCTCCACCCCTAATTCCAAGTGTCCTACCTATAGGAACCCTAACCTTACGGCAGGGAGCCTTGCCTACAGGAACCCTAACTCGAGATGGAGAACCTCGCCCATAGAACCTGAACCCTAACTCCAGAGTCCTGCCCATAAGAACCCAAACAGTAGGGAGGGAGCGGACGCCTTAGGAGCCTCACACCACGTGGCCTGCTCAGCAGAGAGGCGGTGTTACCTTTCCACGTGCTGTGGGTGGGACGGGGTCCGGCTCGGGGATCCAGCCTTCCAAAATGTTGACAAATAGGAGGCGTGGGGTCGGGGGAAGCAACAAGAATTTGAGATCTGGACGTTCTTCCAGGCAGTGAATGGTGTAAGGGGCTCCGCCGGTGATTTGACCGAAGTCTGTCAGCACTTACGTGGGGAGAAGATTTAAGACGGGAAGCTGAAGTCAGACACGGTCAGACCTCAGATGAGACTCATTTTTTTTCGGAGAGGTGTAACTAACCCTGGGCACTCACCAAGGCCATGTCCACACTGCACGAAGATCAATGCTGCTGGTTCGAATTAGCAGGTCTCACGAAGATCCACTCAGTCGAACTCCGAGGACGCCCCCTTCAGCGCCGGTCCGCCTGCTCCTCATGAGCAGGAAGGGAAGCCAATGGGAGGTTTGCTCCGTCGACCTCCTGCTGGGTGGATGGCACAAAACGCCTTGCAAAAATTCTCCCGAAGGCATTGATGGGTGGCCCCCTGGGACACCTACCCATAGTGCACTGCACTTTGCACCAGCACAAACACTCCGGGTTGTATGTGCAGCACCAGCGCAAGCAGCTAGATAAGCACACGCACGAGCAATAAACCAACGGTGACAATTTTACACCAACGTACTTTGCGTCTGCCAGAGTATCAAAGTTCATTGTGTATACATGGCCACAGTCATTCTGCAAATCTGATTAAGGATTTGACTGTTATGATTACCGACTGATCCCTTCTGGCCTTAGAATCTACAAAGAGATTCCTTCGTTCCCGCTAATCTTTTACATCCATGTGCAGAATAAATGTTTGATGTGCACCAAGGCCTGTGCAAATGTGCACCACCAACTGAAATACAAAACCTAGCTGTGGGCACTTTGCTGATCAGCTGGGCGGCATGGGAATGTCTCCCAAGAGGCTGCACAAGCACCCAGCGTACAGGGATCACTTGGACTCGTGTCATATTTTGTCAGTTTCTCTTGAAAGTATGCATTCTGATCTCTGCCCGGCAAGCAGGTGGTTGCTGTGTTTTCATCCCGTTGTGTGAGGGGTAGGGCAACACACAAAGACGCACCCAGAGACGTTTCTGGCCAGACACATACCTTAGCTCTTGGCTGTTGTTTTCGGACAGTCCAACCTGTTCTTTGTGTTTACACGATGGCTTTAGCCTGCTGAAAAGCACTCTCACCACAGTTAAACAAACCCCAGTGCTCTATACACAAAGGTGCGTACAGCCATTCTCCTGCAGAGTACATTCGAAACGTGTGGTGGGAAGGATGTGGTAGCAGCTCCCGAGCATCTCAGAGACGGGCAGAGGAGTTGGAGGCTCTTTTAGGTAAGTTTTGGGTGCTTTGGAAAAGCGGCATATTTCTCCCCCAGGGCAAAATTCCAGAATTGTTGTAAATGGCAAAGGGCAGATCTGGCTGGCTGTACAGTGACAGGAAAGGTTGGGGCATCCCTGCTGGTAGCTGTGTTGGCCTTCCTCCTCTAGACGTGTCATTGATTCAGTGTCAGTGTTATCTGAGGAAGATAACACTGTTTGTTCAGTCTGTGCATCCTGCCCGGTGTATGTTAGGAGCTTAGCTGCATGCTGCACATATTGATTTTATACAGATGTTATGGGGGGGAACCCTCTGTGGTCCATGCGAGACACCAGCTCTGCTACCTGGTTGCACCTGGCCCAGCCTGCTTCTTCCCACAGGCATTGCATCCTCGGGGGAACTAGTCTGATGTTGGGATGGATTCAGTGCTATAGCCATGGTCATTGTATTTAGCCGGGGTGGGAAACCTACGGATCCAGCCCCTGGCTTGCTTTGGTCCGGCCTGCGGCGAGGCTTGGAGGGAGCTGATGCTGGTGCTCCAGCCCCGCAGCAAGACTCTGAGGGTGTGTCTAGACTTTTGGACTTTTGTCGACAAAACTATCCCTGCGTCTACACTACCGCTGAGTTGTGTCAACATAACGTCGACAGAAGTCAGCCGTTTTGTTGACGGCTGTAAACCTCATTCTACGAGGAATAACACTTTTTTATTGCATCTACCCTGTCCTTTGCGTCTACACTGTCCTGTCGACAAAGCGGCTTGCTTTGTCTACAGAACTGGCTGTCGTCTAGACGCTCTTTGTCGACCAAAGCCTGTAGTCTAGACATACCCCGAGACTGGGCGGGAGCATGAGCACCGGCTCGGCACCTCCCCCCAACTGTGGTTCAACACCCCCCGGCCAAAAAAGGTTCCCCACCCGCGGTGCATGGTATAAAGTGTTGGAGTGTCTAGAAGAGGCCAGCGGCACGCGCAGAATTGGGGAACGTGCGTTAGAAATGAGAACTGTCTGGAGAGCTGGGTGCTGTGCTGAGTCTTTTAAAGGAGGAGGCATTCTGAGTGGGAGAACACAAACCAGCTGGGTAACACAATGATCCATGCAAATAATAGTTCCTATGAAGGCACAGCTCGGTACTGGGCTTCTCATACTAGGCAGGGCTGGTAAAGTCACTTACCATCGTATTGTCCAGTTTTAGTCCACTACTCTAGCTTCTTTTGTGGAGCTCATTGAGAGTTCAGAATCGGTCTGAGTCTGACCGTATGTATTACAGCTGCAAACGCTCTTTCCTTCGGCTGCCGTGTGCTGGTTAACCGGTCGGGGATAGGTATTTGGCTGCGTGTGTGGGTTTTCCGCGTGTTCTCCCAGCGCGCTGCCCCGGTTCTGTGCAGAGGGCCAGCACAGCAGACGTCCTGCAACCGCTCAGTGACCACAAGATCCGTTAAGGAGCAAAGGCACCAGGCCAGGTTCGTAGCACCTGGCAGACTCAACGCAGGAACTAAGACGTGTGCTCGTGACCATGGACACAGTGTAGTCAGTGGCGGGGCTTTCCACTGCTCCCTCAGCGGGCCAGCAATGCTTCCTCTGAGAAACATCTTTATACGGCAGTAGAGACAAGTTAGGTACATCCACCCCCTATCTGTGAGCTCAGTCTGTTCCCCTTATTAGATAATCAGAATCGTAGAATCAGAAGGCACCTCCGGAGGTCATCAAGTCCAGTCCCCTGCCCTCAACCCTGACAGATGTCCTCACCACCCAGAACGATGTTTGTTTTTTCGGCAATGGCATCACGCTGTTGATTCCTATTTAGCTTGTGGTCCACTCTGACCCCCAAATCCCTTTCTGCAGGACCCCTTGCTAGTCAGTCGCTTCCCGTTCTGTGGGTGAGACACGGATTGTTCCTTTTAATGGGTCTAATGCCCCAACTAAGACAAAGGCATTTCGACTGAATGTTTGGCTTCAGTTTGTGAATCATGGGGCGAGGGCAGTTTTATTGGGGGGGGAGTAATCAAAAGATGTAAGCCGGAAAAGTTAGGTATGTGACTGCTCCCTTGTGGGGGAGGGGCATTAGAGCAGTGGAAGCGGGTGGAGGGGAGTTACGGGAAGCAGGATAAATGGGGATGGATGGTACGGGAGCTCAGAGAGTGGGCATTCAGACAAAGGAGGCATGACGCCCCCAGCTCTGCCGGTGCACCCCAACCCCCTGCACCCCAGCTCTACTAGTGCACCCCAATCCCCTGCACCCCCAGCTCTGCCAGTGCACCCCAACCCCCTGCACCCCCAGCTCTTCCAGTGCACCCCACCCCCCTGCCCCCCAGCCCTGCTGGTGCACCCCAACACTGCATACCAACCCCCTGCATACCCCAACTTTTCCAGTCTGCTCCAAATCTCTCTCCTGCTACTTTTAGAAGTGGGCTGTCCGTCTGCTCTCCACCGAGGCCTGCGGGCACAAGGCACGGCAGGGAAGTCGCCTGCAAACCGAGGCCAGGGGAGAGCCAGGAAAGGAGGAGAGGCTTGTGGGAAAAGCAACAAGGGGTGGGTTATGCAGAGCTGGCTGCAGAAGTTAGGAGCCCAGAGCAGGAACCCACAGTGCAGGGCTGGCCTGGGTCCCCGTCCCAGATCCTGAGGGCGGGGCACCTGGGTCAGGGACTGGGCAGATGGCCTAGGATTGTGGGAGAAAGACTTTGGTACCCCCTGGAAGGGACACCAGGGAGTGCCCTGGGTGGAGGGCTGCAGCTGCTTGGGGAGCGAGATACAGAGCGCGAGAGACGGGGCGTTGATCTTACAGAGCTAATCCCCAGACGGGCCAGGAGAAGACCCCGTGACCCTCCGGCTGCAGCTTTGGGAAAGGCGTCTGCAGCAGCAAGGTCTAAAATTACCCTCCAGTTATACAACCGCTTGGGCCTGGAACCAGCAAACTGTTACGAGCTCTTGGCAGCTTTTCCACACAGCCGGTAATTGCCCGATGGGAGCAGGGCTCAGGAAAGTAGGCGCTGACAGGCAGCCCCTCGGTTTTGTGCTAAATCGCATCGAATCTGCAGGGTTGCCAATGGAACGTGAATGCTTTGCCCTGAAAGGGTGCTGGGAAAGGCCGACTGCCGTGCTAACGTGGGGGGGGACGCTGGGACTTACCGAGGCTGCGGCTCGGGAGGAGATTTCCCTGTGTTGTCAGACGGCCCTCTGTTTTCCACTGGGAGAGTTGCACAGGCCACTAGGGAAGCCAGTTAAAGCCTTTAGTAGCTGTTTTTTTAATTTTAACATGGTAGAAGCCCTCTTTTCTACAGAGGGTTGATCCAGAGAGTCATCCCCAATGTTCCCTCTAATCTTGCCATCCATGTGCGGAATAATTTGTTTAGGTGCACCAAAGCATGTGCACATGTGCACCACCAGGAGAAAGACAAATCCTAGCTGTGGGCTAGGATCTGCTAATCAGCTGGCAGCATTTGAATGTCCCCTGAGCACCCAGCTTACAGGGAACCCTGGTATTTTATTCGTTGCAGGATGTTTTTAGAATCATAGAGGGTAGTGATGGGGGAAAGGGTATTAGGGCCATCCTTTAAAAGGAAATATATTTATTAATATATGCATTTTTTCAGGCTTTATGCTCTCTCGCTCTCTCTAATTAATCTGTAGAAATTCATGTGCCAAGATATCACTTGAAGATTGCCCCCAGCAAGAATCCAGAAGTGATTAGACATTAGGCAGTGGTTAGCATGAGGGTTGAGAGCATTTATGAGTGAGTTGAAAGGTAAAAATTAACTTGCACAGATGTTCTTCTTGTAATTAAAATCCCAAGAAATTCAGAGTTCGGATTAAACTTAAAAGGAGCCCCAACATTTCCGGGAGAGCACTGTTTGATGCGCCCAAATAATCTTACCTCTGTCCAGTAGCAATGCTAATCTCCAATTTTTCCATCATTGATTCTTTGGGTACCGACTGGGAGAGTTGGAAGACAGCCGGTATGTAGTAATTAACATGGCTGGAGTTGCATATCTTGATTCGGCCTTCCCCTTTAGCGTAGACCCGGCCTGAGTCTTTAGGCAAAAGAAATGCAGGGGCTATCATTTACCCGGATTTCAGTAAGGTGTTTGATTTAGTTTCACATTTGTACCAAATCTAAATTTTGGGTCAAAAAGCTGAGTGCTCTGTGCAGGCCACGTGAGCTTTGGAACGTGGTTCGGACAGGACCCTGACCCCTCGGTAGGATCTCTCTGTCCGCACTGGGGTAGGATGCAGTGACATGGGTGTTGGGATGCTGGACGTGTTCTCCAATATATACTGCGATATACTTTGTTCTGATACGACAAGGAACTCCTGGAAATTGGGAGTATGTCTCCGTGTGGACTCTCCAAGCCACAGTTGCGAATAAGATGTCGCTAGGCATGTGAAACACACTGGCTGGACTTGTGTTCCCTTTCAGAGACGCCTTGCATGCTGCCGCCACGCTGTATAGCGGAGTGGAGGAGGGGGTCCACCTCCTGGTGATGTTGTCAAACAAACGCATCCAGGAGCTGGAGCTTGTGATGGAATTCGAGGCCTTTGAAGACGGTTTTAGGGAGGTGAGCCCAGTTTGTCATGGGTTGTAAGGGTTAGCCGGGACTGCATGTCCCAGAAAGGTTGCTGGGTATTTCATCCCAGTTTACGTCAGGGTTTGAAGAAGGTGGCAGAAAAGTAACACAAAAAGCGTCCCTATGGGAAATGCCTTCTCATCACAAAAACACTCCACAACCAACCTGGCATGTAGCCGTCTCTGCCCAGGAACGGTCAGGCCGACAGCCACCGTGGGCCCCGGGGCAAGGTGTGGCAGGGGGCTGGCTCCATGCCCTGGAAGGGGCGGAACTTTGTGGGTGAAGGGGCGGGGCTTTGGGCAGAAGGGGAGGGCCAGCCCTCTGCACTGCCCGCACTGAGGCACTGGGACTCCCCCCAGCCCTCAGAGCCCCACGGCATGCCCGGCATGGTGAGGCGTCCCAGCAGCCATTCAAAGGGGGCCAGGGCTCCAGCTGCCACATCCAGGCCTCGTGGATCGCCGAGCCCCGGGACAGTTGTCCCCCTGTGCTCCCCCTATTGGTGTGTCTGCTCAGGCAGAAGTGGGCCCCTCCGCTCACCTCGCATCCCTGGGCTGGGGAGACCTACAGACTTGGGGCCCGATTCTCAGAGGCGCTGAGCACCAAGTCTGCATGTGCTCTGCGTGCTCAGCACCTCGGCAAGTCCACCCCACGCACGGGGCCTTTATTCCGGTTCGATCCCGCGTAACCCCATTAGCGCCAGGGAGGGGGTCCCTGCCCCGTGCTTGGCAAGTGAGGTTCAGGTTAGGGGGCCCTCTGGTCAGGGCCTGGTTCCGCCCTTGACTCGTGCCATATGGGTAACGACGCTTCGTTCCTGCAGGAAGTCAGATTAACCCCTTGCAGGGCCAAGGCCTCCTGCCAGGAGCACAGCTGCACGGGTGTAAGAACCACCGTGTGTAACCGGTTAACTGGGGAGCTCCCCCCACCTGCGGTGTGATGCCGGCAGGGGGCTGCTCCAACCACTCGTCCCGTTGCAGCCCGTTGACGTCCTCAGCTTCCCTCCCACTATGAAGGCTCCCCCATCTCAGAGGAGGCTCCTTCTGCCCCTTGAGCAGAGCCCTCTCCACCCTGGGGCAGATGGGGTCGGGGGTGGTGTTCTTAGGGAGGCAGACGTACACTGACATGGTCCTTAACGAGGTGACAGCACCTGAGTGTTCCCGAAGGGAGGAGCCCGGAACCAGGCAGCGATGAGGAGCTGCTAGGATGCTGGAAATTATATCAGGAGCTGTATTCAGTAGGGATGTGAAAGGTTAACCAGGCTTCCCGGTTCTGGTTAACCCATGGAGGCCGGAGCAGGCCCCCCACCCACTCCCCCTTTAATCAGTTAACTAGTTAAACAATTTGTTTCATGGGTTAACCAATTAAACAGGGATTTAACATCCCTAGTATTCAGGAAACAGAGAGCGGGTCTCCCGGGGCCCCAGACAGTCCCGGGGGGGGCTCCATGGCTCTGCTGTTGCACCTCGCCCTTCCGCCAGACAGGAGCTGGAGGAGGGAGCAGGCGAGCAGGCAGCAAATGGAGCGTTGTGAGCAGAAGCAGCAGGGAGATAGGCCCAGTGGGGAGCCGACTGCGGTCGGCACGGAAGCACAGATGAAGGCGCTGTGAGCACCCGCAGAGCGTAGGACTCACCCAGCAGCCCGCAGCGGAAAAAGCCCGTGCGTAAAGCAGAGGGGATCTGTGGAGAGGTCCCGATTCGGGACACTCTTTCCAGTGACTGAACGACCAGCCTCACCGGAGAAGCCCCCTGCTCCTTCCACACGGGAGCCAGCCTTGCGCGGCAGCACCGACCAACAGCAGGCATCACTGCTTTCCCCTCTTTCTCCCAGGTCAGCACGTGGATCGAGGACGTTGGCAGAAAGCGGCTGAAGGAAATGACTGATCTGGATGATTCTTTGGAGCTGCTGCTTCAAGCCCAAAAGCAGTTCAGGGAATTCGATCTTGTGGCCAGTGTAAGTGACCTTGGACTGGAACGTGGCATCGGAGAGTTTGTGGGGGAGGGGACACCCCTGCCTGCTACAATCACTGCACAGATCAGGCCTCAGTTGGAGTCTTGTGTCCAGTTCTGGGCACCACATTTCAAGAAAGATGGAGAAATTGGAGAAGGTCCAGAGAAGACCAACAAAAATGATGAAAGGTCTAGAGAACATGACCTAGGAGGGAAGGCTGAAAGAATTGGGCTTGTTTAGTTTAGAAAAGAGAAGACTGAGAGGGGATATGATAGCAGGTTTCAAGTATCTAAAAGGGTGTTACAAGGAAGAGGGAGAAAAATTGTTCTTCTTGACCTCTGAGGACAGAACAAGAAGCAATGGGCTGAAACTGCAGCAAGGGAGGTTTAGGTTGGACATTAGGAAAAACTTCCTACCTGTCAGGGGAGTTAAACACTGGAATAAATTGCCTGGGGAGGTTGTGGAATCTCCATCCTTGGAGATATTGAAGAGCAGGTTGGACAGACACCTGCCAGGGACGGTCTAGACGATACTGGGTCCTGCCATGAGGGCAGGGGACTGGACTCGATGTCCTCTCCAGGGCCTTGCCAGTTCTGGTGCTCTAGGATTCTGTGGGTCTATGAATGCTGATTCCTTACTGGGCATTGACACTGTCATGGGGCACATCCCAGAGAGCAGGCGTAAACAGCCACTGACCTAGGTGTGAACAGAGTGGATTCCAGAAGACTGGAGCCACCCACACATTTGTGCGTAGCTCCAAGAGAGCTGCAGGGGATTGTGCAGTTCCTCCCTGAATGCCGCGGCATGGAGCCCGCCTTAAGCCTTGTCTTCACTGGGCTTCCGCTGCTGCAATCGATCTTCCCGAGTTTGATGTAGCAAGTCTAGTTAAGACCTGCTAAATAGAACTCAGAGGGCAGATCCAGCCACGCTTGCTCTTGCCAGGAGTAAGGGAAGTCGATGGGAGCGTTTGCTGTCCCAAGTGAGCAGTGTCTGCCTTCCCCAGCCCCTCCCCATGCCTTGCCTTTGCCCCTCTCTCTCCCAGGACTTTTTCTGCGCTCTCCATCGTAGCCCTGCTGCTATATGGTTTCGTCATCAGCAGGGTCCAGATTCGCTAGCCAGGGGTTCCTCATGGCATTGCCAAACAGAACTAGCTCGAGTCCCCACCCGGTCATGGGAAAACTAAACCCACCGCAGGTGCCCCTGGGAGGCAGCACTTCTCACTCGCAAGCGCTGACTCTGTGCCACCAAAGCAAACTCTACTGGAAGGAGAGGGAGGTCGGCGTTCATTTGGGAAAACACCGCCACACCAACTCAAAGCACGTATGCCTTAACCAGACATCTGCTCTACAGGGCACTGGGCAGCGCACGTTGCCTCGGTTTCCCACCACTCGGTGTGAAAGTTCAACGAGCAATGGCCCTTCAGAATGCCGCTCACAGTGGGTAGTCAGCGGTCAGCAGAGGCCCAGAGTCACCGAGGGTCTGGGTGCGGGGGCCGGCTCTGTGTCCATGGAAGGGGCGGTGCTGAGGGCAGAAGGGGCGGGGCCTCGGATAGTCAGCCCCTAGCGCTGCCCAGACCACAGTGCGCTTCCTCCCCCAGCCCTCAGACACACACGGAGGGGCACTCCGGTGGCAATTCAAAGGGGCCCAGGGCTTATTAAGCAGAGTCCTCTCTACCAGCAAGGCCCCCTGCCCCTCTGACGTTCCCTGGGATGTGACTTAGTGTAGCCGTGAGGTTCAGATCGGGTGCCCTGTCAATCCTGGCACGATAAGTAAGGCTAAGATTTAGTCCTGGATATTTTTAGTAAACGGCACAGACAGATCACAGGTAGCAAAGAAAATTCACGGGAACCCAGGACCTGTCCCTGACTTTTACTCCAAATATCCATGGCAAATAGGAAGCTACTGGGCAGCTGCAAGGGCCAGCCAGCCGCTCCAGGGGCTCCCGTGAGCCATGGGGCTCGGCTCTCCAAGGTTCCCCTTCCTCCCTCAGCCTGGAGCTGCAGAGTTCTCCCGCCACCCGCAGCGGCCAGGAACTGTGAGGTCCCCGCCATCTGGGTCAGCCAGGAGCTGCAGGGGACCCCACGGCTCCGGGCCGCTGTCGGCTGACATCACAGAGATGACTTTGGCAGCCTCTGGGCACAACCGCAGTCTTGGTGACCGGTGCAGGTCTGCTGCCCTTTACTCGTACAGCTCCCAGCGTTCAACCCTGAAGTGCTGGGTCTCTCTGGAAGCTGCCCCCACCGAGCCCTTTGCCAAGCAGCTCCGTCCGGGGCGCCCGTCGGGGTTTGCTCCCAGACAGTCCGGCTGGAGCCTTTTCATCGCTGGGTGGCAGGCGAAGGCTCGTTCGGCCCCTGCTTCTGTGTCTTCCCCCGCCCCTGCCCGGGCTGCCTCCACAGGCTGGGCCACCCAGGAGGGAGTTTGGGAGGCAGACACGGCTCGGTGGAGCCGCCATGTGGCCGTGCCCGGGACGGGAGTGTTGAGCCACGTGTCAAGGGTGT
>JANRFK010001785.1:1433056-1450833 GCA_030068395.1 Apalone spinifera | reverse complement strand
CCCCACCTCTCCTCAGACACCCCAGTGCTCCCCCAGCCCCACCTTACACAGGGGAGAGGTTATAACCTCTCATCAACTCCCAACAGGCTCTCCCAGTCCCAAAGGACCAGCCCCAGTCCCAGGGCAATTTCCACCTCAGATCCTACCCAAAGGAGCTCGTCGGGCCCGTCCTGTAGCATCTGCCATGGAAAGGGTTAGTAACGAAAGACAGAAAGGGCTGAGAGTGAGCTTGGTAGGGGAAGCACATTCCATCAATCCCCAAGTTTTGAGGCAGCTCTGAGCAGAGATGTAACAAGCTGCCGGCTCACAAGTCTCCAGGGTACATCTTGTGTTAGGACGGGTCAGCAAATCCCTCCCGGCTCTGTTCATAGCAGAGCTGCTTCTGGGGTCCAGAGCAGGACTGAAGACAGAGATGGCGGATTCCTCAGGTGGCGGGAAATCCCTGGTTCTCCTGAGCGATGGCACCTCCCCGCCTGGCGCTGATCACGCGACCTGCCCACGTCCCCTCATGCAAGCAGTCCTGGGTGCCTGCTGGTCGGCAGGTTCCCAGCCGCACCCCCTCGGGTTTCTTGGCAACACCAAAGAGCCTGGCCAGTCACTGAGGAAGCGCCCCTCCCAAGAGGTGGGTGATGCTGGCTGCTGTCTCCCAGACACAGACCAATTAAAATACAGAGCCCACACCCAGCCACAAATCCCCCAAGTATATGAGTAGCACAGGCAGAATCAGCAAAGCGTGAGCTTTCGTTAGACTCCTCACTTGGCCACTTTGCAGAGTGTGGGGCAAACACGCACCCATGGGTACAACCAGGACCTGCACTTTCCTATGATGGGGGAGATGCGTGCACTATGGGATGCTGACGACGGGTACCCAGAAGCATATGAGACTCACCTTCTTCTATTTGCTCCTGACCCTTCCGCTCTTCGAACGCTGCAGGTCTGGTTTCCATGGGGTACGTCTCCTGGCTGGTGCTGAGTCTGTGTGGAGTCACTGGCAAATTCTGTCTGTACGTGTATGTCTCTGGCTGGTTCTCTGCGGCGCTGAATGCCGCTTGGAGAGTTTGGTCATTCTCCGGTACGGCGTGACTTAGTTTCCCTGGAAAACTGTCAGCGGGATCTTTGAGGTCACTCCCATTTTCAAGTGTCTGAAGACAAGATACTTTATCTACAAGGTTACTGCTGGAGAGCGTCACCTGCTGGAAGTCGTATCTTTTGGTGTTCACCATGTCCCATTCCTTCACCAGGGAAATTAATCTCTGAATGGGAGTGGCTGAGTTTCTACTTTCTGATTTTTTTGCAAGATTGCCTCTTCCCCCTTTCTTCCTTGGAGGGCTTGCTGAATGGTTACAGTAGCTGGAATTTACCCCCATATCTGTGGACTGATGAGAGCCTTCCGGTTTATTCCTTCGTTTTGTCCCTCTAGTCTGTGAAATCGTCCTGGTGTACTTTTCTTTCTCTCCTCTGCTATCCTGTACGTCTGTTATGCGACTCCAGGCATTAACGCACCAGTTGCTGAAATCCACAGCCGGGTAGGAATGCTCCTAAAAATGGAGTGAAATGTGATTATTTTAACGTTCCTCTTGCGGAAGGTATGTTTGGATCATTTGTGCTGCAGCCCGAGAGAAGCAGGACCGGGGTGTGGTCTAATTTGTATTGACATATGGGTGGCGTACCCGCGAGGAGAATCTGGCCAGAAGCAATACACTTGTGAGGCAGCAGGAGCTGAAAACTGGTCAATCTGGAGCACGGATCCATCTAGCCCTTGCAGGGGCTGCAGGCTGAACCTTGCCCCATGCGGGCAGAGTATAACCACATGGGGCCAAACCCACAGAGACACATAGGCATTGTGGGTAGATCCACAAGGGGATTTGGCTGTCTAACTGCCACTTTAGGCACCAAAATCTAAAATTTAGAACCTCCGCTCAGCTGCTGGCCAACCACGCAGGCACCTTCCTTCCCTCAGGGACTCAGTTTCCACTGCTAAAGACCGACCCTTAAACACTTATGTTTCAACTGGTGGGCACGTTGCTGATGGCCAACTCATGCCAAAGGCCCGGTGGAATTCTCCAGCTAGGTGTCCCCCTGCCTCGCTCACCTGTAGGGCTTGGGCCAGTCAGCATGCTCAGAACATGCCTCCTGGATGAGACCCTGCATAAAACAGCCTGCCTAGGGGAGGCAGTGCCGCTCTTATATCCATTGCTGAGACCAATCCCCAGGGAGGTGGGAAAGCCAGGGCGTGGAGCAGGGCCCCGTGTGCGTATTCTGACCAGTACAAACGTAGCACACAGAGCACTGAGACAGCAAGAGGCCATCCATGAGGCACGCCAGACAGGTCTGCATCAGGCATATTTACTCCAGAAAAGAAGCACCAATAAAGCTGGAACATGATGCTCTCTGGACACCTCGAGCCCCTACAAACGATGCAAACACGCTGAACTAGAACAATTAACTGCAAATGACTGGGATCTTCTTTCCCCGGTTCCAGAAGGAACCCTCTCACCTTTGTGTAATATTTCAAGAAAATATCTTCTACTGTTTTACCCCAAATCTTTATCTTTTGATTCTCCAAAACCTGTGGTGCAATTCATAGGTGCTGGGAGAAGGGCTGCTACCGCACCCTCTCGCGTGAAGGAATGTCCGTTGTATGCAGGGCTGGTTCACTAGCTTTTAGAACCCCCACTACACGCATAGGTCCCACAGCCCTGGTTCTATAAAAGCTAGGCCAGTAGAACTGGCTCCTTGGGGAGAGTAGATCCTTAGAAATGACTGCCCTTTTGGAATAAAAATATCCTTGTCACGTAGAAAATTTCAGGGCTTTCATTGTCGTTGCCAATTTTGCAGTTGGGGTGAAGACAACTGAGCCCAAGCTGCAACTGGATAATTTAAACATTCAGGTCTGAACTGTGCTTTAAAACGTATTATTCTGAGGTAATTCTGGAAAAAAGCTTACTTCTTTTGAGGCTTTGCTGAACTCACGCTCCTTATTCCAAGTCACAATATTCAGTCTTCTAAACGGGAAAGACGCTTCATCGTAAGTTTCATGTTTTTTCATCCATAATCTGCAAAGTGAGGATGTGGCGAAGACTAGGATTTTAACAAGGTTCAAAAAGGAGCTAGATAGATTCCTGGAGATTAGGTCCATCAATGGCTATGAGCCAGGCTGGGTAGGAATGGTGTCCCTGGCCTCTGTTTGTCTGGAAGTGGGAGACAGGGCGGGATAGTCTGAGGATTCCCTGTTGTGTTCCCTCCCTCTGGGGCACCTGGTATTGGCCGCTGTTGGGAGACAGGACACTGGGCTAGATGGACCTTTGGTCTGACCCCGTCTTGCTGCTCTTACGTGCCAGTTTTACTACATTTGTGAACATCTGAATTTACGTCCAGGGACAGGCTAAGGGTACCAAGTTGTGTGCGCATTTTGATAAATGTTAAATTAGATGGATATATATTTTAATTATTGGGAAATTATTAGACAAGATAATGGAGTGGCTATTATGGGACTGGATGATTTAAGAATTAAAGATGGGCTATATCATTCATGCCATTTGACATGGGTTGTTGGGATGCTGTCAAACTAACTTGATTTTTTAAATAAGATTCCATATTTGGTTGATATAAATAATAGTGTCGGTGTAATACACTCAGACTTCTGTAAGGTATTTGACTTAATATTACATGATGGTTTTAGTTAAAGACTACAAAAATACAACATTCACATGGCACACAGTAAATAGATAAAAACTGGGGAACTGATAGGTCTCAAAATGTAACTGCAAACACGGAATTGTCCCTGAGTGGGTCTTTTTCTACTAGGATGCTGTAGGGCTGTGTCCTGGCCCTGTGCCATGTAACATATTAATCAGTAACGTGGAAGAAAACATACAATCAGCTCTGGAAAACGTTTGCAGACAATACAAAAAGTAGGGTAAATAATGGAGAGGACGGGTCACTGCTTCAGACCAATCTGGATCAGTTGGTAAATGGAACTTGAATATGTGTTTTATTACAGCTAGATGTATACATCTAGGAACAAAGAAGACAGGCCACAGGTACAGAATGGAGGACCGAAAACGATGGGGAGGGGTAAGCAGGTGGCTAATCAACTCAGTGTGAGTTTTCAGTGCGATGCAGTGGCCAAAAAGGCGAATGCGATTCTTGGATACATAAACAGGGAGCTCAAGTAGGAGTGGAGGGGTTATTTTCCCTCTACATTTGGCACTGATGTAACCAGTGCTGGAAGACCGCGCTTAGTTCTAGTGTCCACAATTCAAGCAGGATGTTGCTAGATGTGGAGGGGTTCAGCCAAGAGCCAGGAGAACGGATAGAGGATTACGATGCCTGCCGCACAGTGACAGACTAGTGGAGCTCAATCTATTTCTCTGAACAAAGAGAAGGTGGAAGGGTGACTTGATAGCAGTGTCCAAATATTTACGGGGGGAGGGAGGGGAGAGGATGTTTGGCCCATCAGTCTAGCAGAGAAAGGTATCATGTGAGCCAAGGGCTGGGAGGCAGTTACACAAATTCTGACTGGAAATGAGGGCTACATTTTTAAAGTGATTAATCAATAGGACAGTTTACTCAACGTCACGGTGGAGTCTCCGTCCCTGTAAAAACTGAAATCAAGAGCGATTCCAAAACCAACCCGCTCTAGCGCAAAAGGATTAGTGGGGTAAATTGTACTGTCTGTGTTATACAACAAGCCAGGCTCCATGATCCCAGGGGCCCTTTTGGCTCTGGAATCTAGGAGCCTATGAATCTATCGGAAACAGACACACATCCGCTTTACCTGTAGCCATCACACTGATAAAGGGCTTCAAAGAGAGAAGGGATCCTGTACTCCTCTGCTTCTTGACAGAATAGAGCCCATTCTCTGCAAATTGTAAGGAAATTTCACTGTACTCTAATTCTCTCAACTCGTCAGATTATTTTTTTCTTTTTGAAATCATCTTCTGCAGTCAGTGATGCAAAGCGCCCATGCAAAATGCACTCTCTCTAGCCTGAATTGGTTTTTAGTTTGATACTGATGCAATGCGATTGTAAGATACGGGGGACATAGAGGCCAAAACTTTGAAAAGTTTACGAATTTGGTCTTGGTTTCTGGATGACAGACAGGGTGTCAGTATGGGAACCCAGAGCATGACCGGTGACATCCTAGCACCACTGACGTCAAGACAAAGCTCCCTTTGGCTTCAGTTGAACCAGGATTTCATTCCTGATACCCAAAATTAGTGAGCTCTTTTGAGAAAAATAGAACAAACGTTGAGTATATAACAATCTCCTTGTGAACACTCAGCAGAGCATGATTTATGTGCAGGAGTTATACAGCAAATACATCTGAAAAACAAAGGAGTCTAAGTAAACCAGAACCTAGTCAATTTGCCCACAGAAAAAAAGAAGTTAAATAAGGTGACTAAATTATTGGTTACAATTTATTCGTTCAGGTTTTCTCTAAATCCGCAACGTCTTATGCTAATTTTTCTCACACTGATGTTGTTGTATGACTTTGAGAATAAATTCTACTGGAACTAAAAATGTTGCTGTAATACTTCAATCCCTATGTAAATCAGAAAACCTACAGGCTGACTACTAGATTAATACTTTTGCTCCTATCAATATCTGGAATAAGACTAAAAAATGCACAAACTCTCTTTTCTTACTTAAATTCAGATGGTAAAAACAGCTGGCCAAGTCTAAGGAAGTTGAGAATGTGGCGGAATATTTGCCCATCTCCATGGATTAGGAGACTCTGACCATATGTGATCCAATACACTTTTTTGCAGTTTGACAGGAGCTCTGGACACTGGAGAAATAAATAGATATGGTACCTTAGGAGGTCAGAGTTACTATAAGATCTTCCTTCTTCCCTCCAAACCTCCTCTCAAAGCCACTCTCCTGCTAGCCATGGGAGGGCTGAATCTAGCTAAATGCAGAGTGAGTTATTGGCGCATTATGCGACTTTGCTTGCCAATGGGGTTCATTTATATCAGTGGTGGCCCTGCTTTTAGTCTTACCAATACCGGAACCTGTCTCCGTCCCCTCTCCACTACTGCCCCAGTGGCTCAGGAGAGGAGCTTGGGCTGATTGGGGCGAGAGGGCACGAGGGCAGAGAGGGAGTGCGGGTGCAGCTGGGGCTGGATTTCGGCTGGGAGCAGGGCGGGGCTAGGTGGCTTTACCTCCCTAACTTCCACTGTGTGTCCCCCGCACATCCCACTGAACCCCCTAGAGGGGGCACACTCCATGGTCTGGAGACCACTGCTGTATATCATGAGACAGTCCCTTCCCAGACTAAGCTTATTACTTTTGCACAGCAGAGCTGACAGCTTTCATGGTCCTCTGGACAAGTGTGGGAGGCGTGGCTCTGTGCTTCCAGAAGGGGCGGGGCCTTGGGTGGAAGGGGCGGGGCTGGGACAGAGCCCTCCGCACTGCCTGGAGCACAGCCCCCCCTGCCCTCAGAACTGTGCAGAGCAGCACTTCAGCAGCAGTGGCCAGGATCCCTGGGCCCCTTTGAATCACCGGGCCCCGGGGTAAATGCCCCCTTGACCCCCCCCCCGGCAGTGGGCCTGCTTCTGCAATCTACCCAGACTTCCTCTGCGTGCTCCGGCACTTGTGGCAGCACAAAAGAGAAATGCTGATTCTCATCGTTCAACGCCCCCGAGGCCAGTGCGTGGGGGGGGCGCCTCGCCAGCAAAGCGGGCTTCTCTGACTGCAGAACCCCCGGAGACACCCCCGCCCACCCTCGGGCTTTTCGTGGCTTTACACACGTGCTCATGGCCACCTCCACTCCACGGCGCCCCTGCACACATGCTCAACTCACACTTCAAGTCAATGGGATGTACGGTGCTGCAGAACATTGAGCACATGCTTCTTAGCACCTGTCTGCTCTGGCAGGGGTCCAATGTTAATTTGAGGGAAAGAAGCCCCGCCCCCTCTGTGCTTTTGGCCATCAATGTACCTGATGGAAGGAAGAATTCACCGGGTTCCATCCACCCCAGTCAATTGTGCTTGTGTTGTTGGCCGGGGGGGGGGGGGGGGGGGGGGATAATGCCAAGTGCTTATTTCTTCATGGGCCCAAACTTACAGCCTTCCTCCAGCTCCCAGCCCAGCAATGAAGTGCTGATTGCCCCAGAAGGCCAAGCCAACCCCACTGAACGCTCTACCATCGATTTTTCCCATATGGAAATGTCGTAGGCAGAGGAACACTAAGATACGTATTAACTGTACCTTCAGCAAGGTTTGCAAGTATGTTTCATACCAATGGCTTCCTACATAAATTTTCACAATCTGATGCAGGGAGTAGACTCTGACTTCTGCTGTCCAGTCTGCACCTAAGGGTTAAATGTCACAGTCACCATGGAAGCAGTTTTAAATAATAACGAAACGTTGTGGTGGATCTGAGAGCTTTGAGCTATTGATGGGCTATCACAATAGTGTAAGAATACAGGTTGAACTTCTCTAGCCCGGCACTCTCTAGTCTGGCAACCTCCATGGTCCGGCAAGTTTCCCGCGGTCCCGGAAAGTTTGTTTACAGCCCCAGTCCTGGCTCTGTGTTCTGGGCTGTTATTTAGCTTTACTTTGACCCTACATGTCTTCTCGGAGCCCAGCAAGCTGCGGCAGCGTTGGGAACACTGCTAGACAATATTGACCTCCCGTGGTTCGGCAAACTCTCTGGTTTGGCGTCGGTCAGGTCCTGAGGGAACCAGGCTAGGGTACTATAGCGAACACCCACGCTGCAGCCATTAGTCCTCTCTGCTGTGCAGTCCAGAGTCTTGGTCTATGCCTGTGATCATAAGTCTGATTCTGTTTGAGCTCACCTGCCTGGTCCATTCACCTGGTCCAACGTAGATAAAGCTGGAGGCGCTGTTGAAACTAGACAGTGTCACAGTTCTGGGAGCAGCGGGAAAAGCTGAGGTGTGCTGGAGTTTGATTGAAACTTACGAATGACAGAGATCTTTGACTGACTTACCTGTGGCTTATGCTCTAGGAACTCTTGGGAGTGCAAAGGAAGTAAAGCTATTCCTTCACCACGGTTCCTTTGTTCCTTTTACTGCTCCCTTTGGAGACACTAGTGCCATTGTCCATGCTAGCCTCACACACTTCTTGTGCGCAAGGAATGGAGGTAATGCTCTGGGGCCCGCTCCAGTCCCGCCCACAGATCTGCGCAAGGCTGGGCACAATGTAGCCTCTAGATTTTATCTGAATGTGTGTGTGTCTTTCTGGAAGTGTTTAGACTATAATCCGTGACAGGAATGGTCCATGCGACTGGATACAGGTTCTGCAGTGTTCTGTGGCAATGCTGGCTGGGAGGTTTAAATAGCTAGTCACCAAAATAAACAGGGATCTAATAGTTAATTTGAAAAGTGCCTGCACTATAAAAAGAAGTGTGTGCACAAGACGGTATACATAGCAGTCCCATACTCCCAGAAGAGATGTTTGGAGGAACACGGACAATAACACAAAAAGATTAGTCATCTCTGGAAAGTGACTATAAAATAAAATGAGTTTGTACAGTACATTTAGCACCATGGGCCCCGGGAGTGAATGAGGGCCTTTGTTATAATAGTAGCAATGTATTATTATGTTCTTAACTCAATTGTTAGGCCTTTGAGATTGTTACAATTATTTCCCATGTAATTTCTCTAACACCAGCTAGGCACCACAATATGTCATGACGACATGAAGATGCATCAGACACAACAGAATTTCTTCATACCAAGCCCTCCTATGGATTTTAATTCCACGAAAAGAATTAGTAAAATTCTGTCTTTTGTAAGGACATAGATTTCCTATGGGAGCCCCACTTTGAATATCAAGCCCTTTGTCTGACATTTACAACATACCATCCTAACCAGAAAAATGTCTTGTAGCAACTCAATTCACAGAGACTTTTTGAAATGTAAGACTGATTGGCGGCTCTTCCTGGAAATATGCCATATCTCATGCAAGGCTTTTACTAATTCTGTCTCTTTTTGGGCAGGAGAGGTGAAATTTTCAAGCAAGCAGTTCTATTCTAAACATAAATATGAATGCCTCTTTGGAAATAAATGTTGCTGTCGTGCAGTTACTATTAATTTCTTTTACAGATTTTTGCTTCATGATGATACAACTTGTTGGTAACAGTCGCTACTTCTTAATAACCACTAGCTGACACTAGATTTTATGTAAATCTGTTTTTTGGATAATTTGAAACCTACCTTTTCTCATCATTAGCGCTGGATTATTGAGTCTTCATTCTTAATCAGCCAATAGCTGCTCTTCGTATTTAAACACGATACAACCACTTAGTGAAAACCCTTTACTTACTGTGCCCCTTCATCTCCGCAGGTATCTTTTGTTTCAGATATGATTTCAAAGCATCTTTCATTGGTTCGTATGTGATGTCCCTTTTGTCCAAGTAAGCACAGAGGTCTTGGATTTCAGATGTATTTTCAGTAAGTGGGAGGCGGCAAGTTCCCAGCCAGTTCCTGTCCATCCAAAGTTAACAGTGAAAAGTCACTAGATCTTTGTCTATTTTATTAGTCCAGCTATTTTACATGATTTATTTTAATGGCTACAGGCCAGGCTATAGTTAAGAACGCTTGGTGAAAACCTTTTCTAGCGACTGATACGTGAGTGCTCATTGGATTGTTTTCATTGAACAGTTTTGTATTTCTTCCAGCTTTGACAAAGAACGCTCATTTGCTAGAACCTTCAGATAAGTGCTCCATACCAGACTTTGAACAGGGCTGCAGTACTAGGCCCTAGCAGACTACATGCCACCTGAAAAATGTAAACAATACAGGCTTTCCATCTGCCAAGATCTGCCAATGGTTGCAATGATTAGACACAGCTAAACCTGCTTCAAAGCTCTGAGTTTCTTATATACTTTTTGGAAGGCATTTCAGTGCCCTATTAGTTCTTCTAAGGGAGCCATTCCCCACATCTAGTGTAATTATGTCTGCCCTAGCGTCTGACGATGGCTTTTGCCACCATCACCTGATGTGGAACTTTGAAGTATCTGAGTCAGGCCTGGTCAAATATCTGCCGTGGAAACTTCACGTACTGCAGGAAGTAGCAATACCGAAATGGTAAGCGATGCTTCCCCGTCGGCATCCACCTCAAATCAATGCCCTAGCATGGTGCAAAGTCTGAGCCATGAGTTTGAAGAGGTAGGGAGTGCTTTTCCAACGCACTTAACTGGCTTAGGAGAACAATCTCATTGATTTCAACCTCCCTTTTCACAATAGCAGGTTTACCATTTTCAGTAACGGCCAAATTCCAACTAGCATAATTACACTGTCCACTGTGAAAAATCTCTATTGGCTAGAGGTGCACAGTAGAATCATAGAATCCTAGGACTGGAAGGGACCTTGAGAGGTGATCGAGTCCAGTCCCCTGTCCTCATAGCAGAACCAAATACTGTCTAGACCATCCCTGATAGACATTTATCTAACCTACTCTTAAATAGCTCCAGAGATGGGGATTCCACAACCTCCCTGGGCAATTTATTCCAGTGTTTGACCACCCTGACAGTTAGGAACTTTTTCCTAATCTCCAACCTAAACCTCCCTTGCTGCAGTTTAAGCCCATAGCTTCTTGTTCTATCCTCAGAGGCCAAGATGAACAAGTTTTCTCCCTCCTCATGGCACTCTTTTAGATATATGAGTGCCTCATGTCTCCCCTTAATGCGTACTGAAGGATGTCCCCCCTCAGTATGTGTACTGAAGGATGAATATTGTTCTCAGCACTCAACCCTTCCATTTTGAAGCTAAGCCACTACTCAAGACCAACTAAGAAGGGCTTAGTCCTACTGTATATTCTACTAGCACAGAATACAGGCATTCAGGATCACTTTGTGACAAAGCAGAATTTAGCATCTACATTCTAGTTATAATATTTCATTGTAGTAATACAGCTGAATGTTAACAGTAGGGCTATGTCTACACAGCAGCGTTATTTCAGAATAATTGACATTATTCCGAAATAACAAAGAGCATGTCTACACTGCAATCTGTTATTTCAAAATAATGGTGAGCTGGAGGGCTTCTTACTCCGACTCCTGTAACCCTCACTTCGTGAGGAGCAAGGGAAGTCGGAGGAAGAGTGTTCTTCCTTCCACTTCCTGGTGTGTGGACAGCACTAAAAGTTGAGTTAAGCTGTTTCGACTTCAGCGATGCAATTAACGCTGCTGAAACGCAATTTACTCCTGCTGTGTAGACATACCTAGGAAAATAAGCTCAAACTTCATTCTTGATGTAACAGACCATTCTATGTACTTATTCTTGTGATCATTCAGCTAGGTTCATTGAGTCGAATACATAAAATGCCATGAGTCAAACTTGTGCTTGATGTGAGCCAACTGAAGCACCCTGTAAAATATCTGAAGAACGTCAGTTACTGTTAATAACTGTCCTGTGTTCCTTATGCAGTTCCAGTGTAGAACCCCATGGTGGGAGATTAGCTGGTGGGAACAATCTTCGGTGGACTGAAAACTAAGTAGTGAGAGATGGAAGGGCTGCTCTTCTACAGTTAGTACGCAATGTGGCCACCTACCTGACATGTTGAAAGAGGACTCCATTCCCAGAGATGTACAGCTGGGTCCTATCTAAAGTGCTTTCTATATGGAGCTGTCCAAGTGCTGAATCAGGGTATTTCACTAAGACGCCAAGAGCCATGACATACAAAGGGGGTCTCGCGGGACTGTCCAGCATTTTGTTTACTACACCCGTCATCGAATCCTCAAGGTTGGAAGTCAGCAGAGAGCAATTTCCTACATGAAAGGGAAATACATAAATGGATCAAGGCAGTGTTCTAGCAAGCAAAAGATTATGAATTACAGCAACACCTGACATCTCTCTCAGCGCTCTTACTATCTGCCTAGAAGTCCTCCGAGTTCAAATATTAACGTAATGCATTTTTCTGTCCATAAGAAATGAATGTGAAAAACCTGGCTGATATTTCAGCATAACTACAAGGCGTACTGCTCATTCAAGATGCTTCCAGAGCTCTTATGTGGCAGGTCACTAAGAAGTCCCGGGCCTGCTCTTAAACAAGCAAACGAAACCTTTGCTATATCAGAATTAAGTATAAATGCAAGTTCTGCCAAGAAAAGGAACATGCTTTCTGAGTGGGAGCATGCCTTTAACCTTCCTATCTTCATGAAAGAAAGATATGTCCTTATGGTGTCTCAGGAATAAGAGAGGGTGGTTCATTATCCTGATGGGAATACAGTAGATCACATATTCCTTTGATAAACTATATGCATCTGTTTCTACTGCATGCTGCTGTGAGTGACTCAGCAGACTGCGTGGTCCTTACTCATTGCCCTGTACACTCTCAAATGTAAGCCCAGTTCTTTGCAACATTCCTGTACCATAAACATTCTTTTGATACTTTGATACCTAAACAGTAACATTTCTGGCTCAGAAATTACAAGTTAAGATTCTAGGTATGTACCCTGGTGGCTAGATCACACTAAAACATACGCCGCCACATCTTTACGTTTAGTGCTACTAGCTAGATTAATGCTAATGTGTATAGGAATATGTGTGGCAAAATTGCACTTTGATTTGTGGTGTGAAGTTGTAAGAGAATTCAGAAGTTAGTCTTTGGGAGGGCTGTATAGAAGGGCACCTGACACAGTGGGGTTCCACGCATAGGGCAAGGGAGAATAAGTAAAAGTGGGAGAAGATAATTTAGAGGCCACTGGTAGTGGAGAGACACGAGGGAGCAACAAAAGACACAGTAAGAGTTAAGTTGCAGGCCAGGGCAAAATTGTTCAGGGCCTTACAGGTGTGGGCAAGAAGTTTAAATAGAATTTCATGGTAACGTTGAGCTCCATTAATGAGTACCTGTGTTGTTTCAGGCCAATCCGACAAGCCAAATACACAGGAAAGGGTTGGAACTTGATTTCAGTTACAAGTCTGATTCCTATCAGAGAGGAATGAATGAAGACATTGGCTGGCTCGCACACTCCCTTCCACATCCTGATGACTTAACCAACCAACCAATGGGTACTTAAAGAGGTGCCAATTATTCTTCTCAGCCTCTCGTAACTTCAACAATCTAATTCGCTATTTTTCCTCTTCCCTCCCTCCCCACCTTCCCTTATTTATTCTTGAATCTGGACTTTTAATACTCCACTCATCTGAAGAAGTGGGCTGTGCCCACGGAAGCTCATGATCCCATCGACATGTTTTGTGAATCTTTAAGGTGCTGCTAGACCAGTGGTTCCCAACCTGTGGTCTGCAAACCCCTGGTGGTCCACAACGGTACTGCAGGGGGCCCGTGGGACGTTTTAAATGTTTGGATCAGTCCCATTACAATAGGCCCGATCCTTTCCTTTCCCTCCACAGGGTCTGTGAAATGTTAATACATTAAAAAGGGGTCCGTAAGCTCAAAAAGGGAACCCCTCTGCTAGACTATTCATTGTTTTTTAAGTTTTTCCAGCTACAGACTAACTCGGCTCTCCTCTGAAGATTTTGAGGATTCAAAGAGAGACATGATGCTGTCTGATCAAAGGGAAAGAAAGAAGACATGATTTATCTTCTAATTCTGCATCTGAAAAGACCATCCCATGCGGATTTGTGTCTCCAGACACTGTTATGTCAAAACTGCCTTAGCCCAAGGATTTTTGAGTCCATTAATGTTGAGTTTCAATATGCACTGGAATACCAAGGGAGTTCCAGAAGACTAGAAGAAAGCTAATGTGCCAATATTTAAAAGGGGGAAAAAACACGATGATCAGATTAATTTTAAGGCTTTCAGTCTCACGTTGACCCCGGGCGGGCAAGATAGTGGAACATCTGAGACAGGACTTGATTCATGAAGAATTTTAAAAGGGTAATACACTTAATGGCAATCAACATGGGCTTATGGAAAATAGATCTTATCAGACAACCTTTGATGAGACTACAAGTTTGGTTGATAAAGGTAATAGTGCTGATGTAATATACTTAAACCTCCATAATACTTGGCACTGCGTGACAATTTAATTGAAAACTGGAACACTATAAAATTAGCATGACACACATTAAAAGGATTAAAAGCTAGCTAAGCGATAGATCTCAACAAGTAATTTTCACTGGGGAATCATCAATGCGGGAGGGTGTTTCTAGTGGAGTCCTGTACAGTTTGGGTCATGGCCTATGCTAGTTAACATTTTTTAATGATGCGTAAGAAAGCATCGTACCAGCGCGAATACAATTTCCAGATGGCAAACACTGGGGAAGTGATAAATAATGAAGACACTGGGTCACAGATACAGTGCAATCTGGATGAGTAAACTGGCCTCAAGCAATATGGATTTTAATATGGCAAATACAATGTATACATCTAGGAACAAAGAACATAGGCCATTTTGGGACTGTCTTGGGAAGTAGAGATTGAAAAAGATTTGGCAGTGGCAGGAGTGGCTAATCAGCTGACCAGGTCCCCCATGTGATACTGAGGCTAAAAGAGTTAATGAGATCCTTCGATGCGAGAAGAGGGGAATCTTGAGTAGAACTACAGAGATTCTGTTACTTCTGTTTGGCTCTGGTGTGGCCACTGCTGAACTCCTGCCTCCAGTTCTGGGGTCCACAACTCAAAAAGGATGTTCATAACTTCGGAGAGGGCTCAGAGATGAGCCAGGAGAATGATCGTCGGGTTGGAAAACATGCCTTGTGGTCAGAAACTCAGGGGTGCCATCTATTTAGCTCAACAACTAGAAAAGGAGTGACTTGATGACAGCCGATAAGTATCCCCAGGAAGAACAAAGATTTCCTAACAGGCTCTGAACTCTAGCAGAAAATGTCCAACATGATCGAATGGCTGGCAGCTGAAGCTAGACAAATTCAGACGGGGAGAAAGGCGTAAATTGTTAAGAGCCAAAGTAATTAACCATTGGACCAACTTATCACGGCCATGGTGGATTCTCCATTCCAGGCAACATTTAAATCCAGATGGGATATAAAAAGGATGCTCGAGTTGAAAAGGAATTGTTTGGGATACGTTCTAGGGCCTGCATTATACAGGAGGTGGGACCACAGTGCTCCCTTCTGGCCTTGGAATCTATGTATTAATGACTCACCTCAATAGTCAAACCCCTTGGCTCAGAAGGGAAGGGAATGAGAGAATATGCTGAAAAGAAGGTAAAACAGTTATTCACTCCAAATTACCCCTGTAAATCTTCACTGCATCGATTAGCTTTGGAATTCCCAAAGTTACCACTTCTGCTTCCAAAGCATCCATGTTGGAGAAATTATCAGGCAGCAAAATCTTCTCTGAGCGAAGAAAGTTAACTGGAAAAATAAAACCAAAAAGCAGTGTTATGTTTGTCGTTTCCCTGGTCAGTGTTTATCCCAGCAAAAACAATAGTCTGTTGACATCCTCCCCACCCCCCCAAACTAATATATTCATTTGTTATTTTATAGTCTAGAAGTAAACAAGAAGATTCGTGGCCTTGGAAATTAAACACTTGTACACAAATATAATCCTAGTCCTTTCTGAAGAAGATCAAACTGTAAACCCAAAGGTCCCTTTAGTTTAAAGCACTGCAAAATGACAGGCAGCACAGTCTGCAAGAATCAGCGTGGGTTTATTTGTGGCACCATCCCAAATGAGTCAAGTGGGGGCTTTCTGGCAAGCCGAAGTCCCTTCTGAAGCACATTGCAACAGCAGGTTTACAGATGAATTCTGGGGTCAGCAGGTCCTTCAAAAGCAGCAGGGCAAAATGGTGGCGATATCAGAGCTAGATGGGCACGAAACATTCCAGGGAGGAGTTGAGAGTTCCTGCCACACTTCAAATGGGTACAAATGCCCAAAAGCTTGGTGGGAGGAACGTACAAGTGGAGGCAAGCGTCGCCACCAGCCCTGCACAGGGCGGGGAGGGTGGCAAGGCTGGAGTGAACAGCAACATAAGCCCCTGCTTTCTATGGGGGCAGACAGGGCTTGCTTGAGCAATGATGCCAGCCCCAGCCTCGCAAAGGGGGGAAGGCAGGGGCGGCTCAAGCAAAGAGCGAGCCCCAGCCTCACGCGGGCAGCCAGTAAGGCTCCGGTGAGCAGTGATGCCACGCCATGTGGGGAGGCAGCCATGGGAAAGCAGCTAAGGCCAGCCCAGCATGGGTGGTGGGGGAGGCTCGGGCTAGCGCCACTTGGTGCCCCGTTTTCCCTTTGGGAAATGTGATCCCCCTATTCCGAGACACCAGAATGAAACGGCTGCCGTAGAGACGGGCTAGAGTACAACGTGCCAGGCGCTCCCCGAACAGCCAAGAAGGCGGTTTACCTATGAAACGGAACTCACTGCATTCGCATTCTATCAGCACGGCCTTCTCCAGGAGCCACAGCAGATTATCGTCGTTAACGAGGGCAGGGTACTGTCCCACCAAGTCCAACGGCAGAAAGCAGTAATGCACCTCCTCGTCTGTGTCAAGCAGTGGGGTATCCATCAGCCCCAAGGGAGCTTTCTCATGTAACCCTACGGGGGAACCAGAGGCTATCAATCCCCAAACAAGGAAAAGTGCAGTCATGGACTTGCTTCCGTTGGTGGAAGGTCCAAATGTCTCCTCTCTGAAGGCAAAATGGCACATGTCAAAGATTAATGGTGGGAAACAGAATATATAGTTGTTAATGGGGAATTATGGGGGGGGGTTAAAAATGTGGGGGATCCTTTTATGTACAACATAGTCATTCTGTTTGATACTGGGGAGGCTCTTTTGCCAAACTGCGAACTCCAGGTTGAATGTGGGACTGGCTTGCTGTCTCTGTTGTCTTTTTAGCTTCATTTTGGGATGAAGTTCAAAAGGATGGTGGTTTGGAGTTAACAAAGGTGGGTCGTTAAACCGTGATTGTCTTGACCGATTGTCTTCTATTTTAAGGAAACCGGCCATTTGATCATGTTGGACCATTTTCTGCAAGGAAACCCCCTTGGGGCAAAGACGATAGCCAACGTCCACACTGGTACTTTTCTCACTACAATTTTTGATGGCCAGGAATGTGAAGAAAAAAGCCCACCACTCCCATGAGCGACTAAGTTTCCCCGATAAAAGTGCTGGCCTGGACAGTGTTAAGTCAGCAGGAGTGCCTCTCCTGTCACCATAGCTACCACTGCTCATTGGCGGTGGTTAATTGGGCGGGCAGGAGACCTCTCTTCTGCATAGGGCAGCTCCATGGGAGATCATGCAGCCACGTAGCAGTAGTTGTACCGCTGAGCCGCCAGAAGGTCTGTAGAGTGGACACAGCTTAGGGAACCCAATCCAGCCTGCGAGGCTGCTAACTAAGCAATGGATCACCTAGCATGGAGACTTGGATCACCTGACAAAGGGAAGAAGCTGTTATAAAAGGGAAGTTAAATCAGGAGTCGCTGGTAATTTTGGAGAGAGGGATAAGAGACCAGCGAGATGTCATGCTCCAAAGAAAAGCCAGTGGAGGAGAGCAGGGGGAGGGGGAAAATCCCGGACTCCTTAGAAGACACTGACTCATAGCCAAAGATACTCTAGACCAGGAATGTCACACTCGAAGCCTACTGAGGGCCGCACAAACAAAAACTGATAGCTTTCAGGGCCACCAAAGAAAATGTACTTCTATCGGAAAGTCAAAATTATTATTATAGATTATGTTTTAGGTATATTTTATAATATTTCAGGTCTTGTTTTAATAGAATACAATAATTTGATGTGTAAAATTGTTATTTGCCCCTATAAAATAATTTTTAATTTAAATATAAATTTAAGGTACTTTTTTTTTAATGAGACATAGAACTTGTTTGGTTGAACTAAAAACAAGTATAGACTGTGGTTAATCAAATAGAACAGGCTTCTGTGAAAATT
>JANRFK010001785.1:1408054-1426306 GCA_030068395.1 Apalone spinifera | reverse complement strand
CGGTGCCTCTAGCAGAGCGTCCGCGCCGTTCTCCGCAGGCAGCGTCTCGCCGCGGGGCGTTTGTAAGCGGGCTCGGCTGGGCGCCGCCTCCGGCCCGCCCCCCGCCAGCGGCACTCGGCCACCTCTCCGGTAACAAGTCGAAAACCAAAGGTCTGAGCACTGAACTCCGATGGGAATCGAACCCCGCGAGCGGCCCGCCCGGGCGGTGAACCCGGCCAGAGTGGAGTGGGGCGCCCCTGGCTTCTCACGGAGTGAGTGTGGCAGAGAGCTCACACAAACACGGAGCCAGTCAGTTTAGAGCCGGAGAAATGCGTGTGCAAAGAGTGGGAAAGACTTGGCCAGCCTGCGACAGTAAGTCTGGGGCTGCCTCTCTCTTTAGTGTGAAGACTACACTCTGCTGCCGCTCCTCTAAAGATAGACCTTTGCTTTTCGCCTTACCTTCTTAGCTTCTTTTTGTTTGTTACAGAAGCTAAGTTTATATTACACTCATATAATATGAGTTATATATACTCATATTTATATGAGTATATATAACTCACTTCCTCCTTCCTGGAAGTGTCATGCTTCCAAACATTGCCCATCCTTACAGACCTAGGTCTGTCTCAACTCCATCCCAGAAAGGAATCGGACTGTAGAACAGGGGTGGCCGACCCATTTAACAAAGAGAGCTGATACAGTGGCAGAAAAATTTTGAAGAGCCGCACCAGAATTGTCGAGCAAAAAAAAAAAAAAAGGAGGCTGCCCCTTTAAGCTTTTTTTGGCTGTATCAGGCTCCTGTCAACAGCTGCCATCTTGGGTGCCATTTTGAATCACCACCCCAGTGAGCACAGAGTTAGCGGGGAGGAGCCGTTGCGGGGGTCAGCGCAAGAGCAGCTTCGCAAGCCACACTTTTGGGGAGAAGAGCCGCGGGTTGGCTACCCCTGGTGTAGAAATTTCACTGTTTACACACAACAGACCCTGGAAAAGCGGGGTGAGCAATATTGCTGCTGAATGCTGAAGAAAAGGAGGGCATGGCTATTCAATAGCAGCAATGTTATTACTGGATCACTATCAAACAAAGTTCTGCTGTGGCTGTTCATACGCACCATGCAAAGGTGCCTCTCTCTGATTGGCGTTTACCAGCTCCTCCCTTCTTGCTGAGTTTATGAATCGTACAAATTGTGGTTCCTCCAAGTTCTGCAGAGAAAGCTGGCAAACCCAGTAACCTCTGCAGTTCCAGTAGCTGCTGTTCAGAGCACTTGCATATGCTTCAAGTTTAACAGCTCAGTATTTTTCCTTCCTTTTCCTAGATAATCAAAGCAAATAATTATATGAATGTAACTTTACAGATTTACAACTACAAATTTAAATTACGGATGTAAGATCTTGGTTAAATCAGTTAACCGGTTAAACCTTAGGTTTAACTAATTAAGGGGATCCCATTTGTGCGTGGGGCAGGCTTTTGTTCCTGGCCCCCCACACTTGGGGAGGCCAGCTCCTGCCTCCCCATCCCACTCCTGCATGTAGTGCGGCTGGCTTCTGCTCCTGACCCCCATGAGGCAGGAGCAACTCCCAGGTACCAGTTAACCAGTGCCCATTCACATCCCTAATTTAAATCCTCAGCAGAGGAAGTGCTGACTGAGCCACAAGGTTCTTTATTCCGTGTAGCTTCTTAGAGCCCCGCTCTATCGCCTTTTCTGTCGAGTGAAAGGAGGACTATTTCTACAGCCTGTGCAGAGTTGCACTCTAGGTTCATTGTTTATAACTCTGGGTTTGTCCTGTTGTTTGAAGGTACTTGATTAGACCCCCCGCATTACTTTATGCTCCACCTAATGTCTTCATCCTAAATGCATTGTGTTGCAGTCGGTTGCTATGGAAATAACTGAGCATAAAGGCAAGTTTGTGACTTCACTACGGAATCCGTGTGAAAGCGCTGAAGTCAACGCAGAAGGCCTGCGTTTCTCGGCTGTTGCCACGGCAGTAGACTGCCACGGGAAGCATGCCCTGTGCGAACGAGCTTTTCTCCGTTTGGATTCTCAGTTCAGTGCCCAGCTACTATGAGTCAGGGAGGAGGGAGGCTAATAACTCCGCCCCTATCGTGGCACGTATGAGGCACCCCAACCCCCAAATGGACCAATGTGAGATGTATACTTGGGCTAACGTTTTCAAGAGCCTCGAGTAACTTAGGCCACGTCTACATAACCAGGCCTGAGAACTGGGGGGCAGTTGCCCCAGGGCTCAACGATTCAAAGGGGCCCAGGGCTTCTGGCCACGGCTACTGGGGCTTCTGGCCCCAGGCCCTTTCAATCGTTTCTGGAACACTGCTTAAGGGAAGTCAACTCCAGCTACGTTATTGACGTAGCCAGAGTTGCGTATCTTAAGCCAACCCTCTGGTTTAATATAGATCTGGCCTGCTCCTATTCAGACCCAGACTGCTGGTGTCAAGTTCGCGGGTGAATTCCAGCTCTGCAGTTTCACCCTGCAATCTTGTTTTGAAGTTTTTTTGCTCAAGTATGGCAACTTTCAGGTCTACTACTGAGCATGCAGGGAGGCTGAAGTGCTCTTCATAAATTATGATTACATAAATAAAATTGGTAGTCGTTAAGGTGTCACAGGACTCTCTTTTTTTTTCTGAAACAGACTAACAGGTACCCCTCTGAAACTTGTACTCTGTGAGAGTATCCCCTACCTTCCAAAGGGGGTTACATACATCCTTAGTCTTTGGCTAGGTTAATCTGTTATCAGTTTTATTAATGCAGTCTCACATGGGGTGGGAAAGGCTTTCATTGTTAATATTTTACTTTCCCAAGTGGTGGTTATGCAATATACAAGCCGTTGCTGGGGCAATTTCTAGAGTCTGTTTTCGCTTACACTTGTGATTACAGCGTAGCCTTGATGACTGTTTCACCTAGTGTGCTTAAATGAAAAAGAAATCTACAGGTGTTCAAATCCTCTTTCCTCTGTTTTGGATGACAGAATAATAAGGGAGAGCAAGAGAAAAGCTGCCCCTCTGCATTTCGGCCAAAAAGGTGAAGAGTTTATTTTCTGAAAAAGAAAACATAAGGTAAGAATGTTTGATTCGTATTTAATTGACAGTGCCTGGCAGAGTGACTTGATGTCTCTTTGCCATGTAGGCAAAGTCCCTGGAAATAAATAGAACACAGCCTCTGCCATCAGGAATCTTTGCATATGTCTACACTGGGATAAAAAACCCACAGCTGGCCTGGATCTGCTGAGCCAGGCTCACAGGCGTGGGCTCTGGGGCTGAAAAATTGCAGTACAGGAGACCCTTGCGATTCGCAGAATCACTATTTGCAGTTCCCCTTCCTGCCACCACCCTGCCCCTCTCCTCTCTATTGCACCTTATCTACAGGCGTGGGGGGGACGCGGTCTCGGGGGGCCTGTTCTGGAGTGGCAGCAACAGTCAGCACTCCCCTCCCCCCACTCGCTGCATGGGCCAGGAGCTTAGGAAAACGGAGCACTCGCGGATTTCGCCACTCGCCACGGTGTCAGGAACGTACCCACTGTGAAAGGTGAGGGTTCCTGGATAGACATTCGGCTCAGGGTGGAGAATCCCAGAGCCTGGGTTCTCCTGAGCCCAGCTGAGCTGACCCAAACTAGCCACAGCCGTGCTGAGGGGCTTTTTATCCCTGTGCAGACAAGCCCTATGAGTCTCAGATTCAAATTCTGCTTTGGGGTCAGCAGATGCCACTCCCCTATTTCGGTTTGGCCCTGAAATAGTCACTGTCCCTTGGATTTATCTGTTATAGAAATCATAGGCCATAAACAATGATTAGGACTTTACTGTTTACCTAAAAGTTGTTTACCTGATTATATAAAAATGAGGAAGTGCTACAATAGATGGGAATATTACAGAACACACCGTAGCTGTATTGCTGGGAAATCAGTTCTTTGCTTGGATCAACTTACCTATTCACAGGCCTTTGTATTCGTTCTCAGTTTCACAGATACCGCACCTGACGTTGTACCTGTTCTTACAAAATACTTGGCTTTGGATTAGGCTCCCCAAAGCAATCTGCAACATGCTTAACTGGCGCACAGAGGGAGAGCAGTAGATCATTTCTCTGACTCTAAAGGGCAAGCTTTTGAAAAGGCCCACATTCCTTTAAGGCACCCTGCTCAAGTGGCGAGATTTTCAAATTTTGAAAATCTGGCTGCTTCAGCTGGGTACCTACATGGGACCTGAGGTCTCAAAGCCAGCAGTGCTTTGCAGCATCTTACTGATACCAGATATACTAATGCTGGTCATGGCTCAGTAGATACAATTCCATTCTGAAACAGGCTTCAGATAGGGGAAGGGTCCATTTCCTTTTGTACGTGTAATCATCTTTGTGTGTGAACATTTGTACCACAATAATTCACATCTTTTTTTACATGTTTGTATAGGCTTTTTAGCGTCTCATCTGGGCAAGGGAGAGCTGGCTCTGTGCTCTCAGAAGGGGTGGGGCCTTGGAAAGAAGGGGTGGGACTGGGGCAGCCCGCCCTCCAAGCCACCCAGAGCACACCGCCTCCCCCCCCAGCTTTCAGAGTCACCGGGAGCATGCAACACCTTGGGCAGTGATTTAAAGGGCTCAGGGCTCCAGCCACAGCCAGTGCCACAGTAGCAGCAGTGGGGGACCCAAGACCCCTTTAAATCACCAAACCACAGGACCAGGATGTGCAAGAATGTATATCCCAGCGAGTGTGCACAGGAGCACTAGAGACAAGCATTAACAGTTCCTTAGCACACATTGACCTCTCATTGTAAAGCAAGGTTGACAAAAGCTCCTAAGGAACGATGTGGGGACCTGCTAATGCTCTCTAACAGTTCCTTGGTGTGCTTTCATCTACCCTACTTTGAAACAGCACTGCATCGAAGCACTCTAAGAAACAGCTAGTTTTGGGGTAGATTTACACCAGGAACTAGGGATGTAAAATTTCGATTAATTGGCTAATGGAATAGTCGATGCAATTTGCATTGACTATTCGATTAGTTGATAAGGGCGCCTCCGCCTTTGAACTGTAACAACAGCCCTAGGGTTGTTGCTACACTTCAAAGGCGAAAGCGGATAGTCAATGAGTCGTTCACATCCCTACCAGGAACGAAATGTTTGAGTAGACCAGTCCTAAGAAAATTGCCACTCTTCTCTGCTGGGATAGACAGTTGCTTACTTTGCTAGAAGAGAAAGCGGGAGAACAAAAACTTTTGGAATCTGTGGGATGCCCTTTAAATCAATCCTGTGTTTCTTATCTGCATAATATCTGGAGAGTGGGGGATTCTTTGTAAAAATGGGAGAAAAGGAGTATAAACAGGGTATTAAAATTCTGGGTACAGTTGCAGGGCCCAGTCCTGCCACCCTTACGCCACCTCTAGCTGTGGTAAATCTATTCTTTTCTTTTGTAGCTGTACAGGGCATACAATGAAGAACTATGCTGTAGATAAAGGGACCACTTCAGTACCTAGTTTGCATATTGATAGCAGCAGAAAACAAACAGGTAAGATGCTTCTTGCCAATTAGCGTAGCACATACAAAGATGTCTGTAGGCCTGTATACACAGTTGGAAATTCGCAGATATTGGCAATACAGGAAAAAGTGTAGCCCTGTATTGTTTTGTTCTGGCAAACTTTGGAAATCACCCAATAATTAGCATCTCAGTAAGTGGAAAATGTTTAGCTATTGACTACAGTCCATGTTAAAAAAATAAAGTACCCTTCCTTTGAGATTTGGCCATGTAGATGCAGGCTCTGGGTTGTGCGAATACACCATACTGCTAGGCTGGAGTCTTTTGTCAGGGAGTACTTGCTGGGTTCCCGTGGGTATCCCTGGTGAGCAGAGAGTGCATTCTCAGCTATTTTCATTTCCTTTTTGGCCACTGGCTGCTCTGGGCTTCAAGGACCTTTGGCCCCCTGTGACCGGGTCCCTAGGTAGGGTTGCCAATGGTTTCAACAAAAATACGGTCACACTTGACATGACATCACAATCTACATCACATCTGATTTAGAAAATATCGGACAGTTCTGTTTTCTCATTTCTATTCTCTCAATTTGTTTTCCGGACAGAAAGCGCAAATACTGGGCTGTCCAGTTCAAAACTGGACACCTGGCAACCCTATCCCTGGGAGTAGGTGTACAGAGGAGGGAGGAGGCTGCCCTCTTGTCCCCCTGTGTTCCTGGCCCAGGAACTCCAAGCCACTCCCTAATTCAGTGCTTAAGTTTGCCCCCAACAGTCCAGATTCCCCTTAGTTGGGGTTTCTCAATAGATTCCCCTCTTTTTCCCAGAGAGGTAGGGTGGGGAGCTTATGGGTCATACCCTAAGATGGCTGAATCTCACTCCTGTCTCCTTGCTAGTCAGCCCCAAACTGAGCCAGATTCCTTCCTTTTTCTCCCCCTTCCAGGCCTGGTATTGGTTGCAGGTAAAGGGGCTGAGCTAGCTGGGCCCAGAGGCTTTCTTTAACCCCTGGAATGCCTGGCCCTCAAATGGCTCTTAGCCATCCTGCCAGGCCCAGACATTAACGAGTGCACAATGTTCACAGTGCATCATTTCTTAGAGAGAGCTTTTGAAAACGACAAAGGATCAGGCAGGTCTTTCTGAGAATCAACCCTTCTCCCAAAATTAAGTAACAGCTTTCTAGTTACTTCTGCAATTGTTGATGCACTGCTTCTCATGATTGTCTTTTTAACAGAGTCAAGCCAAAAGCACCACAAGCTTCTGTTGAAATGTGAAGCAGAGGATTCTTCAGTAAATGCGTCATCTACATCTGCAGGCCAGGCCAGCAGTTCAGCTAAAGCAAATAAGCAATGCAACATCACACTGGGGACACAAGTAAGACACCCTGGAGCAATGTTCCCTCTTAATGTTTAACATCCACGTGCAGAATACATGTTGTTATATGCACCAAGGCATTTGTGGATGTGTACCAGGAGAAACATGCTGCTGGCTGTGGGCCCTCTGCTCATCAGGTGGGTGGCACCTGAATCTCTCCTGGGAGGCCACCCCAGTGCTCATCTTACAGGGAACACTGCCCTTGAGTTGTTATTTACGGACTGACAATCTGCTTGCATGTTACTCGTTTAAATGATTTGCATCCATTTTTTATGACGCTTTCATTTTTTTTCCTACTCCCTTCTGCAGAAGCTGTTTGTACCATGGGTGCAGTCTCCATAATTGGCAATGCATTAAGTTCAGAGCTGCAGTCTTTATGAGTAGAGCCTTAAGATTGGAAGCGGAAATGCACCATAGTCAAGAAAGTCATAATAATGGTTCCCATGGCTACAATAAGCGGTCCGCATCTGAGGCCAGCTCAGATGTGTCAGAACTCTGGTACACATGGGCCCAGCTAGGGTAGCTTTCGCTCCCCTTTCCTGAGAGTGCTTGATCCCAGGGCATATTGAATGGTTCATTTAACATGGGAGTAACAGCCCCAAATTGCTGGTATGGTGCATGCTCTGGGCTGTGTCTAACTCTTGCCAGATGCACCATATTGGCAGACATCGATGGGTACCTCCACACTGGCTTTCCATCACCACGTGGGGTCTCCTGTGCACAAGGGGAATCTTCATTTTCCATCCCCTTTATGCAACTTGACTTGGGGCCAGCCTTGGACTCACTGTACTGACAGCTCAGTGGAAAGTGTGACCTTATTGTGAATCTTTACTTTTGAATGTGTTCATGTTTGTGTTTAAATTCTTGACTCTAATGTGGATGTCCAGTGAAGCAGATGTACTGTAGGTTTGAATTCCTGGTGCTAGTGCCTTCATGTTTGAAAAGCTTAATTTAAATTTGTGTTTCGCGCCTAATTTGTTGTCGGAATTGCCTTTTGTATCCATAGAAAGCCTTTTGTGTCTTGCAGTCCAAGACAGGGGCTGGGCACAGTTGTAATCTTTCCTCTCAGAGAGCACATTTTCAAATCTTCTTTTAATAAATAGCTGACTTGGGCTCTTGATACAAGTGTTAAGTGCATCATTTGATCTCTCATGTATTTTTCAGCTGGAAGATGTGGCCGGGAAACAATTGCTGAATCACAGTCACCTGGAAGATGGTAAATGCTCAGTCTTCTTTCAGTACTTGGACTTTTTAATTCTTTCCTAGATCAATGATAACCCTGGAATTCTCTTTCAAATTCATCATGCTGCACTACCGAATCTAATATCGACACTGGAACAATTTACCACCAGTTGTGGATTCTCTGTTGCGGCCAGTTTTTAAATCCAGCCCCAGGTCTACACTAAAGGGGAAGGTCAAATCAAGATACGAAACTCCAACTATGTTAATTACATAGCTGGAGCAGACATACTTTGATCTGAGTTTCTTCACCATCTCAAGAGCGGGAGGCCAACTCCTTGGAGGAGCAGGAGTACTGGCCGCTGCTGGGGGCAGAGGGCTCTCTGAGTTCCATTTAGCGGGTCTTTACTAGCCTCGCTAAATCGAACTCTGGAAGATCGATCGTGGTAGTGTCGATGTTCCTCAAAGTGAAAACATGGCCTCCGTTTTACTTTCCTGCCATTTACAAAACTTAGGGCAGGTATACACTATAGGGTTAAGTTATGCAATTCCTAACATTGCTGGAGTCAACATAATTAATAGACTCTGCAATAAATTGACCTAAGCTAAGTAATGCTCCCATAGACTTTTGTTTCTTGTTCCGGTTGAGTATCAGAGTCAACTGGAGAGTGATCTGCAATCGATTTAATGGGTCTTTATTAGACCCTCTAAATTGACCATGAGTGGATTGATTGCCACAGCACCAATCTTCTGGTAGTGGAAACAAGCCCCCACACTATCACCCTGTCTTTAAAGTTCAGTGCAAATCAATCTGTTAAGTATCTCTGAATTGTGCTTTTCTCATTACCCTAGTAACAACATACAACCACCTGGCCATCTGACAATCAATTAGTTTCAATGACTGGCAGAGGTCAGTTGGGAGTTCTTGAATCTTCTTGTTTTGCATCAGTCATCTGTAGGTTTTGCTCTGATTGTTCTGAGGCACAAACTATAGATGCTGACGGCTTCTGTTGAACTGACCACTGTTGGTCTTGATCACATATGATCTGGGCACTGATTTTTTTATCTTTATGACTGCTGAAGTTGTCCATCCAATTGTGGTCACCAGGTTCTAGGCCCAACAGTTCTCTGAGTATCACCTGTTATAAAAGTGTTCGGAAGGGTTTTTTTTACCTTTATTTGATTTGGTTAGTCTTTATATCTGACCGCTTTGGAGACAGATTCCTTTCCAGAGTTGAAATAGTTCTGCATTGTCTTCCAGTCAGGAATTGTGCTAGACCAGGAGTGGGCAATAATCTGGAGGTGGTTCACCAGGGTTAGACCCCGGCAGACCGACGATGCTTTATTTACCTGCGCGTCCACAGGTGCAGCCACTTGCAGCTCCTGTTGGCTGTGGATCGTTGTTCGTGACCAGTGAGAGCTGTGGGAAGTGGTGGGATAGAGACACTTCAAAACCATTAGCACTGGATCTTGCAAAGTCCGCTAAGGAATCCTAGAAGTGAAAGGAACCTCGAGAAGTCATCAAGTGCAGTCCCCTGCCCTCACAGCAGGACCACGTATGATCTAGACCAGTGTTTCTCAACCTTTTTTTGCTCATGGCCCCCTTCTGAGCCCCGTTTACCTCTGTGGCCCCCTCATAGCCGCTGTTAGTTGGAAAAAAAGGTACATAATTTACCTAAAGTTTGGTTTTTTCCACGTGGCCCCCTAGAGGTAGGGCATGGCCTCTGGGGAGCCATATGGCCCACGGTTGAGAACCACTGAGCTAGACCATCCCTGACAGGTGTTTGTCTAACCTGCCCTTCAGTATCTCCAGGGATGGAGATTCCACAACCCCCCTAGGCAATTATTCTAGTGTTTAACCACCCTGACAGGTAGGAAGTTTTTCCAAATGTCCAACTTAAACCTCCCTTGCTGCAACTTAAGCCCAGAAATATGTGACTCTCTTTGAATGTGCACTGCATGAAAGTTGTTGGGAAGCAATGAATATCCCCAAAAGCACATGATTGTAAATGATGGCAGCACATCCAAAAACGATGCTTCAGAGACATGGTGGAAGCCCCATCGTTTGAGACATTAAATACAGGAATTTTCCAAGCACCGGGGAATATGTTGTAAGCAAGAGTCCTAACCTGGTCTGTGTGGAGAAGGGCTAGCTGATATCTAATGGAACTTTTCCACCTCTACTGTATGACTTCAGAAGATGTACAACATAATTTACGTTACATTCAAATGCCTGCTTTTTTAAGACTTCTTTTTCTGGGGGCCTGTTCTTCATAGGAGGCTTCTAAGTGTGGAGTTGGAAAAATAGCTGTAGATGAATGTTTTGTAGTTTTCACAGTTTTTACTCCTAATGTTATGGTTGCTTTTTGGCAGAATATAGATCTCTTGCATCGTCACCACAGATGCGTTCATCCCTGCGCTCCCCAGAAAAGATAAGAGCTGGACTCACAAGAGGAGGATTTCGGGTGACTTTTTCAGAAGACAATTCCTTAGAAGCCCCTCTTGAGAAGGACAAAATTGGAAAACCTAATTTTTATTACCCGAACCAGGACATTTCTTCATCCCACAGACTGCATTTGAGTGACACAAACAAAACGAGCCCATACAAATTACACAAAGATACCAGTCTTGATGGTTATGACCACCTCTACCTTTCCTCCACCTCTCAGAAAAAGGACTTTGTTCAGAGACCTCCCAAAGATAAGAAAAGTACAAATTTTAGAGATTACAATATAAGCTTTGGAAAGGAAAGGAAGACAACGTCACTGTCCGCTAGTGATGATCTATTAACACAGCACACTGAGATGGACAGCAGCACTCGAGGCCTCGTAAAACTCAGTTCAGGTAAGGACATACTGACTTGTCTTCATGGTTTTTACTTTTGAGAGGGTCAGGCTGTGTCGGCAATTCGGGGTTCCTCCAATCCTGCAGCCCTGTAGCAGCAAGCACAGACTCTACCAGCCAGTAGAATAGAGAGGGTATATTGCTTCTCCAGGATACAGCACAGCATAGACATGATGTGTCTACAGGAGCCTGGGCCAGGATGCCTCAGACCCCTTGAGATGGGGTGCCTGGGCCCCTAGACTCCCAGCCCCCTCCTTAGTCTGTTTCCTTCATGGTTCCAGCCCAAGACTGTCCCTTCCCCCCAAACACTCACTTCCTTAGTTCCCTTGCTACCCTCAACAGGTCCGACTGGTTGGGTCTTTGTCTATGTGACCTAGGCAGCCCACCTGCTAGGCAGTGCTCCAGTCACCGGCCAGTAGGGGTCGCCCACGCATAGCAACCAGCAAGGTATTAACACTACATCACTCAGACCATGGCAGGGAGAATTGTATTCGTTGTCGTTTCCACTTTTGTGAGCCCTAAAGAATTTTTAGGCCCTTACTCTCCTACAGATAAAACCAGGTTGTTTGCAGCGTTATAGCCAGGTTAGTCCAAGGTGATGAGACACAAGGAGGAGGAGGTAATCTTTTATTGGACCAGCTTTGTTGGTGGAAGGTGCACGTTTTCCAACGACACAAGCTCTTCTTCAGTCTAGGAGAAGGAATCGGGTTGAATTCAATAGAAGTTCAGACGGATAGTTTAGTGCTGTAGGAGGTCAGGGGAGATGGAGCAGGCAACAAGGGTTGGTTAGCTTGTTGTGTGACAATTTCTCTGAAAACATCCACTCAGTGTGCAGCAGATGTCAAACCAGCAAACAGAGTGGTGGGAATCGTTAAGAAAGGGATTGTGAATAAGAGCATATCTTAATGCCTCTACATAAATCCATGGAGTAGGTTAGACAGACGTCTGTTAGGGATGATCTAGACCAGTGTTTATCAACCAGCGGCATAAGTACCCTTAGGGGTTCTCTAGAGAAGTCTGGGGGGTACGTCAACAACTGAAATTTGGAGGAAACTGATTTTTTGTATTAATTTTTATAACGTTTTATTATTTTTGTACTTTTTACACTCAAAAATTTCATCGCCTGCCTGGCTACAATTTAAGTTGTTTAAACAAATGTGTTGCAATGGTAGAAAAAATAGTGCATGTCTGAAAACTGTAGGTATTGGGGGTACTTTTTTTTTTTAAGAGATACTTTATAAATAAAAGGTTGAGAAACACTGATTTAGACGGTGCTTGGGAACTGGAGGGCAGGGAACTGGACTTGATGATCTCGAGGTCCCTTATAGTTCTAGCGTTCTACGATACGCCCACATCTTGAATACTGCATGGAGATGTGGTCACCTCATCTCAAAAAAGATATTTCAGAGTTGGAAAAAGTTCAGAAAAGGGCCACAAACATGATGAGGGATATGGAATGGCTGCCATATGAGGCGAGATTAGTAACACTGGGACTTTTCAGCTTGGAAAAGAAACGACTAAGGAGGGATGACAGAGGTCTATACAATCATGACTGTTGTGGAAAAAATGAATAAAGAATACAACACGCAATCCTGTAGCACCTTAGAGACTAACAAAAATGTATCGATAGTATCATGAGCTTTCATGAACACACTCCTCTCAGGCAAAATGTCTGTGAAGGGATGCATCACCCGTATTTTGCTTAAAATTGAATTCATGTTTGTTTCATTAGATTATTTTGACCGTGTCAATATGCTGGTTCTGCAATCATATTACAGATCACTGGGAACGTGACCGGTTTGGGCACAGTCACTCCACTTGGCCTTCATCTGTCCAGCTCTCCAGCTGTTTCCCCAGATGCCCTTCCCAGAAACACCGTCCCTCAGTGTATTGGTGTGATGACGCAGTCGGCGTTCCCCCGACACTGCACCCCCGTAGCAACAAGAACAGACTCCACTAGCCAGTTGAATAGCTTATTTATTGCTTCTCCAGGATACAGCACAGACGTGCTATTGCGACAGGAGTCTGGGCCAGGATGCCTCTGACCCCTTGAGATGGGGTCCCTGGGCCCCCTAGATTCCAGCCCCTTCAGACTGGTTCCTTCATGATTCCAGTCCAAGACTAACCCTTCCCCCAAACACTCACTTCCCTAGTTCCCTCACTGCCCCAATTTGTCCATCTGGTTGGGTCTTTGTCTACGTGACTTAGGCAGCCCACCTGCTGGGCCGCGCTCATAGGCAGAGGCTAGTAGGGGTCATTCACAGCCCAAGCACCGCAACCAGCAAGGTACTGACACTACATCACAACATGCGGGTGAGTCAGTGGGAATCACACATCACAGCGCAGGGGGACCCCAGGTTACAGAGCAGACAGCCCCCCCACTACGCCACAATTGGGCTTGGGTTTTGTCTTATGTGAATGACCCCATGAGCGAGCCCTTTCTTTACTGTTCGGTGTACGTGAGTTACTGTGAAGAGAACACAGAAGGATACAGCGGGGAGAGGAGGACAGAAATGGCTGAAAAGGTTAATGTGCATTCCTGTCTTTCATCCCCTAGAGCTGAACATCAGCACACACCTAAGCAGTGACCCGGCTCTGTCGGCCACTCGCTTTGCTACATTATCTACCAGCTTCAGCGATTTAACATCAAGGCATCGACCTCTGTCAGCGGAAGCGTTGTGTGACCATTCACAACCAGCCCCGGTGAGGAAAACGGTACCATCGGCAATGCCTTGGAAAGACAGAGACTCTGCCGCTAACAGGTGCTTGAGCCCTTCTAGAGCGGGGTATAAGCAAGGTGACAGACTGCATTCGTCATTGTCCCCCCAGCAGTGCTTTAAAGAGTCAAAGAAGGAGGCAAGTGTCTTACTTTTTAGCCTCTTTGCTGTAGAGAAATGCATTCGCTGTGAATGGAGATTGATATCGGCATTACATTAGGGCATGCCAGAGTGTATCCGAAAACGATCAAAAAGCTATCATGTGGGTACGTCTCTGTATGAATATGTTAAGTAAATGCTAAATTGCAGAAAGCTCCTGATAATGGGGTATGCAAAACAACGTGGAAAAAGGGTACTTTACAAAAACGGTATCCCAATCTGTGTAAGCGATAGATAATCCTCGGCCTCTGGCTGACAGCACTTAATGTGGAGTCTAGGATCTTGCAGACTTGGGGGTCCAACCCTAGCAGGATTAGAATTGCATGAATATGAAACAGTCATGCTTAGGGACGGGGTTATTGTGCTCCCTTTGCACCAGGCTAACAGCGTAGGTTGGCCACCAAACTTTCCGGGGTGGTTTGGGGATTATCACCCATGAACATGCAGTAGTCTGGATGGCTCAGAGAGACTTTATGTCACATGTCCTCCCGGTACAGGTAGAGGAGAAGGCGGCCAGGCGACAAAAAAGGAGTGATTGTGACATCACAGCGCCATACTAGCTGCCCAGCACTTTGTGGTTTGTCCAGGCAGACTGTTACATACACAGTGGAGGGCATGCAGAGTACCACAGAAATGCACTGGGTACGAAGGGGTTCTTTTGGCTAGCGGATACGGGCACAACAAGAACCAGTGGCTGGCAGCTGACGCCAGACAAAGTCGAGTTGGAAATTAGGCACACATGGTGAACGGCGAGGGTGGTTAACCGTTGGAACCCACGCCCAAGGGAAATGGTGGACTCTCCATCTTTTGCTGTCTCAGATCCAAGTGAGATGCCTTCGTGGAAGTCTCCTGTAGCCAAACCCAAGTTCTTGGGCTCAGCATGGGATACCTTGGTGAAAGGTAATGGCCTGTGACATACAAGAGGCCAGACCAGATAATCTATTTGTTCCTCCTGGCCTTAAAACTTGGAATCAAAGCAGCACAAGTGGGGACTTCGTGCCAGCATCAGATGCTAGCCCTGATTCCCCATTGTATGCACTTTGCAAATTGGCCTGTCTGCTCTCTCGTGTCCTCCTTAGATCCATGTACCTTAGAACTGGGACCAAATTGCCACTGTGTTATACTAGTTTTACTTACATCCTTCTATCCGCTTCCATGCAATTATACCTGCTCATCACACTGCTACAAGGCAGTGGGGAATGTGCCCCTGGTAAATTCTCTCACGTGCTAAGACACCAGGCTAAGAATTTTTCAGTGAAATGAAATATAAAACCCTTGTTGGTAAAGCACGTGGCCGACAGCAATATGGCTTGGGCGATCATTCACGATAAGCATTCTGGGCAGCAAACCACATATGATTTAATATGGCCAAAACCAAGGCCAGACAGGGAGGGGAAAAGGTAGCCCCCCAACCTGCAAATGTGATCTGTGTTCTGGAAAGCAGTGACTCCGAAAAGGATGCAAGGGCAGAAAGCAACAGTCCATGAGCTCCTGGAACCGTGCTCTGGGTCAGAGGGCTAATGCGCTTCTTTGCTGTGTACAGCGAGAAATAGCGACAGGAGTATGAAGAGCATGTTAGCTCTGTGGAGGCACAAGTGAGACGTTAGTGTGTGAAATCCCAGCTTCATTGTCGGAAATGGCAAAACTACCCTTGACTTCAGTGGAGCCGGAATTTCATGGAGCGTCTGGTTCTACTGTCCACGTTTTTAAAGGATGCTGAAAAATTGGAAAGGGATTAGAAGAACCGAGAGAATTCAAAGGCTGGAAATCCTAATGTAAGGAGCTGTATCTATGTAGTGTATGAGAGCAGGATTACTTGGTTATGATGTGTCAATTCCTTCCTGGGGAGAAAAGCAGGAGGTTTCTACCAATCTAGCAGAAAAAGGCATAACAAAAACCAATGGCTACAAGTTGAAGCAAGACAAAATTCAAATTGGCAATAGACACACATTTTCAACAAGAGTCATTTGCCATTGGAACAGCTTCCCAAAGATTGGGTGGCTGGTCCAGCGCTTGACGTCTTTCAAACAAGATCAGACGTCTTTCTGAAACTTGTGCTCTTGAGGTGAGGAACGAATTACAATGTGACATTCTCCTGCTTATGGTACGGGGCTACCTGGTGGCTCTAATCTCTTTCTTAGTACCCATTTGATTTGCTGTGTAACATACATCTTTGAAAAGGTTTTATGCCCCAAGTACAAAGAGGATACATTTTCTTTCATTTTTAAAGCCCTGTGTTTAACTGCATGCATTTCCATGCACATCCAGGAAGATTTTCTTGGCATTGCTGAGGTCCTTAACTCAATTAATTTGGGGGGTTGGAAGAATAAAATGAAAATGTACATGCTTCATTTAAAGCATTTTTCTGGGGTGTGGCTGGGGATGAAGGGTTCAGTATGCCCCAGGGCCAGGCGAGAAACACTTCTCCTTGGCCTCTGCAGCTCCAGCAGGCACAGCTGGAGGAGGGGGGCATGTCCCCTAGTTGAGGGGCAGGTCCAGGTTCCTCACTCTGATAGAGGGGCAGATGAATGCAGCAAATTGGGCACTTTCTCCTCACTCCCTGGCAAAGGGGAACAGCCAGCAATGTCCCACTAAGAATTGTGGGGGGAGCTTCAACCTTCTCTCCCACCCTGCCTAAAGGGAGCCTAGAGGGTGGGAGGCTCCGGACTGAGGCAGTCCCGGATGGATTGGTGATTCACCTTTCACCTGGTGATTCTTTCTCTTTTCTATAGGACTTTATGAGAAGCATCCTATTCCAGGCACATTCTATTTTCCTGGCACCACCAAACCTTTATGTTGCTTTAAGTTATGATAAGAGGAAGCTGTGTACTGAATGTGGTGGTTCTAGCTCTTACCGTTTAAGAGGAGTGCTTGAACAGATAGACAAACTCTTAAATATAGTTGATGGCCTTTACAAAAGGAACCTCACACAACTGTGCATGCAAATTCAGGTGGCCCTAGCTTGCATTCCCATACAAATCCTGTGCTCCTTACCTGTTGCAGAGATACCTGGTGTAGGCATGTAAGTTAGGTGCTTTAAACCTGTCGCATAATTTCTCTGGAAAAATAAACCATTGGTTTTGCCTTTTTCACTATAGGCTGTCCAAAGTGACGTGAGCAGCGATACAAGTTTCACAGAAAGGCAAAGCCCCAAAAGGACCGAGAAGACATCACATATTGCAGCTGTTCTAAAGCAGCTCCTGGAGCTCGTAGATTGTTACTGGGATGGAGCTGGCTCTCTCCTCCTCAACAAGAATTTTCTTGGCAAGTTATTTCATTTGCTGGGAATGAACTGTCTAAGTCTGCTTTTGTTTCTAGCCTCCCAGGAGACCTGAAATTCTTTGGCTTAGACATCCACCTGCTTTTTCCCCGCTTGCCATTTGGATGGGAAGATATTCTAAGGCCTTGCCTGTACTTATCCAGAGATCAGTGCTCCGGAGATGGCTCTTCTGGGGCTCAATTTAGCGGGGCTAGTACAGACCTGATAAATAAAAAGCTGACAATGCCCCCATTGACCTGGTACACCACAGGATCACAAGGAATAAGGGAAAATCGATGGGCAAGTTTCTCCCCTCAACCTCCCACAAAGGGGAGGTATGTCAGTTGAAGATACCTTGACTCCAGCTACGCTATTCTCATAGCTGGAGTTGCGTAACTTAGTTGACTTTCTTCTGAAATGCAGATCTGGCCTAACTCTGTGTCATTTGGATTTTGCTTGGTGCAATTTCTTGCACAAAGGGTAACTTTTCCAGCAGCCCCATCCTCTTACAAAGCGGCAGCTCCCCATTATGTTTTGGGGAGTTCATTTTAAGACATGAGCATTTTTCACATATTGTGACTCTGTGGTGTGGTTTTCGTTACAGTTGTTGCTTTGTTTGTGCTGTGCAGCTGATGCACAGTAGAAAAACACATTAAAATAAGCTGTGATAAATCTAGGGCTAAATTCACAAAAATACCTATCAGCAATGGCGTGGTCGGGGGGGACAGTTGCCCCCAGGCACCATGCTAGAGGGGCACTAATTTAGCAGCAGAGGGAAGGACAGCTCTAGGAGTCCTAGGACCCCGTGGGTGCCCCTGGAGGGAAGGACAGCACGAAGACCCCACGGGTGCCAGCCGTTTCTACACCTACAAGAAATTGAAACTAAGCATGAAACGCCCGGCGGGGGCGGCGCACAGGGTGGGGGTTCAGGCTGAGTATGCGCAGAAGCAGCTGGCACACAGGCCCCGTCTGTGACTATAACCCCCACAATCCCTTTCAACAGTGTGCCCTTGGAGCCAAGATGGCTAACCACATATTGGGGTGTATTAGCAGGAGCATTGCCAGCATATCTAGAGAAATGAATATTCCTCTATTTGGCACTGGTGAGACCACATCTGGAGTACTGTCCCCCATTCTGGGCTCCACGTTACAGAACAGATGTGGACAAATTGGAGAGAGTCCAGCGGAGGGCAACGAAAATGAGTAATGGGCTGTAGCACATGACTCATGAGGTGAAGCTGAGGGAACTTGGCTTATTTAGTCTATAGAAGAGAAGAATGGGGGGGGGGGG
>JANRFK010001785.1:1390033-1407969 GCA_030068395.1 Apalone spinifera | reverse complement strand
GGCAGAACAAGGAGCAATGGTCTCAAGTTGCAGTAGGGGAGGTCTAGGTTGGATCTTAGGCAAAAACTATTTCCCTAGGAGGGTGGGGAAGCATTGGGATGGGTTCCGTAGGGAGGGGTGGAATCTCCATCCCTAGAGGTGTATAAGTCCTGTCTTGACCAAGCCCTGGCTGGGATGATTGAGTTGGGATTGGTCCTGCTTTGGGCAGGGGGCTGGACTCGATGACTCCTGAGGTCTCTTCCAACCCAGATGTATATATGATACCGTAAAATGTCCATAATTAGAGCTAGTCGGCAGTTTCTCAACTAAGCATTTTTCTTTCACAAAATTGCCATTAATTTATTAATTTTGTTTCCAATTTGTCAAAATGGAACATTGACATTTTCTAAATTAACAGATCTAGGGCTTGGTTCAAAATGAATTCTGGCTTCAAAATACTTAAGAACTGAGATGTACGTAATTTATAGTAAAACACATGTTCAGATAAGAGTGGTTGAATTATTGAAACAAACAAGAAACAAGTTATGGGCAAGGGGGGTATTTTCAGTCTGAAAATTTTCAAGATTGACTTTTCATCCTGATTTTCCTGCCGTGAAGCAAGATGAAAAGTCAAAATGTCCTCATATGGGAAAAGCCATTTCCCACCCCATGCTGTTGATACTGTCACTAAGCATGAAACAAATGCTCTGTTTTTCAGACTCTGCTTTTCCAACCTACTTGTTTTTCTGTAGCTCCGGCCCAAGATTTGCTTTTGTATCTGATGTCCTCTACCCCTCCGCAGAAGGAAGTACACTTACCAGGTGGGGACAGCCCATCAGTCTTAGCTGAAAATGCACCCAGACCTCAAAGGAGCCCTCTGAAGTATGCTGAGCAGTGTAACAGAGCGGACGTGATGCTGGTATGTGGTTTCCTTTCCTTCCTGTGCGCTCTGGAAACAATGGGATGAACTTTTCAGTAAGGAAAACTTCCTTGTAGCATAAAAGTCCAAAACGGATCATTGCGACAGCTGATTGCAGAGAGGTGTAAATCACACACAGATTGCCTGTTGTCTGCATTCAAGCGGGATTTGTATTCCCACTGGACTGTAGATCAGGCTACACCACCTAGGAGGCATCCGTACAGCAGGACATCAAATGAGAGCCTCATTTTTACTAACAATGCCTTGTGAGACAAGGATCCATCTTAGATGCAGGGGTGCAAGTAACTTACATTTCTTACAGGTACTTTGTTGCACACACACATCCTGGGGAGGGGCTCAGGGCTGGGAGATAAAGGGGCTACAATATGATAATTAAGTGTGGAGTGGAATGTGGGAGGTCAGGGCAGGCACCTGAGGATGTGGGGGGGTAGCAGGAGTCAAGGTTAGGGGGCATAAGGGGCTCAGGGCAGGGGGCTAGGGGTGTGTAGGGTGCATACAGGAGTCCAGGTTGGGGGTATGAGGAGGGAGGGGCTCATGGTGGGAGGCTGGGGGCGTGGGGGCTGAGAGGGAGATGTGGGGGTGCAGGATTCAAGACAAGAGGCTGGGGGGGGCCAAGGGACCAATTCAGTGGGAGGGCTGCAGCCGCACATACCGGTCCCTGCGTGTTGCTTTTCACCCTGCCTGTTCCTCTCAGTCCCGGCTGCACAGAGCAGAGCAGAGGAGGAATCAGCAGGCTCAGCACTTTCCCGCCTCCCTCCCTGAGAGTCACAGGAGGCAGGAAAAGCAACACACAGGAACGGGTATGTGTGGCCGCACTGCCTGTCCTGCCACCAAGTGCCCCAGCCAGTCAGCTTCTTGCCGGAGCACTGCTTGGGGGCGCGCCGCCTTGCTTTCACCCTGCCTAGCTGGGCAGTGGTTTGAGAGTTACTTTGCAGTGCAAGGGACATCGCCAGGTTCTTAAATCATCCCTGAACGATCACTAGCAGCATTTCAGGGGGAACGTTTTCAAGGGCCTAGCTGGCAGCGGGAGCTGCAAGCTTAGCTTTCTTTTATGCCCTGGGAAATCTTCCCCCAGATTATTAAAAATGAAAGGGTTCAAAATAATGCACCCTGGACGCGGTTTGCTTGGGGTCTGCGCTTCACGTGTTGGGGTCAGTGAACTAGATGAGTCACTTTGCCCTTGGCAGCATGACAGCTTCATTTTCTGCTTCTTTTGCCACCATGTCGGTAACAGCCATCGCTTTGCTGAGCAATTTCCCCCTCAGAGCCAGACCGCAGCCCTTTGAGGAAGGTAACACCTTGTCACAGGAGAGGCTGGGCCAAAGAGGGTTTGGACCAGCCCCAAAGCAAAGCTCACAACTGGAATTCCTAGCACCCCACGGTCCGGCTGCAAGACCAGCTGGGGTCCGGCGATGCTGTGGTCTGAGGTTGCAGCCCCTGCAGGGGAAATATTGCAATCCAAAATTAAAAGCTTGTTTTTAATTAAACCCTTTAAATATATCAGAAACCGCTTCTGTTTAAGTCCGGTTCCTTACAAAATCCTGTCACTGCTGTACGTTGTTTGTATGTGATTGGTTTTTAGGGGGGGGGGAGAGGGGATGGCCAAACTAACCACAGTCTCCGTGACTCAGTTGAGCCATTTTTCTTTCCTAACGAATGTTTCGGTGGGTGTGGTGTACTGGCACTGGGGGAAAAGCAAAGCCCCCATTTGCATTAATCACAGCACAAAGGCCAAACCAGTGGGAAAACTCCTAGTAACTTCCGAGGACGCTGGATCAGGCTCTGGAGGATAATCATTCTCTTCACCGGTTTTGATTTTTCCATCTTTTTTGTTTTGTCGAATTCCGGGCTGCGTGAAGCAGGGGCAAGACGACGGCCACGCACCATCTTCCCAGCTACAGGATCTGGATTACACTGCTACTTCTAATTATTGCTTTAGTGGGAACCGCTCACTCACTTACGGTAGGCTGGCAAAGGTTAGCTTTAGTTTACTGCAGGCTCTAGGCTTGTGATTGAATTCCTCTTGTTTTCTGCTCGCCAGCAAGCGCGGTTATTGCAGATCTGAAGAATTAGAAATAATTCCAAGTATTCTGTTTAGCAGCTGCTCAAAACACTAACTCCTGAGAAATAAAGGCTCAGTTTTCAGCCAGAAAAGCTGTGACCATGGTGTTGTGGTGGTACAGGACATCCCCGCTAGCCATGTGTTCCACACTACAGTCGTTGACGCTTATAGGAACTGATGCGTTATAAGTCCTCCTATTCCCCGCTCTTAAGTCGCTCATAAAAACCCCCAATTTGCGCAAATGGAAGTCAGCCATGGGAAGAACATTTCCCGCTTTAAGTTGTTTCGCTACAAGTCCAAGTTTTTTGGAATGTGTCCTGGACTTACAGTGAGGACGGCCTGTACCCAGGCCTGAGAGTCACTGTTACCTCTCTGCCTGTAGCCTGAAGTGGTAACTGGGCTCAAGCCCTCTCCTCTGGGCTATGCCAGTGCTGGCTTTATCTTGCATGTTAACAAGAGGGGCACTCCAGTCCCTGAGACCTCTTGAAACATTCCCCTCTGAGAACCAGCCCCTGCCACTGACTACTCACAGAAATCCCAGGGCTGCTCCCAAGGACTCACATTACTCATTTTACCTGCAATCACTGCTCCTGCCACACAGCCCTCGTACGAAAGGAAAAGGAAAGCGAGAAAGATTCAGCTCCAAACAAGAACACGATGGAAATGGTCACATACAAACCAGCATCATAAAATGTGAACTAGGGGCTACGCTTTATTAGCAGTTACCTTTCCTCCATCGTACCAGAGGTTTCTCTAGTGCCAATGTCACCCACCCACCTGCTGGGTGTGACTGGCTGGCCCATGGGGAGGAGCTAACCGAGAGAGAAAGGAGGAGTTTGCGCTAGCTTTAGCTGCGAGGTAGCTGTATTTATCGGGCGAGCTTGAGCGCCCTCTGCTGTCTCACATCATGCAGGTCCAAAGGGCTGAACCGCCCAGACCCTGCTGCGTTTCTTCCTGCCGCCTGTGGAGGTTGATGGAGTTCCCCATCTTTGCTCCTGCAGCTCTCTCAGTCCCTAAAGACGGTACCCATCTAGTGTTAGAAAAGTCGTTTGTGAGTTAGAGATGTAAAATCCTGTTTAATTGGTTAACAGGTTAAACATAGTTAACTGTTTGATCAATTAAAGGAGAGGACGGACGGGGGAGGGGGAGGGTGTTGCTCCAGTCCAGCTGGGGTGCCCCCCCCATTACCCACTGCTGAGCTGGAGCAATCCCATCTTGTCTGCGATGAGCAGCCCCCTGTGCAGGGCAGGTGTGGAGCTGCTCCAGCCCCTGCCAGTTAACCTTAACCAGTAAGCCTCACCCATGAAGGGCGAGGCTTACCAGTTAACCGGTTAACCATTCCTATCCCTAGTTTGAGTGGGGGCTGGCACTCAGTTTGGGAACAGGTCCTGGAGGTACGTCACGCTCTACTGGTTTCAAGTCCTGCCACTCCCACAGCAAGGCTGTGCTGGAGTGACCCTCACCGCAGCTGCGAAAGTGCTTGGGGGAGGCCCAGGAGAGTGGCAAGTGAGGCATTTGTGTGGGCTTTACGCCCCATTGCAAAACAGAGAGAGAGCGCGCCGCTCTTGGAATCAACGCTACAGCCTCCATCGGAGCCCTTGGCGTGGGGCCGGGTATGAAGCATCTGGCAGCCAGTAGCACACATCTGGCCCTATGGCTATCAAGGGGCAGAGGGTGTGCCTGTACCCAAGAAGAGGTGCTGGAAATTGGATTCAGGTCTGGAGTCTTCAAAAGACTCCAAGCGGCTGAGCTGTTCTAAAGGCTCGGGAGGGCCTTCAAAGAGAAATCACGCCCCCGAATGTGTCTCTAAACAAGCGAGTCTGTTGTGGGCCTGCCAACTCTGGCTCCCAAAGCATCTTCCTGGGTATCTCCTCGTGCCATGGTGCTACAGAATGCCTTCCTGGAATCCTCTATCCCTGAAGCGCTTGACCCGCACTCGCAGTCCAAGAGGCTTGCCTGGTGCTCAGGGCCTTGCGTCTGGTGCCTCACAAGCACTACGAGTCTTGCGAAATTCAGAGCTTTCTGGGGATACTTTACCTAATTCAGAGCTTTCTGGGTAGGCTGTGCGTTGGGAATACTTTACCTGTTATCCCTTAGCAACAAATGCCCCGGGTTCGGTGTGGTGAGTTTCTCAAGTCTCAGACAAGAGGTGCTTGCACAGAACAGGAGTCTGTTTGCCACGGGGACTCTGTCACAGGCGTCTAATGTAGATTAGTAGTGGATAGGGATATCAAATCCTGTTTAATTAATTAACCGGTTAAATACTAAGTTTAACCGGTTAATTGTTTAAACAGGGGCGGGCGAGGGATCCTGGTTTTTTCCCTGAACTCAGCCTGCAGAAGCTACAAAGTGTGCAAGCCTGCAGGAGTAATAACAACTAGCAGTTAATTCTACTCAGAGTTCTATCATTACCATTGATGCTCATTACACACTGTAAAATGAATGCTCTGGCATAGTGCTCTGTAGTTTGCTGAGCCCAACTCGCTATCGTTTTTTCAGGTGAGTTGCTACAGAAGAACGAGCAGCTGAAAGTCCAAGTGGAGAACTTAACACTGGAATTAAAACAACTTAAGAAACTGCAGGAGACTGTGAATCTTCTACAGGACAGCCAGAGGTACGATGGACAGCGAGTCGTTTTACACACACACAGGTCGACACTAGGAAACATAGAATTACATTGCTCTGGATGTGAAAAATCCACACTCCTGAGAGACTCAGTGGAACTGACCGAACCACTGGTGTAAACAGTCCTATGGCAATGGGAGGGCTTCTCCTGTTGCCATAGCTACCACCTCAGGGAGGCAGAATATCTCCGAGCTGATGGAGAAGTCCTCCCGTCGGCAGTAGAGACCGGCCCAGAGACGTTCAGAAAAAGAGCCTCCGGACTAAGTTTCAAAGGTCCTGATCCCACACAACTCATGGAAATCGGTGAGAGCAGTGTGCTCCATCCCTCTGTAGATCAGTCTACCCATCAGTGCCCTGGGTGGGGGAACAATAATTCTGACTCGTTAAAAGGAATCAGGTTTTAGACTCATCATCTCCTCTAAGGAAGGTACTGAACAGTGGTTGTCACACAAGTACAAGATCAGGGTTAGGTGTGAACAGACTCCTTTTGAGAATCTAGCCCCATGCGTTCTAAAGGCCGTTAATCCGTTCTCCATCAGGCTAGGAGGTTATCGTGTACAGTGTAACTTTTTACGGATGCACTTGTAGCTGTCCATCACATGTTACTTCTGTCTGTAACAAGTTTATAACGTCAATTGTTTTAGCCCCCCGATAAACAAATTATAAATGGAACTTAATGTAAAATGTGACTGGGGTTATAATTTATTTGAAATAGACACATACGGCCTACACACTTTAACGTTTTGTTTACTATGAATTGGAAGACATGGAAGTGACATGAAATGCATTCCCCAAAATGAAATATACTACAGTTCATTAGGATGAATGCATGGTTATGAGGGGCCTAAGGCTCGTGGGAGGGAAGGGCCTAAGTATGAATTACATATTGCAAATTACAAAGCCATCGAATTTTATAACCACCTCTTCCCCATCTTGCCCAGGTCTTTAGTGTCCACAAACAACTTCCTGCTGCAACAGCTTAATAAAGAGCACATTCCTAATTCGGGAAAAACAACACTTCCTTCTGAGAAACTCATCATTCGGGAGCGATCGCTCTTGGAAAGAATTCCTCCTGGCTCAGCAGCCCATGACTATGGTCAGTATTGTCATGCAGGGCAATTAAACAATTGTCCTCTTTAATGGAAAGATGGAGTCACTTCACAGAGTTAATGTTCTACGGATTATGTATGTTCTTTTCCATGTAAGTACAATATGAGATCTCAAACTATATTTTAAAAGATTTGCGCCTGTAGGCCACGCTGGGAGCCCAGAATGGGTTGGCAAATTGGCAGCCAAAAACTCGTCCCCAAATAAATTTGAACAGAGCCCTGAACATAACTCCTCATCCTCTCTGTCACTGAAGGAGCGTGCGTTTATCAGAGGAATTGCAATGGCCGATGGAGGCAGGTGTTACGATAGGACGGTGTGAGCGGGACATGATTGGAGAGATTGGATTGTTAGGAACTCTGGGGAGCAATTCGCACGTGTGACGCTTTGCATGAGTGTGCTAAGGCAGAGGCCTCTGGCCCTCCTCAGCAGACAGACTGGAAGAGGCTAGCTTTCGCCTATCGGCCCCGCTTTCCGCCTAAGGCCAGAGTTGTACCTTCCAGCTCCTGCTTGGCTTCAGATGAAATACCCTGCAAGCCCGGAGGCCTGGTAGACACACACGCCAGGAGGAGGAACAGATACATTTTTTATTTTGTACAATAGAACATAAAATAAAAACTATTTTCCAAATTGTGGCACATGAAAGAAAAACCCCTCCCCTACAGTAAAAGTGCGCTTAATACAGAAACCAAAGGGCAAAGGAGAGCCGGCACCACTCGGCAGGCTGCTTACAACAGCAGGAGGGACAGAAGATTTCAGCTGAATCCTTGTCATAACTAAACAAAAAGAAATTGGTTTAAGACAGTCGTGTGTAGAAGTAGCAAAGTACACAGAAGCTACTGGGCAGGCTGACCCAGCTGCTCTTCAGACTGGCTTCTTGGAGGGGTGGCTACCGACAGGGCTGGACCAGGAGTCAGCTTTACCAAGAGCCCTGCCAGCGCGAGGCATTCAGAAGGATACCAGAGGAACCTTCCATTTCTCTGGGGGCGGGGTGGCCTTTTGGGCCCCAGTCCACGAGAGATGCACAGGAATAGCTCCCCTGACTCCAATGGTGCAGCTCAGCTCCATGCAGGAGGAACCTAAGCAGGATTGGGACCTTCGATGGTCTTGCAAAGCTTCTCAAGACTGACCCATCCTGGACCAGCCATGAACTGGCAAACCTACTCTCCGAGGGACTGCACGGACCCACGGGCAGCCCCTACTCTGACGTGCAGGGCAATTTCTGAGCGGCTTTGATGCTGATGGAGACCACCAACGAGGGGAGTGCAAGCTGGTCGCACTGGCCTTCTCTCCATCTCTGCTCCATGCCAGAAGGCGCTAGTGCACCTAACCCATAGCCTCTGTGTAGTTTCCTCTATGTACAGTACAGTGGTTTTTGTAGACAACGCCCCCCCGTTCCCATTTCCGCAGGGCTGGGTTGCAGCATGCTCATGCAGGCGTTTGTTGGCCAGTCTGCCAAGGAAAGACGTGCTAGCGAGTCCCCGCAGCAGGGTGAACAAAAGATGGGTTCCCAAGAAGCAGAGGTGGAGTTAGCTGAAAACCAGATTCACTCATTGCGCGGGGAGTGGGCGTTGCTGGAGATCAAGGCACCAGACCGGCTCTTGGATTCGAGACAACATGGGAACACCCCCTGTCGATAGGGTGGCTCCGGTCTCTCCTTGATTGTCAAGCCAGTCCCGCCTCTGCCCAGCAGCGAGACCAGCCCTTCCAAAGGCAGCCCCTGGATTTTTCAGCAGGTGCGTCTCCCGCTGCACAAGCCAGCACGGAGTACAGCAGCAGGGTTGGAAATGCAGCAGCAGCTTCTGAAAAGGGGGTCTCTGGCTGCTCTCCCCAGGCGTGGCACTTTCCAGCTAACTCCGGCACCTCGCTCTGATTTGTCCTTAACACGGCAGCATGGAAACCCCGTAGGAAGCAGCCAGACTGCCACTAAACGCAGACAACACCAACCCCCTGGAGGGAACCCCGCCCGCGGCATGGGCAGTGGGTGGAGTCCAGTGTGACAGACAGTATGTGATTCAAGGCACTCTTTGTTGCTCATGGTTTGTTTCTAAAAACTAGACAGCTGGACCTGGGCCTGACCTAAAGCACATCTCCCCCCCCGGTTCCCAGGAAGAGAGGGGTGCAGAAAGAACACAGGCTGCATTGCCGTAACCAACACCCCAGCATGCGGTGACTTTGCGGACTTTCCAACACACACTCACAAGCCTCAGAGGGTCACTAATACTATGGACAAGCTTTTGTCCTGGATTACCCAGAGTGACTGCTAGGCAAGCAGGTCATGTGATCGCACGATAGCACAAGCGGGACCTTTGGCTTTCGCACACATCCTTAGGCGGCCTGCATCCTGCTCCGCAACAAGCCCAGGAGACAGAAAACAAGAGCCATTTGTTTGACCGCTGCAATAGCTTCACGGGCATGCCTTTCACAGCTGCCACCGAAAGCTCAACCCAGAAGAGATTGCCATACAGAAAAGCCAGATACAGAAAGATCCCCCTTCCCCCATCATAATTTCTTTAAATAACTATTGCAGCAAGGAGATTGGCCGCTCCCGGCCCCGTCTCTCCCAACCTCATGAGGATACATGATTCCATTCAATACTGTTTGGCATGATTGCATTTGCGTTAGTCCATCCGAGACCTACCTGAAAACCCCAACCAAGCAAGGACTCAGCGCCGGTCTTTGCTCCCTCGGGGAACACCCCCCCAGTTTGGACCAATCCCCCAAACAATGGGGAAGCCTCTTCAGCTGCGGGATGAGGTTATTTCACCCTCTCTTTGCACCCTATCGCTAGACCACGTCCGTAGCCTCGAGTCCCACAAAGGAGACAGCCCTTCCTAGTGCAAAGCAGGGACTGGCTTAGAGGGCTTAGGCTGGGCTCCAATCCTGTGGGGTGGTCCAAGTCAAGCTACAACAAATGCCCAGGAAGGACAGAACATCCCCATTAGGCGAAGAGATCTCTGCTTCCGAAAGGGCAGGAGCTACCTCCTCCAGAAACTGGAGGGCTCACCTTTTCCATTACCCTTAATTCAGTCTCCCATCTAAAGGGCAGCTAGTGCATGGATGGGTCAAATCCTAGAGGTCCTTCATGATTACAGATGGGGCCATCGAGATTTAGCCTCAGGATTTGGGCATCAGGACTTAGCTTTCCATTTTAAAAACACACGTTGCTCACCAAAGTTCTCCCTACCCGCCCTACAATTTGCTCTTCTGGCTAGCAACAGAAAGGACCTATTGTTCCCTTCACGTTGTGTGAAGAAGCACCCCTTGTCCAAGCACTAATGCTGCCCTCTCCATCCAGCTTGCCCCACCTTGATTCAGAGCTTTCAGCTGGTGCCTCCCCGGCCAGTTCTCTACAAATCCACCCTCCCTGCTCCCCACCCCTTACAAGTCTTTTGTGCCACAGCCGTCTCCCTGCTGAGGCAAATTAGTGGCATCTAGAGGGAGGAGAGTCTCTGCCCAGAACATCAGCTGTGAGGTCAGCTGTCTAGCCGGTGGAACAATCCCTTCATCGCGATCAGTTAACGGGCTAGTGGCTACTGCAGCTCCATTCCCATGCAAGGAGGAGCCGGGCAGTTGACAATGACACAAGAAAAGCAGGACCCGACCAGGCCACCATGGTTCCGGTCATCAGAACTTGTCTTTGCAAGAAGCCAGCATTCTTCAAAGGCCAGCTTGTTGCAAGAACATGCCCTGGCAGAAGAGAGAAGGGAGCCACCGTTTGTGGGGGAGGGACAGGTTCTGGGGAAGGAGAGGGAAAAATGCCTGGTGGTTCTAGAGTAGAGAACCCCCCCTTCCCTCTCCGAACCCAGTGGGCTGTGGCTCCTAAGCCACAGGAGGTTCTGCAGAGGGCTTGGCTGCCTTTGGCATGGCTTCTCGGCAACAGGCAGTTCATCCTAGAGTGAGACACTTCCCCCTTCTCACAGGAGTACAGGAGAAGCGCAGACATTAAATGGAGGTTCCCCCTCCTCCCCATTCCTCCTGCCCATTGGGATGAGCTCCCAGGCAGCTTGAGCCACTGGCCGCTCCCAGAAGCTTCCCCCCCCCCACCAAGACCCTCAGCCAAGAGCGCCCGGATGTTGCTGCTCCACTGGGGCAGGGTCTTCCCTCTTGACGTGTCCAAGAGCTTTGTAATCCTCTGCTCAGCAGGCTCCATTCCTAAGGGTTGGGACCTGAAGAACCACCTTGTGGCCCTTCCTCTGCTCCCTCCCCCCAGCCTCTGCCAAGCCGGGTTGTCCCCTGGCACACAGACTGGGGCCGATTGTCTGTGAACCCGATTATACAGCACGAAGAGACAGCAGGAGAGCGATTGCCAGTCGCCAAGATCCCCACAAAAGGGGCTTTCCTGGGACTGCCCCGAGCTTGTTCTGAACAGTTCCGGCTGGGGCTCCGAACGGGCCACTCGTGTCAATACCATAGGGTCAATCATGGCCAGAGCGCACAGGCGAGGTCGTTGCATTGGGCTGATTGGTCAACACTGGCAGCTTGGCCTTCGGCCTGTGGGCGCAGTCAGTCGGGCTTTGTTCTGAAATGATCATGATTGTGTTTTAAAAAAAGGAGCAGCATTTGGTTTGACTAGGAGGAGATCCGGGCCAAAAGCTCCTGGTGTAATCAGGAGCCGCTTGGCTGTGTCAGTCCTGTTCAGTCGAAACTCCTCCACCCAGAAAAGGGTCCTTTTCTCACCGGACACGATTGTCCTCTCGGCCATTCCACTGACCCCGGAGCTCGCTGGGATTGATCGGGGCTCTGCCACCCCATCTCGCAAAACCTGATTCTGAAAGGGAGGCCAGAGGCCAGCGCCCGAGCATCAGTTGCCGCGGTAAACCTCGATCTTTCTGGTTTTCGCTAGCATGTCGATAATGTGTGCCTCAAAGTCCGCATCGTGCACCCCCGTCTTCCGGAACTCTCCCGCGTAGCGATTGTTCTCCCAGTAGTGGTGCCAGTTGCCCCGGCTGTCTGCCCCGAATCCAAAGACATTCACCTGCAGCCAGAGAAGGGGACAGCAGTTACATCAGAGCTCAGCGGCAGAGACCCGGCTTCTCATGGGGCAGGAAGGCAAATGGGGGGGGTTTCCGCCTGCCTTGGACACGTCAGGCATTAGCCACGGCTGGACCCAGGGTGCCGGGCCAGCGTCAGACCTAGCTAGCATGGCACATTACAGCTATCTGCTCAGGGAGGCCCGTCCATGCACCAGGCCGGAGCTCCAGCACCAGGAGGCGTAACACTGACAACCCCAAGCAACCCCTCTGCTCCAATTTAACCTGCATAACCTCTGGCGTACTAAGCCAGCCAAGGGCCTGGAGAGGTGTGTCAGCGACATGGGCTAGAATTAGGGTCTGGGGCACAGTTTGGGGTGCCGATGTTGTGACAGAGTCCCTGGCATGTGTCATGCAGGTCGGACCGGGTGAGCACAATGGGGCATCTCGGAAACACGACAGGTTTTGGCTATGTTTTGCCTGAAGGAAGAGGCTTCAAGGGATGGCTGGGGAAAGTACCAAGCAGCACCCAGGACTGAAAATAAGGAAGAAGCAACCAGAGCCCAGAACCCTACTGAGAGCAAAGCCCAGCCTACACAATCCTGCCCCAACTCCTGGCAAATCCCAGCACTCCCAGAGGGAGCCGAGGCTTCCCCGAGTAAGCAAGCCTGCAAGTCTGAGGCAGGACTTGGCTTTCTTGGACAAGCCACTGTCAAGGAGACAGTCACCCCAGGTGACCACAGGCAGACTTCAGCAAGGCTGCGCTCTCATGGGACGCGAGGCCTGGTGCCAGCCGCATGAAGCGGTTTGTCTCTCACCAGCATGGTGACGTGGCGCGTGGAAGGGAGCGCACGTCACACGGGACCCAACCATTTCGGCACCCACCTCATCGCAAACGTGGAGCGCGAAGAACAGCACTAGCATCCCTGTGGAGGGGTATCGCCCGTGGTGCTCGGTCCACCGGTCGTGGATGTATTTGAAGAAGGCTGGATTGTAGATCTGCACCTGGAAGAAAGCCAAGGTCCAAGCGTGCAGGCTGTGGAAATGCTCCCCAAAGCGAAGGACAGGGAGGGAGAAGCACATGGACTGGCAGCTCAGGAGTAGAGTCTGCTCTTCCCAGATCTCCCGATCGCAGGTGCACGGGACCTCCTGACTCATCCAGTCCCTGCCCGGCTCTCTCAGGCAACCCCAGCGTATCACTGCCCCTTCATGAAACTTCTCAGGCTCCATTCTAGTGAGGTGGGCTGCCACTCCCCTACCTGGGCAGAAACATGCTTCTGATTTGTACACTTCTAGGTTAGTTCCACATGGCCTGGTTCCAGCTCTCCCAACCCTCTCAGAGGGAGACGACTGAATGCAAGATTGGCCGTGGGACCAGCACCACACGGTGCAGCCTTGGGAAGAAGTGACCCCTGAACCCCAAGACGCAAAGAGTCTGAGAGGTTCACGGTATCCCTCGCCACGGACATATAGCAGTGACCACTGACATCTAGCTACCCCTGAGCCTGCCTGGGCTTGCCGGAGCAAGGGACAACAACACTCGTTTTCCAGCCCACATTCTCAGGGCTGAAGAGCCAGGGCAGTTGAGGGAAAGGCTCCAGGGGGAGACCCCGCCGAGGGAAACGCTCGGGGGAGAGGGGGACAAGGGAAACACTCCAGGGGCGGGGAGGGCCACCGAGGGAAACATCGCAGGAGGAGTCGGTAGTGGGGGTCCCTCTAGCCCATGGGATGGTGAGCAGAGTGTTTGCAGGCCCCCGGCAGTCAGGGCGGGGCTAGGAGAGGGAGCCTGGAGCCAGCCTTACCTTCTCCTTATCCACACGAAGGAAGGGCTTCACGGGTGCATAGGTGCTGGAATAGCAGAGAGGCAGGTTACACCCCAGGCCACACAGCCCCCACAAGGCATTCTCGTTAGAGGGCGCACGCACGGCAGGCCAGTTAAAAGGGAGAAGTCGGTTGCTGGGGTCCCGATTCAGAAGGGCCCGGCGGCACATGCCTGGTCCCACGGACACTAGGGAGCAACACTCAGGTGCTTACGGCTACGAACGTACCCAAATACTATCCTGAATTGGGGCCTTTGAAACAGAGACCCAGGCCTGCCACAGTCCCTTTCTGCACCGTGGGGAGGGGGACCTGCCCACTCACTCCTTCCGCCTTGCCTAGCTGCTGGGTCCTGCTGGGGAGGGAGGGAGACAAACCGATCCCCCGCCACAGATGGGGAAAGAGGCCCAGAGAGGCGACACGGCCCTCCATTGTCCCCGCCAGTCACTGTGGCAGTGGTGCCACGGGACAGCCTTAGGAGGAGGTGCCCTTCCGAATACCAGGCTCCTCGGGCTGGGCCGCGACCCCTTCCCTCCTGGCCTGCCTTGGGAACGGCTCCCGTTCATTCTGGGGACCATGTCTCCAACCCGTGCGGACACCCTGCCCGAGAGCCAGCTGCCCAGACGGGCTCTGTGCTCCCCAAGCAGCGCCAGCCCGTGGCGGCACAGAGGAGCCTTTCTTCCCGGAGCCCCGCTGACTACTCACAAGCGGATCTGCCCCGTGGACAGGGCGCTCGCGATCCACAGCAGGTCCAGGGCTTTGAAGGGCACCAGCACGAAGCTGACGTTGGCAGGCAGGTTCTTGGCACTCTCCGGGTACATGAAGTGATGGGTCGTCCTGCCCCCCACGTCGGCTTCGAACCCCACCGTGGGGGCCTGGTTCATCCTGCAGAGAAAGCGACAGTCTGGTGATCTTTAGGCCCGTTGCACACAGACCCCAGGGCAGCAATTAGGGACTGCAATCCTTGCTTCCGCGGGGCACCACAGGTACGCGCTTAGTAATCCATGCCAGGACCCCTTTCTCTGCTCTCCCCCGCTGTTCCCTTGCCAGGTCGGTGTGCCTTCATCAAGGGCTCTGCATTTAATTCCAGTTTCCTCCTCTGTTCTTTACGGACAAAACACAGAGTTTTAAAGAAATCCCAGTTCTCTATAAAACCACGGGACGCCCACATCTTGAATACTGCGTACAGACGTGGTCTCATCATCTCAAAAAAGATACATTAGCATTAGAAAAGGTTCAGAAAAGGGCAACAAAAATGGAACGGGTCCCATATGAAGAGAGATTAAAAAGACTTGGACTTTTCAGCTTAGAAAAGAGGAGATGAAGGGGGAATATGACAGAGGTCTATAAAATGATTGGTGTGGAAAAAGTGAATAAAAAAAAGTAATTTACTTATTCCCACAATATAAGAACTAGGGGTCACTAAATGAAATGAATAGGCAGCAGGTTTCAAACACACACAAGGAAGTTTTTCTTCACTCAGCGCACAGTCAACCTGTGGAACTCCTTGCCAGAAGATGTGGTGAAGGCCAGGACTTTAACAGGATTCAAAAAAGAGCTAGCTAGCCATTGATGGACCCAACCTCCATGAATCTATTAGCCAGGCTGGGTCAGATTGGTGTCCCTGGCCTCTGTTTGTCTGGAGGTGGGTGACAGGTTGGGGATCAAGTGAGGATTCCCTGTTTGGTTCCCTCCCTCTGGGGCACCTGGCACTGGTCACTGTGGGCAGCCAGGCCACTGGGCCAGATGGACAGTTGGTCTGACCCAGCCTGACCGTTCTTACGTTCAGCTTGACCCTGCGGGGTTCATGCCCCAAGCCAGGACACCTACACCTGTGCTGCTCAGACCCAGCACGGCCCCACTGCAGCCTTGGGCGCTCAGCCATTGGTGGTCGCTGTAACCCTGCGGCCCCTCATGCAGGGTCAGGGCAGCAGGTACAAGCGGGACTGCAGGCCAGCCATTGGGCACCCAACCCCCAACTGTAAGGCAGCTTCCTGAAGCCAGGGGTCTCCCCAGTGGGGCAGGGGCTGTCTCTCGGTCAGTGTCTGTACAGTGCCTGGTGCGGTGGGGCCCCAACTCGACAAGTCCTAGGAACCCAGACACTGCCACACTGGCGCAGTCTGTCCCGCCTGGGAACAGCCTGTGCGAGAAGCTTCAGCTCCCCCTCACCCTCCTGGCCCGCCAAGAGTGCCCCAGTTCTAGATAGAGAGGGGAGGGCAGGAGACTCCTCCGGCGAGATGGTGATAAACACACCCAAAGGCAGAGTTACACCTAGGGCCAGGATTGCAGGCAGGATCCTGGATAGGAGACTGTCCTAGAAAGACGTGTGTGGGGAGGAGGTCACAGTGGGCAAGCAACGCCCCGGGAACGCTCGCGCCGTCTGCAATCAGGGAAGGAGAGACCCGGAGCAAGGAGGGGATTTTACCTCGGAGCACAGCATGGGAACGGCACAGCCAGTTCTGGTGCCCACGCTTTGCAAAGGATGTTAAAAAATTGCAGAGGGGGCCGAAAAAGAGCCACCCAAGTTACCAGCGAGCTGGAGAAGATGCCTCCGAGCGAGAAAGGAGAGCTCGGTCCATTTAGCTGACCAAAAGGAGGATGCGAGGTGACCGGATCAGGGTGCTGGTTCCTTCACCGGCAGAAAACCCCCGGGACTAACGGGATCTTTGATCTAGAGGAGAGAGGCCGACTGAGAACCAGTGGCTGGACGCTGAGTTGAAGCCAGACCGATTTCACTTGAAAATTAGGCACAAGCTGTTCCCAGCGAGGCTGATTCGCTGTAGAGCCTTGGGAAACTGGATTGCTCCATCCCTCAAGGTCTTCAGATTGAGCCTGGAAACCTTTCGGGAAGATCTCATCCAAGTCGAGTTACTGGGCTCCATCCTGGGCTCGCTGGGTGAAAGGTGGGGTAGCCGAGTGACCGGACTGCTCTAATCGGCCCCTTTGGAGCGTGAACGCTACTAAGGGAGGAACTTGGCGACTCTTCCCACCAAGGCTCTCTGGCGATTCTGCTCCTTGCTACATCACCCGCAGTCCTCCTGCCGGTCCCCACTGGGTGGCAGCAAGGGAGCAGCAATTGGACGAGGAGCCAGGCTGAGCCCATGCCAGAGGATGCAGGCACTGACATGACCAGACTTCCCCCCACTCAGCGCCACAGGCCACTGACACCACAATAGGAGGTTGCAGGCTCCCCGCTCGAGCCACCCAGTCCCTGCTCCCCCCACCCCCCACAGCGCCACTGACACCACAATAGGAGGTCATGCGGCTCCCTGCTCAAGCCAGAGGCCAGTCCCTCCTCCGTGGCCGGGCCAGCTGGGAGAACTGTCTCCGTGAGCTTGCCTAAGGATGGCGACTAGTAACAGGGTGGCAAGAGAAGAGCCGGTCCGCGTCAGAGCAGGTTTCCGGAGCAGCATCCTAACCCAAGGGTCGACGCGATCCCGCCAGGGCAGCCAGACTGCAGCAAAGGTTGATTCGGGCCCGTGGCGGCGGGTTACGCCTCTGCACTGATCCAGGCAGACTCTCAGCAGCAAGGCAGGGCTGGCACGTTCCTGCTCACAGCCCCACTTCAAAGCTCCGAGTTTTAACCAGTGGTTCCCCCAGACAGTTACACTGCAGCATCCCAGCGCTTAGCACTCCCTGCGGAGGAGCCGAGAGGCAGCGTGGCCTCCCCGCGGTTAGGATGCTTTGGGAGAAGGAGCAGGCTGACATCTCCTCCACCTCCCCTGGAGAGCAGCAGCTCCGCACGGGAAGCCAGTCCCCCTGGGACAACGCAGCCCAAAGATACCCTCCCCGATCTGTGCAACCCAGGGCACCCGCAAACAGTGCAGACCAAATCCAGCCCCTGCACAAACACCACCTGCCACGTGCCAGAAGCCACAGGGCACGGCTGTATTGATTCCCGTAGCGGAGAGCAAGCGCCAGCCGGCCGAGGACAAGGCCAGAGAGCTAGCATGGCAGGCCGGCAGCAAAGGCAACCGGGCCGCATCCAGATGGACCGCTTGCCGGCTTAAGACGAGGGGGATTTTCATGCTAAGGGCAGAGGGTGGCAGAGTTTAGGCCAGGACCGGAGCCACGGCCCGAGCGGCAGCGACACATGCCATGGTGCGGAGCCTGGCCTGGCCAGGGAAAGGGGGTGACGCGACAGCTCTGCCCCGCCCCTTCCAGCTGCTCAACGAGCCAAGGACTGGGAGGTCGGAGGCGGCAGGGGCCCCGCCAGCTGTAGAGCCAGGCCGATGGAGAAGGCGCCTCTGAGGATTCTGGGGCAGGAGACAAGTCTCGACTACCTGGCAGAGGGAGGCTACTCTCAAACACATCTGGCAGTAGCGTGCACATGCAGGCAACACGCTTCCACCTGATTTGCTCAGATCCTGCCCGCAGCGCCGGCTGGCCAGCCCCCAGCGCGGTGCCGCCCAGCCCCCAGCGCGGTGCCGCC
>JANRFK010001785.1:1303581-1313904 GCA_030068395.1 Apalone spinifera | reverse complement strand
TCCCCCCTTCGTCTCCTCTTTTCCAAGCTGAAAAGTCCCAGTCTCTTTAATCTCATATGAGACCCATTCCAAACCCCTAATCGTTTTAGTTGCCCTTCTCTGAACCTTTTGTAATGCCACTATATCTTTTTTGAGATGAGGAGGTCACATCTGTACTCAGTATTCAAGATGTGGGCGTACCATGGATTTATATTAGAGCAATAAGATACTCTTTATCCCTTATTTAAAGATTCCTAATATCCTATTTGCTTTTTTGACTGCCGCTGCACACTGCGTGGATGTCTTCAGAGAACTATCCACAATGACTCCATGATCTCTTTCCTGATTAGTTGTAGCTAAATTAGCCCCCATCATATTATATGTACAGTTGGAGTTATTTTCTCCAATGTGCATTTCTTTACATTTATCCACATTAAATTTCATTTGTCATTTTGTTGCCCAGTTACTTAGTTTGGTGAGATCTTTTTGAAGTTCTTCACAGTCTGCTTTGGTCTTAACTACCTTGAGCAGTTTAGTATCATGTGCAAACTTTGCTACCTCACTGTTCACCCCTTTCTCCAGATCATTTATGAATAAGTTGAATAGGATTGGTCCCAGGACTGACCCTTAGGGACCTTGTCTCTCCATTCTGAAAATTTACCGTTTATTCCTACTCCTTGTTTCCTATCTTTTAACCAGTTCTCAGTCTGTGAAAGGACCTTTCCTCTTATCCCATGACAACTTAATTTACGTAAGAGCCTTTGGTGAGGGACCTTGTCAAAGGTTTCTGGAAATCTAAGTATACTATATCTACTGGATCCCCTTTGTCCGCATGTTTGTTGACCCCTTCAAAGAACTCCAATAGATTAGTAAGACAGGGTTTCTCTTTACAGAAACCATGTTGACTTTTGCCCAACAAATTATGTTCTTCTACGTGCCTAACAATTTTATTCTTTAAGGGGAGGAAATGATTTTTTTGAACATCCAGAAAATGGCACTTGCCTGTGTTCCTCCCCAACACCTGCAGATTCCGAGGCTGTTAGCCAGTGGCCTTGCTCTTCTAAGGTTTCAGCACTTGTCTCCTGCTATTAGACAGCAAAGTCTAGGAGCCAGGGAAGTCGAGTGAGCACTGTGCTGTCCAGAACCTTTAGCTCCAAAACAACTGGAAATAACCCCTTGCCCTCCCAGAGAAAACATTCCGTCCAGGCCAGAGTTGGAATATTCTGGAGAGACCCTACTAGTTCCCCCTCCCCCTTCGCCCACACCAAAAGCATGGCCAAGCAGTCGTGGGAGCCTGCTCTGATTCTGCTGTTCCTGCTTTGTGTCTGAAGTTACCTGTACCAGATAGCCCATCTGGGAGATGACGACGAGGAGCCGGAGTTCTCCTCCGCCATGCCCCTGGAGGAAGGAGACACTTTCTTTTTCCAGCCACGGCCGCTCAAGAACCTGGTGTTGGTGGATGAGCTGGACAGTCTGTCTCCGATCTTGTTTTGTCAGGTATGTCGTTCTCTGTGAATGCGTCATCTTCCCCTCTCCCCCCAGCCTGCCCTCTGGGGATGCAGGGCCATTCCAGTTGGGAGCCCACAGCAGCCCGCCAGTGGCTCATCCTTTGTACTACTAAGTCACTTGGTCTTTAGTTTGTCTCCTCGCCATGTTGTGTGACCCTCTGTTCCTCTGTGCAGATAGCAGATCTGGCCAACGAAGACACTCCCCAGCTATATGTGGCCTGTGGGCGAGGGCCTCGGTCATCTCTGAGGGTCCTACGGCATGGACTTGAGGTGAGCTCCCCGGGCTAGAAATCCACAGCAGGAAGGCCCTTCTAATAGGGCCCTTTTTGAACTTACGGGGAGGTATGCACAGGGGTGCTGTGATTCCACAATCGGACCTTGGTTCAGCTCCGAAAGGGCCTAGCTCTTGTGCCCTTTTCTGCCAAAGATCACGTGTAAATGTAATCTCTTCTTCAGACTCTGGATCTCAAAAGCTTTGTCTCTCACCAGCAGAAGTTGGTCCAATAAGTGCTACAGGTTGAACCTCTAAAGTCTGGCCCTCTCTGGTCCGGCAGCGTCTGTGGTTTCAGTTAGCCAGGTGTCCACTTACCATGGGGGTGGCCAAGTTTCCCGCAGTCCCATAAGGTTTGTTTAGAGCCCCCAGGCCTGGCTATCAGAGTTCTGTGCTGATAGTTAGCTCCAGCGTACCCCCAAATGTCTTCTAAGAGCCCAGTAAGCATTAACCACTGGTCACTGGGATCCCTCTGTGATGGGGCTACGCACCTGTGAGCCTGAACCCCTCTTTTCAAAGGAGCCCTGCTCTTCTCTCCGGTTAGGTGTCAGAAATGGCCGTCTCAGAGCTGCCCGGTAACCCCAACGCTGTGTGGACCGTGAGGAGGCACATTGAAGGTATGTCATCCATCCGTCAAGCACAGCCTGTAATGACGCGTGTTCTCCAAGGGCCGGGGAACGGTGTGAAGTAATGCTGCAGTGCGCTGTCCGGAACTGCGAGCTGGTCTGGGCCAGCAGCCCTGTGTGCACGTACCTTATGCCATGCCAAGACTCGGACCCCCTTTGTCTTCCCCACATTGTTACTCTCCCCGTCTCGTTGGTGTGCCGGATGGGCATTCCCTGGAGGAAGCAGCTGTCTTTTAGTACTGGGTGCAAATGAACCCGGTCCCCGTGTCAAAGGTTCTGTCTTTAATTAGTATCGGTGACCGCATGTCTGAGTGTCAGTGGCAGCATGAGGAGAGGGGGTGGGGTGCGGCGTGGTTGTGCTTTACGCCCCCTCCGTGGTGGCTGCCAACAGGCATAGGAGGCATATCCAGGCAGAGGCGGATGAGGCTACACCTGGATTTGCAGTTCTGCTTCCCCTGCCAATGTGCCAAAAGTGGGTGCTCTTTGCAGCGTTATGGGATGCTTGGGGGGAGGCAGCATTTCCCAGCCAGCCACGCAACAGTGTGTGCGGGGTGACCAGTGGCGGTATGATAGCAGCAGCGCAGAGCATAGTCTGTCTGAAGCAGCCAGCTCATCTCCTTCCACTGGAGGAATACAGCCCCCTTGCGGGGTGAGGTTAGAGCGCCTCCCAAATGCCTAGGCTGCTTGTGCTCCCTCCTTGAAGGGAAGCGGGTGCAAAGGTCTCCGGATTGCTGTTGGTCTCGTGCTCAGACGTGAGAAGCCAAGGAAGATTCCAGGTGGGCTCCACAGACCGCGGGAGGCGTCTCTAGTCTGCACACGCACTCCATGGGGTACTGGGTATAGATAGCCTCGTCCTGCCACTCTGCAACGTAGCCGATGTGCCTGGGGCCCCCCGAAGATCACGGTGGGTACGTCTCAGGCGAGCGTGGGCTGTGGCTACGTGTCCAGACAATGGAGCAGAATGCCACCGCCCCCGCTCAGCCCAGAGATGCGCAGGCAGGTTCCAGGGTACGGTTCCTCTTGATCCATGCGGGTTCCGTGACAGCATGTTTGCTCTAAAGGAGAGGACAGCCACATTTGGGCCCGACTGCTACTTCAGCTGCCTCGAAACAGCCTCGAGTGGCAACAACAGCTCTTTTCAGCGAGTTCACCTGGGTCTAGCCAGAGGCAGCGCAGCACCCTTGAAAACACGCCTCTTCTCCCGAAACTGCCCGGGAGCGTCTCTGTGCTCTCTGGTTCTCTGTCGTGCGGGTTACCCGAACAGCCCCTCTCTGCCACAACACACGCGTGCTGGGAGGTTGCTGCAAGTGCAGTGCTGGTTGGCAGCCTTCAAGGCAACTACTAACTCTGGCTGGTACATGGTGATGCTACCAATACCAAGCCTCTTTTTCTCTTCCACAGGTGGCTGGTGGTGGAGGTGCTGATCACCACAGGTGTGTACCTACTCCTAGGGGCTACTGTGCTGGCTCACAGGTTACCCAGAGAGATGCAGTCTTGAGGCTACCTTTGTGCTGAGCTTTACAGTACATGAATTCCAGAAGCCTCTGCAGTTGGGAAGCTTTACATTCATCCTGTCTGCCCAAAACCTTCCTTGGAGGGCTGGGGATCAGAAAGCAGCTTTTTGAATCCCTGTCTCCTCCCACGATCCTTTGGGAGCAGTAGTGACTGACCTCAACCTCTGTTGGCTTTTGCTAGCTCAGCATTCCTTTAATGCCTTAGCTGGGCTTCCCCCTTGTCTTGGCTTCCCAACAGACTGCAGAATCCCAAGAGAAGGCCAGTGAAAGATCGGCACATTGCGTGTGTTTAGGGCCTGCATTGACACAGGAGTGCCTCTGATTGGAGAGGTAAACCCGAGTCAAACTGGATCTTCCCTCAAGCTTCAGGCCTTCCAAGAACAAGGCAGCCTCTGATTCCTGCCACAAAGCCCACTCTGACCTGTGATTGTGGCTTCCCAGGGAAATGTGGTGTCTTGGGACCCTAATCCCAGAGTCTCCGTGAAATTGCATGCTCAGTAAGGCGACCTTTTTACGACTGTTCCTTCTGCGCTCCCTCAAAGGGGACTTTTCTCCATTGGAAACGGAGTTCTGTGACAGTGTAAGAAAGTGAGGTGAAAGGCACAGATCGCTCTTGTAGGACGGAACCTCATTAGACAAACTCCAGTAGAATGTATTGTGGGGAACGTGTAAGAGGATAGTATGAAGTGCTGTGCCTGAAGCGTGACAAACTCGTCAGGCCAGATTCATGAAGCTACAGGACATTTGCTTCCAGACTATTACAATATTTTCTCTGTTTACTAGGCCTCTTTGTAGAAGGGAGGAAAGTGAAGTAAGTCTAGCAGTAATAAGCATCTCTGAACTGTTGTGTGCGCATGCGGAATAATACACCCCCAGCTAAAACTCCAGTCAGTCAGATTGTCTGTACACTGGACTGGACTGAGATTCAAGAGAGATTTTTCTTATGGTGGGGAAAAAGCCCTTTATTCTAATTCTGTATTTTTTTATGTGCCTTAGAAACTTAGTTCCTTTAATTTCCAGTTAATTACTCTACAGTTCTAAAGCATAATCTGCAGCTGGAATCCCGATGAATGATTTTTTTGTTCATTTATTTCAGTCTGCTAAATCATATCCTTTATTTCAGAGGTTCAGATGGAGGGACATCCAAAAGTTCAGGCAAAATCATTTTGGCTTGTTACTGAACATGCATGCATTGAATGCTCCAGTGTTTACGAAAGTGTCTAGATGCCTCATCAGATTGTAAAGAGTAAATCTGCATAAAGAAAAATCTAATCCAGTGAAGTAGTCATGATCAAATAGGAGTGACCCGTCTCTTGGAACGGGATTCTCTCTTGCAGCTGCTGCTTTCAGATAGGAGCCAAGTTATTTCTCTCCTCCTAATCGCGTGTCTGCTGGGAAATGGTGATGTGTCTTATGGGCAGTCCCCTGGCAAGAGGCAACAGCCCTGGAGTTGGCTAACGAGGGATGGGACTTTCAGAGTTGGCTCTTGAGAATGCATATTTTGGCAGGATTTGTGTGGCTTAGGAGCTGCTCAGCACTGTGGATGATGGCTGGCTCTGGAACTCTCTTGGAAGGAGCTTAGTTTCAGTTTCCAGTGGTTGAGACTGAGTCGGGCTTTCAGGGGATGGTGCCCACCTTAGGGGGAGTAACCAGTGTATATTAAGGAGGGGTCTGTAAAACCTTGAAAGATCACCAGACCAATCCAGTAGCAGTTCTGAGCTTAGACTGTGACGTTGCCGGAAAGGGTTTTGGTCTTCTCGTTTGCTAATCACTGGCAAAGAATTCCAGCTGCAGGCTGTGCACTGAGAATTAGTTGTTTTACTACATGCATATTGTGAGCAGCATGTAAGAGACTTTTCTCTCCCTGGTGGGCTAGAACAGGCTTGGCAACCTGTCTGTCCAAACAGATGTGAGAAGAATGACTGCTTACTGTAGCACTTCAGCTAACCCCGCTTGGCCTTCCAAAAGAACACGAAGCCCAGCTGTAGATTGGGAGCATGTTCGGGTCTGCTCCCTGGAAACCCTTGTCCCACGTTGCTGGCATCCTGAATTCAATCAAAGACTGGACTTTTATTGCATATTGAAGAATTGACTGGCTATTCATCCATCTCCCATTCACATGCTAATCTTGGGAGGTGCTGCTCAGTGGGCCGAAATCAGGACTTGTGCGTGCGCCACTCAAAGCGCTTTTGTCCCATACTGCTAGGACTAGCTCTGGAGACGCTTGGCACTGTGCTGAGTGAAACGGGTTTGTCATACGTTAGAAATGTCACGTGTGTGCCAACAGCATCAGCCCTCTGGAGGGGAGCTGAGTTGTTTATCGGGGACGGTCTGGTTTCTGCATCCAAGCTCCTGGCTCCATTTTCCATTTCTCCAGCTGCGTTTCATTGTAGGAAGATGTTTTGGTTTTTATTTAATGCCATTTTGAAGAACTTCCTGTGAGTGTCCTAGGGCTGGCGAGCGCGAGGAAAGGCTGATACGGGAGCAGATGTGAGCTTTCTTGTCTCCCCATCCAGCTCCCCGATGGCACTCCCATGCTTTTTCTTCTACTGAGTCCTACTAGCAGCGGCTGGGAATAGTGTCACTCCCCCGCTGGGCCTGTGGCTACTCCCCTGCTGGGGGAACTAATGCAACTCTCTTCCCTGTTTGTCCAGAGCCCCTAGCAGCCACCAGAAAGGTGGCTACCTAAATTGACATGGTTTAGCATTGGCTAGACTTGGCTGGAGCTAGGGGTAGTACGAGGCCTCTAACTTCCCTGTGCATTAATTCTAAATAACTCCATCCACCCATGTTTATGGGAAGCCTGTAGTCATGTGAATAAATTTGGTGAAATCAGCAGGGCTGCTTGGGGGCGTAGAGACCTCTCGGATGGGGCCATGTAAGCGGAACATGTCCAGTTCAGTGGGTGTTGAGCTGGCAGGTTACTTTGTTGTACAAGTCCATGTGCTGTGTCCTTTCTGGAGTTGAGTGGAGCAAGCACGGACTTCAAGGTTTCTGCCTCCTCATATTATCCGTTAAAGGGCAGCTGTAGGTGGTACCGTCTGCCAGAATCCAGGGCATCGCAAGCTGACTTTGTGCCCTGAGACATCACTGGCTGTGTAGTGCTGCCAGCGGGTGATGGGACTCCTGCTGGAATCACTGTTAGTCATTTGACAGTCTCTTCGCTCGTTTAGAGACCTTGCAACTAATCAGCAGCCCTTTTCCCTCTCTGTCTCCCTCACCAGATGAATTTGATGCCTATATCATCGTGTCCTTCGTAAATGCCACGCTGGTGCTGTCTATCGGAGAGACTGTAGAGGAAGTGACTGACTCTGGCTTCCTGGGTACCACCCCCACTTTGTCCTGTTCCTTGTTGGGGGACGATGCTTTGGTACAGGTAAGGCTACCCTTGGACCTCCTGGCCACCCGTTTCTGCCATTCTTGGCTAGGTGCTCCTGGCGTCCGTGCTGCTCAGGCTCTGGCAGAAGCTCCGCAAGCTTGCCAGTCTGGGAGCATGACCCTTTGAGCCAGGTGTTTCACCTGCTCTGGAAGGTTGAGCCTGCTGGAATCTCTTGGCCCTAGTTCCTCCAGAGCTGGTTAACGCTTGGGCGGGACTGGCTCCCGGTCACGTGCCCTCAGAAGTTCCCTATCTTGAGCCAACTGGAGAGTTGGCTCCAGTTTGAAGGTTGCTGGTTTTTCTGCTTTAGGTTTATCCGGACGGCATCCGGCACATCCGAGCCGACAAAAGGGTGAACGAGTGGAAGACGCCAGGAAAGAAGACCATCGTGAAGTGTGCTGTGAACCAGAGACAAGTGGTGATCGCCCTGACTGGAGGAGAACTGGTCTACTTTGAGATGGACCCAGTATGTGGTTTAGAACTGCCAAGAGCTTTGCCCCAGGGACCAGAGGCTGGGTTACAGCCTCAGAGAGGGAGGAGCCTCGGCTGTGTCCACACAGTAGGATTCAGCAGGGTGCAGACCTTATAGAGCAGGCCCTGGCAGAACCCTGCCCAGGCTGTAGCACGTCATTGGGTGCAGTGATCCACACGGACGAACCTTCAGAGGCCTGGAGCGACCCACCCTCCCAATTCTGGAGCTCAGGCTGTTTTTTCATAGTTCTCTTGTGTGTCCTGGTGCTTCCGGTCCTGGCCAAAACCAGGCTATCGAGAATTGCTGCAAGTGGCAGGTGCTAGGGGGAATTCAGAGCTGTAGCTCTGGTGACCGCGGGGGGGGGGGGGTAGCTGCATCTGAACCAGTTGGCGCACAGTTTGAGAAATCAGCCCTAGGTGATCATCCCTTTGTGCGTGTCTTAGTCAGGACAGCTGAACGAGTACACCGAGAGGAAGGAGATGTCGGCCGACGTGGTGTGCATGAGCTTGGCCAACGTTCCTCCTGGGGAGCAGCGTTCCCGCTTCCTTGCCGTGGGGCTGGTGGACAACACCGTCCGAATTATCTCCCTGGACCCTTCGGTGAGCACTTCCTCCTGCGCATGCTTTGCCGCGGGTCATGCTGTCTTTAGAGCGTCTGTAGTGCCTAAGGCCAGACCATCTAGCCTCACCTCGAACATAGGCCCGAGATCCCTTCTCAGACGGTCGTCCCTTGCAGACAGCGCTAGAGTGTTGCCGTAGCATTCCACAGATTGGCACGCACCGATGCCCGCCAGCGCCCAAAGACTTGCTGCTTGGTTCAGTTACCCTAGAGTTATCCAGGGGCTCTGTGAAAGGAAGATTGGGGCGCGCCTGCACTAGGGGGTGGATAAGGTTAACCGGCAGCCTCGCTGCTTCCCAGTTACCCAGTAGGGGCTGGCGCAGTGCCCCCCTCATGCTGACCGGTTACGCTGTTCCGTCCCTTAGAACTGCTGCTCCTCCCGCTAAGCACAGTGCAGCCAGCGAACGCTCTTCCTGTGGTTCCGTCCAAACCACAGTTTTTGCCCAAGGCAGGGCATGAGTAAATACAAGCTCATTTTATCCTGCTGCTGAATAAGGATGAAGTGCAGCCTTTGCCTTTGAACCCTGCCCCGAGCTCCTGTGATGGCCACGATCAGCAGGGCGTGAAGACATAGGAGGCCATATACCCTGCCTGGACCTCCCGTGGGGACAGTCTTTGGTTTCTCAGGCTTGGTTGCTGATGGTCCCCATCCGGACTCCTACTCCCCCACTTACCTGCAGCAACGAAGGCCTTTTTCGTAGGCTTGGGTTTGCATCGCCTTTCCATGGTACATAGTAGACCCATAGAGGTTGGGCTTGAACTGGCAGCTCTCTGTGTCTGGCCCTTCAGAACGATTACCGTAGCTCACCAGCCTGTAGCCAGCGATGCAGTGCGGGGCCGCTAGCCATTGTGCCAGGCTGCTCAAATGCAAATGCAGCCTCATTTGGGGAAAGCCGGGGGCGGAGGGAGCGATGGATCCAACGTGCTTGTGCACTAGGAAACCCTGAATAATTCTCGTGGGAATTCCTGTGTCAGTGGAGCACTGTTCTTTGCAAACATGGCTCTCGGCTCCGTGGCCTGGCGCTCTCGTGGTAATTGCCTGCTCCTGCCCCTTTCTGTCGCCTCCAGGATTGCTTACAGCCCCTGAGTATGCAGGCCCTCCCTGCTCAGCCAGAATCGCTGTGCATCGTGGAGATGGGAGGGGCAGAAAAACAGGATGATCTGGGGGAGCGGGGCTCCATTGGTTTCCTGTACCTGAACATCGGATTACAGGTGAGGAGCACTTGCTTGGTTGCTGCAAGCCCTTCCGAGACTCATTCAGCCTGAAAGACTTTGTTACATGCTCGTTAAATTGTCCAGCACGGCAGCATGAGCCGTCAACGCGGACACCCCCATCAGGGCGTAAAGCTCTGCTGAGTCACGCAGCGACTTGCCCAGTCTGCAATTCCCCAGCTGCTCAGCAAGTCCCCATAAGTAGGGAGCTTTGAGGTTAATTCCCCCGCTGATAACAGGACAGCAAGCCCTCCGCGGCCAGGCCTAGCACACATCCTGCCTTGTGTGGGCCTCGGCTCCATTTTGAAAAGAGAGTGATTATAACGAAGCAATTCCGGGAAGCGTTCTCGGGCAGCAATGCAGAGCGCCCCCTGCAGTTACACAGTGGGTAGAGCATGTGTGAGGGGTGTAAAATCCCATTTAATCACTTAACCAGTTCAACGTTGAGTTTAACCAGTTAACTAAGTGGGCTCGCAGGTAGGGAACCGCTCCAGCCCATGTGGGGTTGCTGGCTCCCGGGTGCCAGTCAACCGTTAATCGGTTACTCGTTCACATCCCTAGCATGCCCATGACCCCAGGGACTGCTCCCTGTTGTCCAGGCTTTAGCACTGCCAGCACTAAGTTTGTGCTCCTGTGATAGAAAGGTTGTTTTGATAAATGCTACCTGAGGTGCCGTGCTAGACAATTTAACAGACATGCAGACAAGGGGGATCCAGTAGATATAGTATACTTAGATTTCCAGAAAGC
>JANRFK010001785.1:1284396-1303481 GCA_030068395.1 Apalone spinifera | reverse complement strand
GGGCTAATTTGGCTACGACAAATCAGGAAGGAGATCTTGGAGTTATCATGGATAATTCTCTGAAGACTTCCACACAGTGTGCAGCGGTGGTCAAAAAGGCAAATAGGATGTTAGGAATTATTAAGAAAGGGGTAGAAAATAAGACCCAGAATATCTTACTGCCCCTGTATAAAACTATGGTACGCCCACATCTTGAATACTGTGTACAGATGTGGTCTCCTCACCTCAAAAAAGATATTTTGGCCTTGAAAAGGGTTCAGAAAAGGGCAACTAAAATGATTAGGGGTTTGGAACGGGTCCTATATGAAGAGAGGTTAAAGCGACTGGGACTTTTCAGTTTGGAAAAGAGAAGAGTGAGGAGGGATATGATAGAGGTATATAAAATCAGGAGTGGTGTGGAGAGGGTGAATAAGGAAAAGTTATTTATTAGTTCCCATAATAGAAGAACTAGAGGACACCAAATGAAATTAATGGGTAGCAGGTTTAAAGCTAATAAAAGAAAGTTCTTCACACAGCACATAGTCAACCTGTGGAACTCCTTGCCAGAGGAGGCTGTGAAAGCTAGCACTATAGCAGAGTTTAAAGAGAAGCTAGATAATTTCATGGAGGTTAAGTCCATAAAAGGCTATTAGCCAGGGGGTAGGAATGGTGTCCCTGGCCTCTGTCAGAGGCTGGAGAGGGATGGCAGGACACAAATTGCTTGTTCATTGTCTTCGGTCCATCCCCTCTGGGGCACCTGGTGCTGGCCACTGTCGGCAGACAGGCTACTGGGCTAGATGGACCTTTGGTCTGACCCGGTACGGCCGTTCTTATGTTCTTATGTAGGTGAAACTCACCAACATCTTCCAGATAGTCCAACCCAGGATCTTTCTCTGGGCACCTGGGCATTCGTTGATCATTAGGGGAGAGGGTTTGGGTGAGCGTGCTGCCTCGGCCGGTATTCGCTCTCTGTGCTCCCAAGCCAGCGTGAGTTTTCTTTGTCTCCTGCATGAAGAACGGTGTGCTGCTGCGGACGGTCTTGGATCCAGTCACTGGAGATCTGTCTGATACCAGGACCCGGTACCTTGGCTCCCGCCCCGTGAAACTCTTCCGAGTCCGAATGCAAGGCCAAGAGGCGGTAAGTGAAACGAGACGGCGCGGCGTAAGTATTTGTCTGCGGCTTCCCTCCATGGCTCGCGGTAAAGGAGAGGAGCCGGGAGCGTCATTCTGGAGCTTCCCGGGACATAGCTTGTGCATGACGTACAGCCTGGGACATGTCCGCCTCGCCTTGTTCCTTGAGAGCCGAAGCCCTGCGGTGCTTGCCTGCCACCTTGCGATCGTTGCCCTCTTTGAGCTGCGGTGGGCCGGCCTGCCCGGCCAGTCCTCTGCTGTCTGTAAAAGCTCCCGCAGGTTCTGTGGGGCGCTCCGAGCACGCTGCCTTCTGCGCAGGTAGGGAGGCTGGAAGAGCCCGGCATGAGCAGCCATGCAGTCTTTGCCTGCCTGGTGGGCAAGGCCCAAGGCAGGCTGAGGCTACCTGAAGAGGCTGGAGCTATTTACCCAGGGCTAGTCAGCCACTTAGTCAGCTGAGGCTGAAGCAGAACCCTGGCTGGATTTGGAGTTGAGGATCTGATCCTTTGGAATCGTGTTTGCAGCCTTTCTGTTGTGGTGCTGGGGAAAGCCAGCTCCCCCTCCGTCCCCAGCTTGACCTGTTGATAAATCACGGCCCCCCGCCCCCGGGTTGAGAAGAGCTGGGTTAGCAGTGGGCAGGGCAGGGGACTGGGTTGGGGGTCTGGATTCTGCTCTAAGTGGCATGTAGCTTTACACGGTCCCCTCATAAGTATGGCACCTCTCATGGAGGATTTGAGGCTCAATTCAGGAATGCCTGTAAAGCTCGCTGAGGCCCTTGAAAGAGAGACGTTAAATCCGTGCAATACGTATCCTATTTTGCAGTACGTATCCTATTTAGAGGCCAGTCCCTTGCATTTCCCTCTGCGCTGAGCTCAAGTGATTTTCCCCCCCTCCCTCCGAGTCTAACGGACGTTATTTAGTATAATTCAGTCTGGCTGCCCAGCCAAAACCATGGTCAGTTTCAAATCTTCTTAACTAATCCCGGAGATACAAATAACCCTTTAGGCTGAAGCTGAATGAGCTTGAATGTACTTTGTACTTTTTGTGTTGTTTGTTTGCTTTCTGCCTTCCTCTTGTTGTGATTGGAAACAGACTAGTTAGTGTGCTAGCTCAGTGCTGAAATATTCAGGGTGCAACATGATTGGGGATGTTTGTTTAAAGAAACCTGCTTTCCTTGGAAAACAAAGTTGTTTGGAAAGAAAAGCTGCGGAGTGTTTCTGTTGAGCTTGGCTTCTTTGGAGAAAATGGCATTTTCCAAAACTCTGTTTGGGACCAGGTTGCCATGACGCCATTCCTGCGATCCGCGCTGTCTGATCCCTGAGCTGGGTGTTGCTCCTTAGCGGGGGAGTGGTTGTGAAGCTGGTCTCTGGGCAGAGTGAAATTATGCCCCCGTGATGCATTGGATTTTCCAGTGGTGAAGAGTCTAATTGCTGGAATGTGCTCTGATGATGCTGCAGGGAGCTGACTTCCCCTCATGGCCAGGTTGGTGAATTCGCTGTCTCTCTTCCTTCTCCAGGTGCTGGCCATGTCCAGTCGCTCCTGGCTGAGTTACTCTTACCAGTCCCGCTTCCATCTAACCCCCTTGTCCTACGAGACGCTCGAGTTTGCATCTGGCTTCGCGTCTGAGCAGTGTCCAGAGGGCATTGTTGCTATCTCCACAAACACACTGAGGTACGTCTTGATGAGACTTGTGCCAGGGGCGCCAGCAGCTCTCCGGAGAAGAAAGGGCTGTAGGGACCTTTCAGGTTGTTGCAGGTCTCCTGATGCGCTGCCTGGCCCAAGAAAGCTCTTGACCGTCACCTGCCTCCCCGTAAAACCCCTCTCGTTAACTGCAGACACTTTCTTCACAGTCAGCAGCTGGCAGGTTTGCGCCAAGATTATTTATAGCGTTTGGGAGAATTTGCAGCAAAAATCCCACCTCGCTGGGATCCAACGGCCTTTGGGCTCTGTTCCCAGCTGGGAGATGGTCAGGCACCTTTGAGCATGAGCCAGCTGGGTGCACGGTTCATTCACGTTTTTCACTGCTCTGTCGTTTCGAACCTTTCTACCCAAGGGTCTGCAGATTACTCAGCAGCTCCAGTTAGGGTTTCAAGTCATGACTCAAAACTAGTTTGGCTGCAGATGTTCAGTTTTAAATTGTCTGGTCTTAATTCTTCTCTTACCAAGGTTAGTAATCCAGGGCCTTCCCGTGGGACAGGGTTGTAATAGTTGGGACCGTTTTCAACTTTGGAGCTTGCTCGCCAGTTCAAATTCCTATTAGTACATTTTAAAATCCATGCCATCAGTATGTGGTCAGCTGATAGGAAGAGGCAGACCCCACAGTAGGCTCATAAAATGTGATTTGTAGTTATTTTGTAAAAGGAATTTTTGTTATGGTGATTGGTACTTTGAGTTTTTAGGTGATTGAATAAAGTGGGCATAGTTTTAGGCCTATTTTGTTCAATAACCGTGAATAGCCACAGTCCCGGGGAGAACTGTTTGGGGCAGGTATGTGATGGATTGGAAAAAGGTGATAATAGATTCCCTTGGTCTTAATTCGTTCTACTTAGCACTTCTAAGTTCCTTTCTCCAGGTCTGCCATAGTCAGTTTCTTTGTTCAGATTAGATTGTAAATGCATGAGGGCAGGACATAAGACTGTTTAAGTCACAAAGGACAGGACGATGCAGCATTTTAAAGACTAACAAGATGGTTTATTAGGCGATGAGCTTTCGTGGGTCAGACCCACTTCCTCAGATCAAAGTGTGGAAGAAAATTGGCATGACCACATATACCAAAGGGATACAAAGGGGTATTTGGTATATATGGTCGTGCCAATTTTCTATCACAATTTGATCTGAGGAAGTGGGTCTGGCCCACGAAAGCTCATCACGTAATAAACCATCTTGTTAGTCTTAAAAGTGCTGCATCGTCCTATCTTTTGTTTCAGCAAGACCAGACTAACACGGCTACATCTCTATTACTAAGTCACAAAGCACTGTCTGGGCTTGCCCTGCATTACATTAGTGTGAGGCAGAAGATACCCATATTGGGACAGACAGATTCACAGATCAGTTTTCTTAGCAGATAAGTACTTTGCTAGCAAGGCTGAGCTGTTGTGTTCACTTCCCTGGGGATTTTAGCACCGTGTAAGTTCTCCAGGTCAGTAGCTGTGTTAGACCAGTAGGAGCAAAGACAAACTGAGCCATTGTCTTTTATAGGCCTCTGTTTGGAAAATGCAACTCCATTCCCCGCTCACCATCGTGGTTTTGTTCCAAGCCATTGTTGGCACTAACCAACGCCAAACATTTTCTCATGGAATGTTCTTCCTCAGTCCCCCATTGCTAGGTGCCTAAAATCCCTCATTCTGTAGGCCACCAGAAAGGTCCGTGAGTGCTCCCTGAACTGCTGGGCTGTTGGATTTATTGTGTTGCCAAAGAAAATGAATTCACCTGCAAACAGATTTAAAAATGACTCTGGCTCTTCCCAGGCGAGGGAAGGAATTCAGATGTCCTGTGTATGGGAGGTTTCTGTTACAATTTGGCTACATGCTGCAAAATAACAATTTGGCTACATGCTGCAAAATAACAGACAAAAGAAAGTGTGTTGTGAATTGAAAAGGCTGCTCTGTAGGACATGGGGAGAGTTGCTGGTTTGAAAGTCAAAGGCAAGGCCATGTTTTTGTGTTTCCTGGGGGCTGGCTTGGGGGGGGTAATTAGGAAGATCTGTGAAAATAGAGGGGAAGCTTACATTAGGGAGCCCTGCTTTATGTAATTACAAACAGGCACTTTCTTCTTGTTGGCCCTTTGTAGCATCCAACAGTTTTTTGAAGGGATCTTTCTGAAGGGACTTGTGGTTATTCTGGCCCCGATGAGCTGGCATTTGAGCAGGCGAGCTGCAGAAAGACCAGCCATTCAGACGCTGGCATTTTTCTTGTCTTGTGACTAACCTGATTTTCATCAGAGACACTTTCTGAGCCAGCTGTAGTCTCTAAAGCCCATTGAGATTCAGATGCTGTAATCGCAAGATTCTCTTACTCCATTCATCCACCTTTCCTCCCCTCCTAACAGCACCCTTTGCACAAAGCTTTGATCACCACCTGTTCTGTCATCTCTGGCACAGGCATAGCATGAGCTCAGATCTAAAACAGGGAAGTGGGAGTCCGGGGAGACTCAGTTTCCAGCTTGCGCAATGGGCTCCTCGCACGGAAGGCATTGGCATAGTCTGATCGCTTGGAAGGGTGCACAAAGAAAGTTCTCTTCTTCCTCCCCCCCGTGCAACACTGCGCAGCTGGCCTGGAGTCTTGGGGGCAGGAGCATTTGCCTTCCTCTGAGGCGTCCAATACAGGCCTCTGCCAGGAAACTCTCAACAACCGATCCATTGCTGAGCCCTCGTGTAGCTGCACTGTGGCAGCGCTAGGGATGTTACATTGCGTTTGGTCAATGGAATTTCCATTGACCACTCAATTAGTCGATGTGGGGGGGGAACCGTGGAGCTGCAGGTGAAGGGACCTAACCCCTGGCGACTCTTAAGACATCTGAAAGGAAGAGGCACAGCAGGCGGGGACCCAGTACAAGCTGGGAATCAGCCGTCGTGGCTCGCGCCTGGCCCCACATTCTCAGCCTCTGCTTTTTTAAGTGTATTGGGAGCCGGCGGCTCACGCCCAATCCCACAGCTACGCCTCTGCCTCCCCTGCCCCCACAGAGACAGTCCTGGGGGGAACCAGCTTTTAAGCCGGCTCCGACCCCCGTTTGCTGCCCTTCTCTGATAGAGGCAGCGAGGTGGGGGGGGAGCGACAAGTCGAGTGACTACTTGACTGCCTGATAAGCTCACGCCTCCCCACGCAGCGCTATTGAGATCTCGGCGGGCTCGTGCTGGGGGGTTGGGGAAGAGCGGTCGGTTCTCGTCCCTCTCCTGAGCCTGCTGGCCTGGCGTCTGAGGGGGCCGCAGCCAGCTGTGCATTGGTTCCCGAGCTTGTCCTCCTGGGCGCTGGGGAGTTGTTACATGCCCGTGGCTTGCTCTGCCCTCCAGGATTTTGGCATTGGAAAAGCTGGGGGCAGTCTTCAACCAGGTCGCCTTCCCGCTGCAGTACACCCCCCGGAAGTTCGTCATTCACCCCGAGAGCAGCAACCTGATCATCATTGAGACAGACCACAACGCTTACACTGAGGCCACGAAGGCCCAGCGGAAGCAGCAGATGGCTGAGGTAACCGGGCAGCTCCTCGTGCTGACGCAGGCTTCTGGCCACTCTGGCTTGTGCGGAAGGTCCCCACCCGTGGTACCTCGGGGGCTGGCTGTGAACACCGGGGCGGAGTGCAGCACAGGCCCGGGGGAGGGCAGGAGAGGCTGCCCAGACTCGGGGGTTGTGTTCCACTCAGAGTTTGTCTGTAGGCTAATCCCTCCCCCTGACCTCCCCACCTCCACATGTAAAGCGGGTGTCTGCTTAATGCCCAGCAGGCAGCCCGCTGCCGCTTGATCTGCAGCCTCAGACGCCATGTGGCCTGGGTTGGCTTTCCAGTTCAGCTCAGGCGCTTGTGACCAATCACGCTGCCAGCCGGTAACTTGCAGTCCGGAGGCTGCCTTTCGTGCGGTGCCTCGTCAGGCGCTGCGGGTCGCTCCGCTGCGCACCGGTCCTGCCTGCATGTCACTGCCGAGGTGGTTTTCCCTACGGGTTTCTCTGTGGGGGCAGCTGGTGTTTTGGAAGCGCAGCCCCAAAATCGTGGCCCCACGGCAGGGAGGGAGCAGTGCTGCCTCTAACGTTTCCCACCCCTGAGCAGAATGAATCTTCTTTGGCGCACCGGTGTGGAGGGGGCGTGCGGCACATAACAGAACTCATGTGGCGGGGGAGGGCCCAGAGGTTCTGAGTGTGGGAGGGGGCTCAGGGCGGAGGCAGAAGGTTGGGATGGGGGTGGGAGGGCTGGATTTGAGGGGATCAGGGCTGGGAAAGAAGGTTGGGGTGCAAGTGCTCTGAGTGGGGGTGTGGCTTTGCAGTGGGGCTGGGCATGAAGGAGTTGGGGTGCAGGACAGCGGGGCTGTGGGCGTTGGGGTGGGGCTGGGGATGAGGTGTTTTAGGCTCGGGAAGTCTCAAGGTAGGGCAGGCAGTTGGGGTGTGGCTTACCTGGGCAGCTTGGTGCTGGGGCTGGCGGGAGGGGGAGCCCTCCTGCTGACCACGGAAGCTGGATGCTGGGGCTGGTGAGGAAGGGCTCCTCCCTGCTGCAGCCCTGAGCCCCTGCGTGGGGCTTGCTGGGAAGCTGGCTGGTCGCACAGCCCAGGGGCCCGCAGGCAGTGAGGAATCCACCACGCCGTGCTTTCGAGCTCCGTGGCCGCGGGCCCCGGTAGCAAGGCGAGTAGCATCATGGCTTGGAGGGTTCTCTGGCTTTGTAAAACAGGCGTTTTCCTCTTCGCGTGGCTCTCTGGCTAGTAGCCCATAGCCAGGGGCTCTCTCCATTCAACTCGCCTTGTGAATCGCCGGCCACGCAGGTCCCTCGCGTGCTGAGCTCTTCCTCTCCCCGCCGCAGGAAATGGTGGAGGCAGCCGGCGAGGACGAGCGGGAGCTGGCCGCGGAGATGGCGGCCGCCTTTCTGAACGAGAATCTCCCTGAGTCCATCTTCGGTGCCCCCAAAGCCGGCAACGGCCAGTGGGCCTCGGTCGTCCGAGTGATGAACCCCATCCAGGGCAACACGCTAGACCTGGTGCAGCTGGAGCAGAACGAAGCTGCGTTCAGGTGAGGAGCAGGGCAGACAGCCGCTGGCTGCAGGCGCTTCGTGCGTCGCTGCTCACCTGGCCCGGCTGCCGCTAGGGTGGAAAGGCCAGGCCGTTGGGCGAGTGGCCGCTAGACGCCTCCCGCGTTCCGACTCTGTCTTCCCTTCCTCAGCCCCGTCGTGCAAGGCAGGCCCGGGCTCTAGGCCTTGGCGTCGGCACCTTCACGGGGCCGTTACACGCCGGTGAAGGGAACAGGCTAGGAAAGCCCCATGGGGTTCAGATGATGCAGAAGACACACAAATTAGGAGCCCGTCGTGCTTGTGTTCCCAGCCCTTCCTAGCATCCTCCCTGCCTCGAGCAAACAGCCAGGCACTGTTGGGAGGCGTCTCCAAGGGCCGGGGCCGTGTATTCGAGAGAGGTCAGGCAGGACTGAGCCTGCGGGAGGGAGACCCTGATGGACGGTCTGTCCCTTTGGCTTTGTGCCAGTTGTCCTCTTGTGCTGCTGGGCTAAGCATCAGCTGGGGGACCAGAAAGGTGAAGGGGGGAGAAGTTGCTTATGCCTCAAAAGCAAAAGTGGCCGCCCAGATTGCCACTTCCTGCTTCGGCCCAGCGACTCCTCCGTACCGATACTGCTGCCTTAGCCCCTGCAAACAACGAGGGGGCGTGGAGGGACGGACGAACGTCTGAGTGACGTGGAGAGGCGCTTCCAAAGCGCACGCCCTGCGTTCCCACCCGTGTGCGCTGGGCACGTCCGATCCCAAGGCAGGCCTGTGCGACGCTAACCCGCGGGCGCCCATGTGTTGTCCCCAGCGTGGCCGTGTGCCGATTCTCCAACACCGGGGACGACTGGCATGTGCTGGTGGGAGTGGCCAAGGACCTGATTCTGAACCCCCGGTCGGTGGCCGGCGGGTTTATCTACACGTACAAGCTGGTGAATAGTGGTGAGAAGCTGGAGTTCCTACACAAGGTGCGTGCCTGGTGTGGAGTGGGGGATCTTCTATTGGGCTAACCTTGGGAGCGGCGCGCACCAAGAGAGGAGGGGGAGACAGGCAAATCCGCATGTATACTCGCTCAGACTGGGGAACAGCCGGACGGCTTTGTAGGACTATCCTGCCTCCAGCGTTATTGTCTGTCTAGCTGGTTTGGGCCCGCCCCATAGAGTCAGCCGCTCAGACACAGGAGCACATTCATTCTCGCAGCCCCTGTAGGCAGTGGGGAGCTGAGGCCCAGAGAAATTGACCCTGGGTCTCCGAAGGCCCAGGCCAGGGCCCTGTCTGCTGTGCCATGCCCGCCATGGACAGGGAAGGACCCTTCCCGCCTTCCAGAGCACGTTGAGAGACGGCTGAGAGGAACGCGGCCATGTTCAAACACAGCGTTTCCAAGCCTCAGGCGTGGCAGTGTCTTTACAAAGCTCGCCTGCACGCAGGTCATTTGCCTTGGGGAGGAAGATTCCCTGACCCCCAGGTTTAAGCACTACGGGCCAGTGCACCTTGGTTGGGTTAAGGATGTTCAGGACTGGTGGACTAGCTGGTAAGCAAATGCTTATCGGCTAGTCAGTCAACTACTTAATTTCCCCCTCCCCTCCTTGCTGCCTCTGTCAGATTAGAGGCAGCAAAGGGGGGGGAAGAGGGGTACTTCAAAGTGGCAGCGCCACACGGAGCTTGTACCGAGCTCCATGTGGCGCTGAGAGGCAGCGTTTCCAAAGGGCAGCGCCACATTGAGCCTGGGGTCGGCTGGGGACTCCCCAGCTGATCCCGGGTTCCAGCGTGGTATTTCAAACCGTCCCCAGCTGACCTCGGGCTCCGCATGGCATTTCAAAGCAGCAGCACCACATGGAACGCCTTTGAAATGTGCAAGCGGCCCAGCGGGGGCTCTTGTACAGTTCAAAGGAGGACTGCGGAAGTGCCAGTAGAGTAGTGGATGGAAATTCTATCGACGACTCAACTAGTCAGTTACTCGATATTTAACATCCTTGGTTTGGGTTCACGCATGAGTGACCGGCCCGCAGTAACAGCACTTGGTGGGTTTCAGCAGCATGGAGGTCAAAGAAGCCTCTGTCCTCCCTGTGTGTTCCCAGCATGGATGAGAAACGGGCAGGGAGTGAGGAAATGCTAAAGAATGTGGTGACTTTCTTCTTTCGTCCCACTTGTCCAATTCATCCAGAGTGGTCCGTCCCCGCGAGGGTCACTTAACGCTCTCCATGTTGCCTGCAAGCTTTTGTTAGCTCCTGTGACCAAACCTGGAAAAATGTGCTGATGGCCGTCAGCACCCAAACCACCAGGGGAATTCACTGTGTCTGCTGTCATTCCCCAGAGCCGAATAAAGGGGAATAATCACATCTCTGGATCTGCTGGCAATGCTCCTCTTAATGCAGCCTAATATGCCATTAGCCTTCTTGGCTACAAGGGCACACTGCTGACTCATCTCCAGCTTCTCATCCACTGGAACCCCCAGGGCCTTTTCTGCAGAACTACTACTTAGCTGGTTGGTCCCCAGCTTGTAACAAACTTTAATTAGAAGCCAACAGTTTCCACCTGCCAATCCCAGCATACACTCCATGAAGGGGAAGGGGAGGGCAAAGGGGAAGTGGAAAGGATGGCATGGCGCTATCCTTGGGCAGATCTGCCTGCCAATCTTTCAAGAGTTAACGCCGTCTCCACTGGCTGGCCCACCACGGTACTGACTCCTGGGCCGGAAGGGTTGCGGGTTGCCATTGGAATTGGGTTTAGCCAACTCCTGTTGGGTCTGGGGCCAGTGATAGCGATGAGTGTTCCGCCTTGCCGCACAGTCTGCGCGTTGGCTCCCAAGACGGTGGCCACGCTGCACGCCAATGCTCCCTCAAGTGTGGGGCCCCGCTGTCAGTGGCTTGGGGGGCATTTTCCAGGGGACGCATGCGCCAGTAAAACAGTGTCAGGCGTGTGGTGTGCTGTGGGCGCCGGGGGCAGATCAGGGCGTGAAAGCGTCCGCAGGACTGCTGGATGACGTCCGCTGCCCGGCACTGCTCTGATTTTCCAGTGCAAGTGCAGTCTGTTGTCCCCATGGGAGTTCGCTCCCTCGCTGGGCTTTCTAAAACGCCTCCCTCCCCCTCCCTGCGCAGACCCCCGTCGAAGAGGTGCCTGCTGCCATTGCCCCATTCCAGGGCCGAGTCTTAATTGGAGTTGGGAAGCTCTTGCGTGTGTACGACCTGGGCAAGAAGAAGCTGCTTCGGAAGTGTGAGAACAAGGTATTGGCTTGGGTCCCCGACAGGTGCCATTTCTCGAGGTGGCTCAGTCAGCGTGTGTATGTGTCAGGCTTTGTCCTCTCCAAACTCCACACCGGGGGCCCCGTCGGGCTTGGGTGCCCTGTACGTGCACCACAACCCAGAGTAACTTAGGACGGACCGGCTGAAAGGCAGCTGCTACTGTCCCCGCCGTGTTCATCAGCTGATTGCCAGTCATGTGAGTGATGCCTCTTAAACTCCACCATGCCATCCTCCCGCAGAGCGGTGAGTGGGGTTCCCATGCCCTTGCTCCGTGCTGCTGCGCCCTGCGAGGGTCATTCCTCTGGCCGCTGGTGGGGCTCCAAACCACAGGGGAGGCTCTTCCACCCTTGGCATGAGGGGCAGTGGATTTTGCCAGCAGCTCAGCAGAGCGTAGGTGGCACCAGCAGCGCTGCGAAGCTGGGCATGCCAAGCAGGCAGCTTCAGCCTCTGCTCTCTGTCACAGCCATGCGCCAGGACAGACGTTGGAGGTTGGCCTGGAGGTCGGGGGCGTAGCCCACACATCTAGGTGTGGAGGTAGCATCTGTGCTCCTACGTGCCCCCCTGCTGAGATCACTCTTGACAGGGGTATTAGGAGGCCAAGAACTGTGCATGGAGGTCAATATGGTTCATATACGCACTAGCAACGCTTCCCCAGGCAGTTGCAATGTCGGAGCTGGGGTGTAAAATTGCGGCTTGGGTCCAGGCATTTCAAATGACCGGGGCCGGGTGGATTTCAGGGGCTGGGGCATGGAGCCTGTTGGAGTTCTTTGTCGGGCTCCTTACTGTTGCGTTTCCCTCCCTGAAAGCACATCGCAAACTACATCTCCGGCATCCAGACCGTCGGGCACCGCGTGATCGTGTCGGACGTCCAGGAGAGCTTCATTTGGGTGCGCTACAAGAGGAACGAGAACCAGCTGATCATCTTTGCCGATGACACCTACCCGCGCTGGGTCACCACCGCCACCCTCCTCGACTACGACACTGTGGCAGGTGCCGACAAGTTCGGCAACATCTGTGTGGTGAGTCTGGGTCTCCGCCAACGCGCGCTCCCTGGCCGTGGGCGGCCCCGTCTGCGAGATGTACGCTGTTAGAGTCACTGTGGCTACTTGCACTTGCTGCCAGTGCCCTGGGGGACGACCAAGTGTTGGTCCATCCGCAAACATTCGCTGGGCTCAAAGCCAGACTTCCCATGCGGCTGTGCTCCTGGCCACGGGTAGCCACTGGGCAGTCCGTGGCACTTGTGTCAAGAGCCAGGCTGCTTACCTTGCGGAGGCTGGAACTACTCTAGTGCCAAGAGACTCAGCAGTGTGGGGTGAGGCGGGATCTGCAGGTGAAGGAGGTACATTATTCGTCACCTTCCTGTCTTCCGGCGCGTGGAGACTGGGCGGTTCTACTCCTGGCTGAACTGTGTGGCTCAGGGCGGTGGAAAACCACCATGTCATTCGGACTCCCTACGTCCCGGTGTAGGCACCACCAGGTCGGAAGAACCCTTCCGTCGCCCTGCCTCTGCCTCTGGGAGAGGCGGATTTGCTGCGGCCGTGGGAGCCCTCCTCCGTCACTGTAGTCAGCTGTGACGGCTTGTTGGGTTTTCCCGTCTCCTGCACCCCCGTAATGGCACAGACAGACTCCACCAGCCAGTAGAATAGAGGGAGTTTATTGCTTCTCCAGGATACAGCCCAGCACAGATGTCATCTGGTTACAGGGCAGGCCTAGGATGCCTCAGCCCCCCTTGAGATGGGGGAGACTGGGACCCTAAATCCCAGCCTGTAGCTTAAGCTGCCTCCTCCGTGATTCCAGCCAGAAACCTAACTCCCTTCCAGCCCTGCCCCCAGCCAGGGCTCCACTTCCCTTCTTCCCATTGTTCCGCTCCCTGGGAGGTAACTGGTCAGACAGGTTCGAAGCCCCCTTGCATAATGACTCATCCCCTGCCTGCTGGGCCGTGCTGCTCACAGCAGCCAGTGGAGGTCACTCACAGCCCACTGCCCAGCATAGCAGCCAGCAAGGTTCCCATGCTACGTCACACCTGCACTACGGGGCTCGGCCGCATCCTTTCTAGTGTGGGCGTGCTCCCTCCCCCCCACGGCGAAGGACAGGAGATGGTGGTTCCTGTGGTCCGGGGATCCCCCCAGCATCCCTAGAGCCCCATATGAGTGTCGGCGGGGGTCCCTGCTGCTCCCCTTGGAGCAGGGTATTTGCTGTTGTGCAGACGAAAGGTAGCAGCCCCCCCGCCGACTCCGCCCTGCTGTGTGTCTACAGGTGAGGCTGCCTCCCAACACCAATGACGAGGTGGACGAGGACCCGACAGGCAACAAGGCCTTGTGGGACCGGGGGCTTCTCAATGGCGCTTCGCAGAAGGTAAGTCTCCCTGGGAGACCAGCAGGCGGCAATCGGCTCCCTGGGGAGTGGTGCAGAGCGAAGGCCAGGCACCCTGGGGAGCCCTCCTGCGCCAAACACCCCAGCTCAGAGAGCGCTGGCCGAGGCCTGCAGGGGAGGGTGGCCAGGGCTCGCGGGCTTCCTTTCTCCTTCCCTCCGGCTCTGTCCCCAGACGCGCCCGGCCGCTGTGGGGAGGTGCTGGGTTGTGGCGGGAGAGCGCGTGCCACTCCCCGCGCCCTGCCGGTGCTGCTGTGCATGTGGCCGAACGCTGGAGGGGAATACTGACCCAGGAAATACGTGCCCGCAGGCGGAGGTGATCATGAACTACCATGTGGGGGAAACGGTGCTGTCCTTGCAGAAGACCACGCTCATCCCAGGCGGGTCTGAGTCTCTCGTCTACACCACCTTGTCGGGGGGCATTGGCATCCTGGTCCCCTTCACGTCCCACGAGGTAAGAGCCATCCTGCCGCCGAGGCACTGCCTGACTGCCCGCCCGCCCCCGGCCCGCACCCTCCGTTAGCTACGGACTCTGGGTGGCTGCTGGGTGAGGAAGTCAAGGCCAGAGGGAGCCGGTGAGATCAGGGCATATGGCAGGAGAGCAACTTGAGACAGAGCCCAGCAGGCCCATCACAGGTGGGGGGCGGAGAGGGCCAGTGCCCCAGGGCCCGGCCGAGGTGGCTGGAACCCTGGGCCCCTTCAGCGCTGCCTGCGTGGGGGGGCACGCTCTGGGCTGGGAGGGAGGGCAGGCCGTGGTCTGAGTGGGACTGAGGACTGGCTGCCTCCAGCCCCGCCCCTTCCACCCGAGGCCCCGCCCCTCTCCACACACCTTGCCCGCACGCCTGCGGAGGCTGCTGCCCTAGGAATGAGTGGCAGGAGTTTTGCTGTTGTAGGTGGATATGAATGTGGTGCCCATGCCAAAGGGGTAGCTGAAGGGTGGCCCGGTGGAGCAGCCTGCAGCCCCGGGTGGTTTCAATAGGAGGCGGCAGCGCCACTGCGTGCTGGGAGCTCTCTTTCTGCGGCCACGCTTCCGTCCTGCGCCGGAGCAGCCACCGGCTGTTCTGTGTGCCGCCAGGTGGGGGAGCCCCGTGTGTGGCTGGCAGCATGGCCCGGGCCGGGCTGGGCTGGGCACCATGGGAAGCCCCTTTGGCCAGGACACAGGCTGCGGATGGAGCGCTGCCTTCTCCTGATGCTGCAGTCCTAGGAGCGGGGCCTCTCGGTTCCAGCATCCCATGGGCACGGGGGGAGCCAACGGTCCTCCCCTCTCCACTCCTGTCCCTGCAGGACCACGACTTCTTCCAGCACGTGGAGATGCACCTAAGGTCGGAGCATCCCCCTCTCTGTGGGCGGGACCACCTGAGCTTCCGCTCCTACTACTTCCCAGTGAAGGTAAGGCTGGGGCCTGCACCCACCGATGTCGGCAGGCTGGCCCCCGCCCTGTTCTGTGCCCGCAGAACGATGCCAACGGCTCTGCCCAGCCCAGACTGCCGATGCTGGCAGAGGCACAGCTGGAGGGCGGGACACTAGCACTCCCGGTTACCTCAGCAGCAGCAGCGGCCCGCGGAGCTTGGATAAGAGGCCGGTGGGGTGGCTGCCGCCCCGTAGTCCTGCTCCCTGGGTCCAAGACAGCCAAGACTCTCCCACCGGGGCTTGACACCCGTGGCTTTTGGCGGGACGTCTCTTGTTCCGTCAGCCGGGCTCTGACCCCAGTCCCAGCCTGGGCAGTGCTCCGAAGGGGGTGATTTGGGTAATGCGGAGGTCTGGATAACTGCTTCAAGTGAACAGGACCAGACTGTAACACTCTGCTTGGGGCTAGCGCTTCTCCGGCCCAGATCTCAAAGCTCTGTACACAGGAGAGCAATACCTGACAACGAGGGAAACCGAGGCACCAGGCGGTGCAGTGACTTGCCCATGGTCATCCCAGGGGGCCAGTGGCAGAGCCAGGACTAGAGCTCCTGGGTCATAGCCCTGCGCTCTCTCCACTAGGCCGCGCTGCTGCCCCTCCCAGAGCCCTGTGTGAGCAGTCAGGCAGATTTCAAACTAGGCCACAGTGCAGTGTTGGAGCTGCCCCCGGCCTGCCTCTTGCGCCCTCTCCAACTTTGTCCACCACCAGAGCAGCCCCCTGCTCCAGCAGACGAGGTTGCAGAGCGTGGCCCTGTTTGCCAGGCTGCCCCTTTGCCCCCCTCGTCAGCTCTGCCAGGGCCGCTTCGCTGCCCCGAGTCTAATGCGCTCCCACGTCCTCTCACTAGAATGTGATCGACGGGGACCTTTGTGAGCAGTTCAACTCCATGGAGCCCAACAAGCAGAAGAACGTCTCGGAGGAGCTGGACAGGACCCCCCCGGAGGTGTCCAAGAAGCTGGAGGACATCCGCACACGCTACGCCTTCTGAGCAGCAGAGCCGCCCCCGGCCGTGCGGCTCCCCGCCGGGTGAGGGGGAGCAAGGCGTGCTCCGTTCCCCTTTGGAACTCCGGTTTGCTCCTCTTGCTCTGGCCCCCGGAGCTGGGTTTGGGAACTTACCATCCAGAGCCGCGAGTGTGTCCCATAAACTCGGTCCCGGAGTCAGGTCTCCCCACGAGGCATGCAACTCGCCGGGGTCCCTGGGGAACCCATCTGTGATCAGGCCTGCGAGAAGAGCAGGAAAGCTCTCTAGATTCCCCCACCCCCAACCCCTGGGCTCAGGGACACACGGCCCCCTCCTCCCATGGCTAGGAGCAGAGCCTGGATCTGTTTTCGGAGGCCCTTTGGTGCCCTGGTGAACCCAGCTGGGCAGGGCAGAGCCCCCAGCCCCTCATGGCAGACTGGGCCAGGAGTGCTCAGATGGGCGTCTGGTGCTGCCCGGCCCTTTGTTGGGCCGTCAACAACTGGGGCTGCCCCGCCCACCCCCACGCACTGTGCTGGGCTTCTGTGGGCCCGGTGGCCAGTGCATGGCGGTCCCTGCACTCTGAGCTCTGCAGGGGGCCCGGAGACCCCGCTGGACAGGCCCGCGCGCCCATTTTTAGTGTTTGCCCTGTACATACAGTTTTGTACAATGTTGACTGGAGGGGGAGGGGAGGCAGGGTTGCGCTGGGACGGAGTTTGTTTGGCGGGAGCAGTGCAGGACGAATAAAAGCCTGGTTTTTAAGTGGGCTTGACCGTCTCAGGTCTTGACTCCCAAACGGTGCCCCGGGGGGGTGGCAGCGGACGTGGGAAAAGCTGCCTCCCTGCTCCTCTCAGGCCCGGATGCAGCTGACGACGGAGTGGGTTCCAGCGAGGAGCAGAGGGCGGGGTTGTGAAATCGCTGGGAGGTGAGGAGAACCAGCTGGAGAAATGGAATGGCCATGCGCCATTTGCTCCCTGCCTGCCGGGCCCGACTGGCCGCAGAGTGCCCTCCTGGACCCTTCTCTGGCTGGCTCTGCAGCCGGTTGGGCGGGGAGCGGCCACCCGGGAAGTTCCTGCTCAGTTTGCCGAAGCACAAGCTTTGCTTCTTGTTCCTACTCCCGCAGAGCCCGTCAGCCACCCGGGGATGTGGGTTTGTCACAGCAAAACGCGGCGGCTGGCTGCACTCGATGGCCCTGCCGTCTCCTCCCACCCCGTCTCCTATGAGCACTCGCAGAACAGTCACAGTAAAACTGGACACAACCGGGATTGGTCGGTTAACCTAACGTTTAACTGGTTACCTGGCTGCGGGGGACCACTGCAGCCCAGCTAGACCAGGTCCTGGCCCAAGGGATTCCCGTTCCTGGACCCAGCTGCCGGCTCCTGGCCCTGCGTGGGGGTCCGGTGAGGCTGGAGCATCCCTCTGCCCGCGGCAGGCTGCTCCAGGGGAACCGACTGACCACTACCCGGTAAGGGTACCTGTTACCCATTCGCGTCCCTGCTAGGGTCGCGGGAATGACGGCTGTAACTCGTGCTGTGTGTGACACGGGCATCGTCACCCATGGCATGGCGTGGAGGGGGTCACTCCCTTCCCAAGCCGCCCCCCAGCAGAAGCCCACCCTGCCGCACGCCTCTTGCAGCCACAGAATCGGGGGGACCGCAGGCGCCACAGATCTGCCTCTCAGGAGGGGATGCAGGCTTGTGGCAGGGCGTTCTGCGTTGGCAGCAGGTTCCCCGGACTACCTCCCCATCTGGAACCCGGAGCCAGCATGAGCAAGGGGCGCCTCTGCTAACGAGGGGTGATTCTTCCCGAGGACCCAGGCAGATCTGGGCCATCTCCTGGTTCCGCTGCCAGCATCCCTCCCAGAGGGCAGCTGGTTGGAGGCTGAGGGGTGAATGTTTCTTGAGCGCAGTAGCAAATCCCCCCCCCCCCCACGCGCGCTGGCAGAGGGCAGGGAACGGGTGGGAGTCTCTGGGCCAGGAGTCAGCCGGGCGACTAGGATGAATGGAGCTGGTGAAGCAAGGCCCTGGCCTCAGCATGCGGGAGGGGTCCCTTGACACTGAAACAGCGCGTGGCCTGGCCGCGGTTCTGTCCATCCCCTTCTGCATAGGGGCCATTCAGTGCTCGGGGCTGACCTGGTCGCTGGCAGGCTCGGGTGGAACAGGTCTGCAGCTGCTCTGATTTCCTGGGCTGCCCTTTGGCTAGAGGGGAACATTCCTATCAAGTTGCCACAGCTCCAGCTGCCTTCTCCTTAGCGGAGGGCTTGGCCTCTGCTTCGTCCTTCAGAGTTGGCTGGGGTGAGCTGTCAGCCCTGCCCCGTTTGCTCCCTCTCTGGCCTTTGGATTCTCCTCGCGGGAGCGTTGGCCCGAATGGTGCCATGGTTCACGTTCCCCTTGGCGGGTGGGCATGCAGCTCCTTGCGCTGAAGGATCCCCACGCCAGCTGAGAGACCTGGGGGGTAGCCGCCTTCCCAGGACACCCCCTCCCCGCTAGCAACAAAACCATCGTCTCCATCCCCCAGCCTGCCCGCTTGCCATCAACAGGCAGCAGCCTTCTCCGGGATCTCGCTTTGCCAGTTGCCCTCGGGGCCTCTTTCCAGTTGGTGGAAATTCCCAGTGTCTCATTTTGCAGGGCGGCGGCAGCACCGTGCTTCGCTCAGCTGTCGTCTGCACGGCCAGCTCCCGCCTTCTGCCCCGGCAGCTGCCAACAGCTGCTGGAGCAAGGGCCAGACGGAAGCAGCAGAGCCAGTGGGAAAAACCTGGGCTCCCTGGTGCTTCCCAGACTGCCTGTCCGATCACGGCCAGGGCCAGTGATGTTAGCAAACGGCACTGTGGAGCCTAGCCCCTGCCTGGCCCTGCTTGCAGAGGGCATGGAGTGGCCGTCAGCAGGCGCTGTCAGCCAGCCCTAGAAGCGGGTGGGGTCAGAGGCCCACCCTGCTCACTGCGAAGCCCAGAGCAGTGGCCGGTTGAATGGGCCCTACTCCATGATTCCTGTGTAGACCCCACGACCGCCGCCTCCTGCCCCACGGATGCCTGGCTCTGCTGGAGCCACGAAAGCGCGGCACGGCCTGGGGCGGAGATGGGGCCGCACTCCCCTCTGACGCTGGGGGAGACGGGCAGGCAGGGCCTGGAGAACAGTCACCCCCTCAGCCCTGTGGGGCGTCTGAACTTGCAGCCCAGCCCGGGCGCCTCAGCAGTGCCAGGCAGGCAATGGCACGGGGAGCAGCTGGCGTCCCTCGCGGGCTCGGTGTCCCTCTCGATACAGGCTCCAATGCGGCCAGGCTTCTGGGCCGACCGGCTGTTGCAGCCAATGGTACGGGGGGGGGGGGGGGG
>JANRFK010001785.1:1237176-1248159 GCA_030068395.1 Apalone spinifera | reverse complement strand
TGGACTCGATGACCTCTCGAGATCCCTTCCAGTCCTAGTATTCTATGATTCTGTTATCCACAGAGGAGATTCGATTACTCTGTATACTCAGGGCTCTGTCTTTGTAGTGTTTGTTATAGTGATTCCTGTGGTGATAATGCAAGTAAATAGGATATATAGTAAATAGGGAGGAGATAGGGACTGAAGGAGAGGGACTGGAGGAGAGGCTGCAGCTGGAAGCAGTTCATGTCCTCACGTCCAGGTGGCGGCACAAATAAGAGTAGGGGCCGGGTGGGGACAAGAGGAGCCAGGTTCAGGACAGGGGATCCAAGGCCACGTGCGGGGTGAGACAGAGGGTGCAGACACCCCCGACGGGTCCGTGCCAAGGGGCTGTTGAATTGCAATGCAGACATTCAGCCTCCCCCTGGAAGCGGGGCTCTAGGGGCCTGCAAGGTGGGAGCGTACCAGACCCTGAGTTTCATCTCGAGCCGACGCTGCGGTCACACCGCCCCATGCCCCATGAGCCCGAAACAGCCGGCCCAGGCCAGCCGCAGTCCCTACCTGCAGTGTAGGTGTGGCCAGATGGGGGCACTGGAAGAGGTGAAAAGTAACAGGGGCGGGAGGAAGATTTAACCCGTCCTACGCAAACAGGCAAACCAACCAACTCCTCAGGCGACCCCTCCCTCGGCGAGAGCGTGGGATGCAGGGGAGGCACAACGGGGCGCCCGGAAGGCCTCATGGGGCAGACCAGCGAAGCGACTACACGTCCCGGCTGTCCCAGTGCCCTGCCACCCCCAAATGGCTCAGGGCTCCACAAAAGCCTGGCGTCTCGCCTCGCCCGACACGCCCTGTCTCTTCTACAGCCACACCAGACTAGCCAAGTTGCGGGCGTGGCCTCGGTGGGGAGCCTGTCGCCCGGGGGCTGTCCCAGTGGGGAGCCCATCGCTGCAGGGCCCGTCCCGGTGGGGAGCCTCATGTCCTGCCCCCGGATTAGCTGAGCGCTCACAGCTGGCAGCCTGAGTTTCTGCCGGTGGTGCACTTTTGCACATGGCTCGGTGCACAGAACAAAATGTATCCCGCACACGGATGGAAAAAATGAGAGGGAACATAGGTTGTGGCCCCATTTGAATGGGCTTCCCAGGGCAGGTTGAGACTTGCTGGGGCCCAGAGCCATTGGCTTCAACTCTGGGCAGCAGGCCTCAGGTCACAAGCCTCCTGCCTGGGGCTGCGGCTCTCAGTGCTCCCCCAGCCAGGCTGCTGGGCTCCAGGTTTGGCCCCCCCTCCTGGGGTGGCGTAAGGACTTCTGGTGTCAGAAGGGCGGGGGGTGCAGAGAACCCCTGGGCTACAAGATTGCTTGTGGGGGAAGGGTGTTCTACGGGAGGGGGTGCTGGGCCAAGGGAAGTCTGGCTTGCTTTCCCCCCCAAAAGCCAGGGGTCCTAGCTAGATGTGGCGTCCCCAGAGGGGGGGGCTGGCGCTATGGGTCAGATCAGAGCACGGGTCACACAGGGGGCCCACCTCAGCCTGCTACAGCAGCTCAGGCTTCGCCTGGTCCTGTGGCTGTGAACCCCTGGGGGTGGATTGACCAGGGGATCCACCCCGGCACGCCCTGCCTGACAGCCCCAAGATGTAACTCGGGGGTGTTTCTGCTGGCAGAGCGCCCGTGGGGCTTGCTGAGTCACAGGGCAGCTGGCGCCGTGCCAGCCCAGCGCCCACATACAACGGCTGTTAACAAAGGCAGCCCGGGCATGCAACACCCCGCCCCGCAGGTGTGGGGCAAGGATCCCTTCCTGCAAGCTGGGCGGGCACACCCCAGCTGGGATTAGCCGTTGGACTGTGCAGGCCAGGACACTTACCTCTGAGCTTCAGAAACCCCGAGTGCACCGAGTTCCCAGTGCTCAGCCATGCTGGCTGTTCCGCGTCCGCCCCGCGCTTGGACAGTTCTGAAAAACGTAGTGTCCGTGCCTCAGTTTCTCTATTCGCAACACCTCCCAGGGCGTTGGGTTCATGCTGCTCCAACCTCCCCCAGCCGGGCACCAGGAAGCCAGTCTCTTCTGCCTTTGCCCCGACCCACCCCCCAAGCCCAGGAGATGCAGCCTCCGTCCAGCACCATGTCGATCTGCCCCCAAAGAACTTCCATCAAAGGTCTGTCTGGAAATGAACGTGGCCAATGAGGCCACCAGCGAAAGAACGTGTGTGGGGGCGGGCAGGACAGCAGCCTGAAACGACGCAGGATTGCAAAGCTTTCCAGAACCTACCTCCTGCCAGAGACAGAATTTTCAGGCCAGCTGGGGTTTTCTGGGAAAGTCAGAGGGGAAAGTCGGGTAAAACGGGTCTTGCAGCATTAAGCTGCCGGGTCGCGCCAGTGATCCCGTAACACCCGACCTCACTCAGCACATGGAGTCTGCTGCTCTGCTTCCTCTGCGGCCATTTGCACCCTCCCAGAGCGGGGCCCGAGGCGCCAGCCAGGTGTGGTCAGAAGGACAGGGCTTCCCCCTTGTAGAAATGGGGACACACCTGGACAGCTGCTTCTGAAGCATCTGTGGGCGCCCAAGGAGCCGGGTTGGCGTGCACCCACTGGGCCCCAGTGCGCAAAGGAGGCCGGCGCTGGGCACTCCCAGGGCTGTTCCGTGGCCAGTGCACCCTGCCTGCGCAGACACTGGGCACACGATGCTGCTCCAGGGTCGTTCCTGCAGACGCTGGGCTAGGGGGAGATTTCGTTTGGCGCTCCCTGCCCCGTCAGGCCTCCCCAAGCCTCCCTGGCCGGCGGTGTGCCTAATTCCTGACCCCGAGTGTGCCCCAGCCATGCCACTGTGAGCAGACACGTCTCGGCTGAGATCCAGGGCTTTATAGGAACCACGGGTGCTGCCTCGGCCCCACTGTGTGTTCCCCCCAGGAATCTACCAACCTTCCCCAGGAGCAGCCCAGGGCAGGACTGTCTGGTGCCACTTGTAGCCCTTCCCCACTGGGGCAGGTGGCCGCAGCGCGTGACCCCCCCCCAATGATGAGAGGTGGCTGGGGGGTCTGTCCCCCATTTCCTTCTCACCCACGCGAGCCAGCGGCTAATCCCAGCTGGGGTGTGCCCGGCCGGCTCGCAGGAAGGGATCCTTGCCCCACACCTGCGGGGCGGGGTGTTGCATGCTCAGCTGCCTTTGTTAACAGCCGTTGTATGTGGGCGCTGGGCTGGGCAAGGCGCCAGCTGTCCCGTGACTCAGCAAGCCCCACGGGCGCTCTGCCAGCAGAAACACGCCCCCCGCTGGCTGAAGGGAGTCCCTGGATCCCCCCTCTCGGCTTCCCAGCCAACGGCCTGGTGATGCCTGAGCAGCGGTAGCGGGGTGAGGAGGGGAGGGAGCTGTCTGACCATCCCTCCGATCCAATCTGTGGGACGAGCCCCTGACTTTCAGGGGATGGGACAGAGAAAGCCAGCCAGCCTTTGCCTTCTCCCCCCCCGTCCCGCATCAGAGCCACCTCCGGCTGCTAGGAAACAGATGTACTCTTGTTACCCCAGGGGTCGACAATTGGGCTGAGGGCTCAGAATTCAACATCTCCTGAGGGGGCAGGACGGGGTAGGTGGCTGCAGGGGCAAGCCACAGACCTCGCTTTTGGCCTTTTCATTCCCTGAATGCCCCTAGGAAAGGGCCGATCAAAGGGAGGTGAAAAGAACATTGAACTCGATCGCAGAATCGAGCCCCCGACTGTTCGGAGATGCCAGAGTTAAGGGTGCCCGTGCCGCCTACATGCCCGCATGCTGCTGTTCCCTCAGGACTCCGTCTTCCCCTAGATACACTGGACTTCTACCAGGAAAGAAGCCTAATTCTGGCTCTGCATCAGCTCCCTAAGACACAGGAATATGAAGTCCCACTTGGCCCCCCCCAGAAAGGGCGTACGCAGGCCTGCCTCACGGTCGTTGAGTTTATTCGGCAGCAGCATTAGAAGCATCAGTAGAAAACTAGCATTTGCCTTTACATCCCACAGATTTGTTCACATTGGCTGGAGCAGGGCAGGGGATACAGAGGGAGGCCGCTCTGGCTCAAGCCGCAGGCAGGGCCTGCGGACACACACGCGGCCCCAGCCGGCAGAGCCACAGATCTCTGCTGCGGGGATGAAATGATTCCAGGGCAGAAGGCCTCTTTGTTCCACCCCAGCCTTTGATGAGGCCCCCGGGCCGAGGGTAAAATGCACCTTCACCAGGCAGCTGACAGCCCCTTTGCTTTCACCTTTTTCGACAAGCGCTTTGCTCGTTGTGGCCCTTTTGCCCACGAGGCACCAGGCTGTATCAAAGGGCCGTGATGCTGCTGCACGGGGCTGATAAAACGTTGGTGACCGAGAACGACTTTCTCCTCGGCACGAAGTTATCGCATGGTCTGCATTGGCCTCTAGACTCAGCCTCTTCCCCTGTTTTCTATGCGCAGGCTGACGGCCAGATGCTCGCGCGGGGGTTTGTAAACAAGCACAGCCCCATTCGTTTCAGTGACGCTCGGGCCAGTTACACCCGCCGACGATGAACTGCATGCTGCTTCTACTGGCTTCCTGAGGTTTAAAAGGCCATTAAGGGATGAAGCAAGGATGCTTGATGGTGGGGGTGGAAGACGGACATGGCTTTTAATCACGGATTTGCTCCATCGGCTCACAGTTGCTCCTTTTCGGTTGGGTTTCTTGTGTGGGAGGAGAGAAAACCACCTCTCCGCTGTAGCCTTCTGCATCTCACCAAAGGGTGGAGAATAAGAGTAGAGAACACTACAGATTAGTGCCTGGCTAGTCACCGTTACAAGGCTGCCTCCCGAAAACATCCCAGGGCCTGCGCACAGTCAGATAAACGCTACAGATCACAACTCAATGCCCACTGAAGATGCACAGTCACCCACTTGAAGGAAATTAGATGTGTAGAAAACAGATCGAGTCCTAGATCTGCTGCTGCTCTAAGCGATTTTATCCTTACGTTTGTTCTAGCTCTTACTCACATGCACACCACAACAATTCAGTCCTAGGCACAGCACAAGGCTGCTCCTGCTGGTGAGCGGCAATGGAACATGCAGGGTACAGTTAGACGTTGGTTCCAGGCGTTCAGGGTGTCACAAGAGCAGCTGCGTACAGCTTGGGGGTCGGCGATCTACCAATGAGGCAGTCACATGGAAGGCTCTCAGATTACCCAACCGTTTGTGGTTTTGGATGAATGCCGAAGGGTCTAGTTTAGACAGATTCTAGGAAGGACTCATCCCGACGGATTGCCTCTCCAGGGACCTGTCACGGGGCAACAGGAGATGCTGTAAGTTGTGCTGCGCCATTTTCTTTCTGTTGCCAGATGTGCATTCTCTCTCTGCTGGCTGTTTACCCTAGACAGCATTAGGCCAGAGGAAGTAAAGGGTGTCATTGTAAAAGGCAGCGGGAATTTAGAAGTAAAAGCCGATCTGGCTTGCCTGCTTTGTTAGTAAAAGAATTAAAATCAAATTCAGTAAAACCCAATTCCTTTTAAAAGCATCGGCCAAGGAGAGGATGCTCTGCTACTGGACACGCCTGAGGATTCCCTCGTAGTAAGCCTAGCGACGCCATTCATCCATCGAGAGTGCAAATACTTTGCCCCCCGCACCAGGCCAAACAGCAGGGAAGTGGCAGGTGGCGACGAACCTTGTAGGAATGTCTAGATCTCTAGAGAACCAGGGACAACTCCAGCCGCACACGAAGCACACGGCTCGACAAGCACTTCCGTCAATAGGGCAGAGCGCAAAAGGCATTTACGGTCCTTTTCTTGGAAACTGGACAGAAGAGATCAGGTTTGCTGGCAGTGCTAGAGTCACCAAGGGGAGGGCAAATCACCTCCGAGACGGTTAGTTCCAGGTACTGATCATGGAGGACGTGCCGTTTCTCCTTGCTGGTGCAAGTGGCTGGTTAGGGCACACGCTGTGGCTGCCACCGCGCAGTCACGGAAGCCGGATGCAGGATTCTCAATCTCCGGCCCTCTGATTATTACACCATTGAGTTAAGACTTTAATGACCATCAGGCCCCTGTAAACACGTTAAGTCTCCAAGTGCTTAAAGGGAGAACTAACGGCAGCTTAATCCAAGTCAGGCTCTGTGGGAGAGTAAGAGCGATACACACGATTTCCAATACTTGCTGCCAGGGCAGGGACCGTTCATCCCCACTTGCCCTCTTCACAGAAGAGACGGGGGGGCTGGTCAGTTTCACCATACGGGAATGTTATCAAGAGAGACCCCGTAAGATAAAATCATTCTCTTGCTTCTGTGGAGAACGTGAATGCAAGCCGGCAACGGGATTTCCTTTTGCTGCTCCCACCAAGACAGAGGCCAGAAAGGCCAACTACAAACTCTCCTAAAAACTGCATTTCACCTCTTTCAAAAGGATTGAAAAGGTTAATCACAAAACAAAGCAGCGAGCGGTCAAAGCATTGACTCCTGCCACGTTGTTCAGTAGTGACTATCCTACAGCAGAGCCCGATTCTTTCTGGTGCTACAACACCTCCAGAACACTACTAACTCTCCCCCACCCAGAAAACCCTTGGCACTTAATGTTACCAAAACGTAACCAAATAAATGTTAACAAATTAGCTTCAATTTCAGCTAAGTCTACAACAGATTAAAGAGTGATCAAGCAGCTTCTTCTGATTTGAACATTAACGCTTGCAGTAGCGCCTGTGGAAGAATTAACCCCTTCTTTTCTCAGGGAAGTATATACAAGCTACAAGAAAAATCCAGCCAGTCTTTGCCCTGCTTTTGTACTCTACAGACACCAAGAGAGTAACGGAACCTCGCCTGAGCACATAACCCCTCTGATTAGATTTGCGAGGATTAGCTTCCTGTCCTAGCGTAAGACATTCTGCTACCACACTGGCAGCAGAAACAGGCCTTTGGAAAACTGGAGACATAGCACCTTCCGAGTCAGTCCAGGGTCTTCATCTCCTGCCACTTTCTGCCCAGAGTTTGAGAAATTGCCACATTCATGGACTCATTCCGGCCACGCAGCTAAAATCCTCTCCCCGCCCCACTTGATCTTCAGGCTCAGGTCTCCGTCGGAATGCTAGAGAGTTGCTAAAATCCTTGAGAAGGAAACCACCATCACACAGAACGTCTGCCCCACACCGAGCGTGAGCACTTCGAAGGGGATCATTTGTTTTCCGGCAGCTCGGTACACCCCAGCAATAGCTGCACCTGATAAGAAACGAGCGTTAACGAACTCTGCCCAGACTGAGACGGACACTTAGTGATACGCAGGACTTGGCAGCCAGGGCCAGGCGTACAGCCCGCTCTATTTTGGCATGCCCAGGCTGGGTTATATAGCTGCCTAAGCCACTGAATGCATTGGGGGTTTACATCGAAATAAAAGAAACTCATGCCAGCAAAAAGCAATCCACAGGATCTCTTGCCTGGCCTGTGGAAAGTCTCCAGCCCTTAACTAGACACCTATTGTAACCAGACACTTGAAGTACGTTTTAAAAATGAAGCGCTTGGAATGAATTGCTCTTTATTCAGCAGTGAAGACTAGGGATGTAAAACCGGTTCATGATGTTTAACGGGTTAAAAGGGGCAGGTGGGGGGGTCTGCTCCGGCCCCCCTGTCATGGGCAGAGGCTGCTCTGGTCCAGCCATCCGGAGCAACCCCTGCCTGTGATGTATCCAAGCCTGGGCCTGCCATGAGCAGTGTCTGCTCCGGGTGGGCTGGAGCACCCCTGTCTGTGGCGGGCCCCGCAGGGCTGGAGCAGCCCCCTACCCACCACAGGCTGGGAGCTGCTCCAGTCCCCATCAGTTAATCTTTCACATCCCTAGTTAAGACAAGTCTTAATTCCTACATTTTCTCCTCCAGCTGTTCATTTCATTAATGCCACCACAGTTCAGTGAGACAAAGCCGCGCTTTTTTAATGCAGGTTGGCGCTTGTCCACACTTACTAACAGCCACCAAAGGAGTATTTAGTTTCCTGGGCACTCGAACAGGCTGTGGTAAGATCAAAATTAACATGGAGGGACTGAGATGTGATTTCCTGTGGAAAGTGATCACCTACAGAGGCGTATGTGGATGCATGTGCAGGGCACATTGTTTGCCGTCTTCGTGAGTCACAGGAAACCAGAGAGAGGTGCTGTCAGGAGTGCCTGCTACAGAAGGACCCGGGCCAGTGGAAGGTAGAACAGCAACAGCACGTTACACAGATGCTGCCATGCGATGCCAATCACAATCTAGTTGTGTAACAGGCAATGATAAAACCTTGCTAATGCCTCGTTGAAAGGAGTATTGCACAGGGCTTCTTTAGTCAATGAGTCATTGGGAGTATAAACCAGGATCTTTTGTACCCAGAATCCTTTGTCCACTTTCCAGGAAAGGTACAGGCCACTGTAAAGTATTGTAAATATATTGCAAGTCTGAAAGTGACCCGACGTGCCACTTGCATCCCAATTTTATCATCCGGCTCCACTTTAACTGTGTTCTGTTTGAGCATGTTTTAAAATCCATCGTGGAAGGTGCTAGGAAAGAGAGCACTAAGGAAGTGTAGGGGAATCATAGGACTGGAAGAGACCTCAAGAGGTCATTAAGTCCAGTCCCCTGCCCTCCGGCAGGGCCCAGTACTGTCTAGACCATCCCTTGCAAGTATTTGTTTAACCTGATCTTTAAAATCTCCAATGATGGAGATTCTACAACCCCCCCTAGGCAATTTATTCCATTCCAACCTAAACCTCCCTTGCTGCCATGTAAGCCCGTTGCTTCTTGTCCTATCGCCAGAGGTCAAGGAGAACAATTTTTCCTCCCTCCTTCTTGTAACACCCTTTTAGGTATTTGAAAGCTGTTACGTCCCTTCTCTTTTCCAAACTAAACAAGCCCAGTTCTTTCAGTCTTCCCTCACAGGGCACGTTTTCTAGGCTTTTCATCATTTCTGTTGCTCTTCTCTGGACCCCCTTCAATTTCTCCCCATCTTTCCTGACATGTGGCACCCAGAACTGGACACAAGACTCCAGCTCAGGCCTAACCTCGAGCACATGGGGCAGACTGCTCACTTGGTCAGCTCCTTTCTCACGGGGAAGAAATGGCATCCCACTTCAGCAAGTGTCTGAAGTGAACTCTGACCAAGAGACACTCATCAGTCAAACGGGCACTTTGGAATGGCTCACATACTTGTTAAGGTGCCAGCAGTAATTGGTCCCACGAAGCCCATCAGCAGGATGCTTACAGACATGAACCTACCATATTTGTGATGTCTGAGGGTGAAGAGCGCTAGTAATCCCGCAGGGATGTGGAAAGCGAGAGAGGACATGAGAGCCCACAGGAACACTCCATACCACATTTCTGCAAGGTAAGGAGAAACAATGTCGACACAGACAGGACTTTACTACCTACCTGAACGTAAGAGTAGCTACCAAAGGTTCCTATTGGGGTTGGGACATGATAGCGGGAAGATTCTCTGAATTGCTCCATTTTACCCAAAGTTACTCCACGCTGCAGCGAGATGATAGCGACACTAAGTTGTTTTGGAATAAGAACCTATGGCAGCAACTTGACAGGACACTGCACAGGTGCACACCACTCTTACAAGATGAGCCTTCTTCAGTGGGATTAGGGTAAGGAAAGGAAGCGACTGAGAGTCATTTCTTCGGCATGACCAAGGGCTAGGACTGTGCATTGCGCCCCATGATCTAGCTTGAATGTGACATTGAATAGGTGCAGCACCACCTCCCTTCATCAGGAAAACTGTCACAAAACTGACGGTCTAGCTACACTGGAAGGTTTGGCGATGAAAGTGCTGTCGACATGCAAAAGCCACCAAAAGTAAAAACTGGTCAAACCAGTTTTTCTGCCTCCTGTTGTCGACATTTCATGGCCACGTGGCTAGCACCCTGCTGACAGACTGAGCAAAGCACTGTGGGTAATCATCCCACAGGGCAATGTTGTGGGAAGACAGAGCCAATCTTGGCACGTCTTGGGATTCCTCGTGGCTCTCTGAGCTCTGCAAGCAGCACTGCCCTCTCTCCAACCGCCCTCCCTTTGTTCCTAGCCGGGCAGAACAGGCGCGTGATTTGCTCTGTCTGTTCCCCGAAGGAAGCAGCTCGCTCAGCTGCCAGACACTCCCCAGCACGTTGGAAAGGGAGGGCGCCTGCCTGCAGGGCAGCAGAGCCCACAAGACGCGGCGCCCAGCCAGGCTCTCTCGCTCCGCTGGCCGCCCTGCCCCGGGCCGGACTGCGGGAACTCGGCGGCGGCGGTCACTGCTCCGGGGGCCAGACCCCGCCGGGCGCCCCACAACAGCCCAGAGACTGAACTGGGGGGAGGGACGGGGCGGGGCCTGATGCCCCGGGGGGCGGGGTCAAGAAGGGGCGGGGCGAGGGGAAGCCGGAAGCGGCCGGGGGCGGGGCGAGGGGAAGCCGGAAGCGGGCGGTACCTGCGAAGGTGACCAGCGAGCCGCTGTACAAGGTGCCGTTGCCGCCCCGCGTCTCGAGGTTCAGGGTCAGGATCTGCTGCACGAGCCCGCCTGCGCCCGCCTCGCTGCCCTCCATTCCGCCGCCAGGAAGGGCCCACAGCACGGCGCCGTGCACCAATCACAGCGCGCTGCGCCCCTCGGGGCCCGCCTCCCGCCCTGACGGACAAGTGTCTCCGCCAATCCCCCACCCACGTGCCTGGAAGGGCGGGACGCCGCGCGCATGCGCCTTCCGCCTGCCAACGCCTCTGCCAGCAAGCGGGCGCCCCGAGTTCGGCCCACATGCGCACGGGGCGGCCCAAGGCTCCCAAAGGACGGAGGGGGGCGGGGGCCTTGGCGGGTTATCTCAGTGGCCGCGCAGACTGAGCGGGACAGTACGCGTCCGGCTCACCCGGCCCCGCCCCCTTCCCAGCGCCCCGCCTTTGGAGTCCATAAGAACTACAGCTCCCAGAATGCCTTGTGCCTAGGGGGCCGCAATGCATACTGGGATGTAATGGCAGCTTCTTCCGGGCAGAGCGGCGCGTGGAGGAAAGGCCGTTTCCGCATCCGGGCTGCGCCGGCTGTTCCGTTTCCTCCTGCTGGGGGCCGGGCCGCTCTAG
>JANRFK010001785.1:1211640-1225649 GCA_030068395.1 Apalone spinifera | reverse complement strand
AAGTTAGACTTACCGGTCTGTAATTGCCCGGATCGCCTCTAGAACCCTTTTTTTGTGGGGATCAGTGGATCAGTGTCACCAGCAAGCTGGCAGCTGCACCCAAATAGCTGTTCTTTACCCTAACCCCTTGCTGCCCCCGACCGCAGGCTGGATGTAGACAGTTCTTTGCACTGGCTCCCAAGACAGATCTGGGCTAGCGCCTCTCATGAGGCTAGTGGGACTTCTATTAAAGGTAGGAATGGGGGGCGGGGGAGAAGAGGGGTCAGACAGAGGCAGTTGTCTCAAAAGCTTCGCATTTCCCCATTTAAAAAACTGCCTAAGAGCTCTGATCTGTGACCAGAAAGATCTGGGAACTGACTTGCTCAGCTCGCCGTTCTCACCGGCGGCTGGTGAAACCCCGAGTACGTGGGGCAGTAAGTAAAAGGGAAGCAGATTTCCTGTCAGTCCTGTCTGTCAATGTCTTTGGTGCACATGGATTTAGTTCCTGCTGGGCTCGCTTGCGCCTTGGCTGCTTGTTCGGCCTGCCTTCAGGAACCGGAACAGGGCTCTTTGTGTGCCGTTAATCTGGACTGGGACCGGGGGCGGGAGAGGGTTCCTTGGCTGGGTGAAGGAGGGCCGGTTTGGCCATGGCTTGGGGGAGGGAAAGCAAAGACCGGGAGATGGCTGGGCGGAAGCTCTGCACCGTGAAGGGGTTTGCCTGTTGAGGTAAAAGCACACCCTGAGCCTGATGCTTGTGTGCAGGCTTGAGGCCACTGCTGGGAATTGCCTGCAGCGTTAAGCCCAATTACTGAGATGGGGAACTAGACGCAGGCAGGTCAGCCAACCGTGGGACTGCCGCATAATCCCCTTGACTGCTGAAGGTGATTCCGGCCTGGTGCCTGCTAAGCCCGGGATGTGTTGCTGGCTAGAGCTTCAGCCTTGCTCAAGGCTGCCAGCTTGTCACCCCTGTCCTGAGGGAGCTGAGCCCCACTGTCGCCGGGTAGATTTGTCCCATCGAGGGGGATAAATCTGACCTGAGCAGCCGCGGCCCTGGCAGGCTGACGCGGGGCACGGCAGTCGCTCAGAGCTGCTCTGATGTTTCTTGCTTTTGCACCAGTTCCGATCTGACCTTGCCTTTCCCCTGGGCTTGCCAGCTCGAATCCATTCCTCCTGTGCAGAGGCGAGCCATTCATCAGCTCCCAGCTGCTCTCGCTGGGCCCCTGCCCTGTTCCCAGCCCCTCCCCAGCAGGGAGCAGCTGCAGAAGTGGAGCTGGCTTGTGAGTGCCCTTAGCGCGCTGCCAAGGGAAGGATCTTTCCTGCTCCCTGCGGGGTTCGGTACTTGCCCCGCTGTGCTGTATACCACATCCCTGCTTGGCTCTGCCTCCGCCCCCTGCTCCGCCCACAGCAGCCGGGCAGTGCGGCAGCTTCTCTGCTTCCCTAGCTAGGTCGCTGTGTGACGAGCGAGCGGCTGCCCCGCCACAGCCCAGAGGATGGATTCTGCTTCTGGGTTTCCTTAGCCGGTCGTGTGCCTAGAGCAGCAGAACGGCCCGTATCGCTACATGCTGCCGTGACAGGCATTTTCCCTTCCTCTGCTGGAGCCTTTCCTTGCCATAGCAAAAGGCTCTGGTAGCGAGGAGCAACGCTGCTGCGGGTAGCAGTGTAGGCACAAGAGGTAGTGCCTGGTCTGCAGAGAGTTCTGGGGTGTGGGTACGACGCGCGCAAGCTGCGTCTCATTAGCTACACTTCATTTAGACCCAGGCTGGCCGGCTCTCTCTGCACTGCCGCGGGCGGGCCCTCGTCTTGCTTTGCCTGCAGGACGGCGTGCTTTGCCCTCCCCTTTCCCCTTCAGCATGTCTCCGTGTGAACTGGGAAGTGACACGCAGGAGCTGAGACACAAAACCACTGGTTTTAAAGCAGGCGATTTCCCGCAGCGACTCTCGGCATTGAGAGGGTTTCCTTCACTCCCAGCATTTAAACCACTTGCAGCTGTCCAGCCGTCGTCCTGCCCGCCAAGGCCCTGTCGCCACTACCAGGGGATGGATGCTGCAGCGATCCGTCTACCGGGCTCCAGTTAGTGGGGCTCAACCTGCTACATCGACTGCCACAGGCACTCCCGTCTGTGACGGCCCCTTCATGCAAATTGCCTCATGAATGTAAATATGCATATGAATGCACAGCTTGCATGGCATATCCCCTGTGGGCGGGAGAAGATTGATCTGGCCCCCGTCCATTTGAATCCCAGATCCTCTCACCTGGCCAAGGGGATGTGGGAGAGCCTATTCCTTGTTTGTGTTTCCTAGGGGTGCGCCATTCCTCGCCGAGCCCTAAGGATCTACCCACTTGGGTACTCGGGCTCTTTGGGAGCCGCGGCTTCCATCCCTCCCGCAGAGGAAAGCTGGCTAGAGCACGCTCCCCAGGAAGTGCCATCCGTCCTGTTCAGTGACACGCCACTTCCTCCCACGGCTCTGCACAGCGCCCCGGAGCTGGGAGCTCCTTCCCTACAGCACTTCCGGGCATTTGGCCTAGACAGAGAGAGCCCGGACGTCTTTTTGGAGCCACGATTCCTGACGGAAAAACAAGCCCCCCTGGGAATAAAGCTAATCCCAAGTAGGTCCCGGGGTGCCTGGCCCTGTACTGGTTTTACTCTTTAAACCTAAGCAAGGTTGACCTGCTGTGCTGCAGCCGAGCCGAACCCGCTGATCCCGCCATTACGAGTGGGCGGGGGAGCAGTTCTGTGCTGTGTGGCTGTGCAAGGTTACTGCGCTCAGCAGCCAGGGTGCCTCCGCCTTGCGCCATCTGCATGGGCTTTTGCCCGTTGCAGAAGCAGCAATTGATTTTGGATCCCACTAAGTGAAAGGGGGATCCCTCTGAGGAGACGCATCAAGCTTTCAGAAGGGTCTCGTGGGCAGGTTTCACTGACCTTTCTGAAAGGCCAGGGAGTATAGACAATACGGGGATTTCCCGGGGGGGAGGGGTTGGGTCTGATTTTAGCTAACCGTGATTGACTACTATTGACCAAAGCTGACCTCACTAAGTGCAGGCTTCAGTTACGTCCCTACCCATAATGCAAGGGGTTCCCGACATGTCTTTGGTGAGTAGATCCGCCTGGGCGACTGTGCGCTGTCCCCACAGCCGGCACCTAACCCGAGTAAGGACACCGAGAGCTCTCCTGTGCGAGGGGGAACCTCGGGGCATCTGCGGATTTGTTGGCGGCGTCTTTCCAGCCGGCGCTGGGTATTTGAGGACTCCCATCACCGCAACTGTGTGCTGGGAACTTGATGGCAGACTCTGCTCCTCATCTCTCCCTACTTGGTTGCTTCCTGGGGGGGGTGTGTTTGTTTCCTGCTGGTGCCTTGCTTTCAGTCAGCACTGCAATATTGGAGATTGGGGGAGGCTTTGGAAAGTGGCAGAGGGCGACTCTCCTGCCATGGCTACGGAGGTATTTCTACCAGACTCAGGCCCTCAGCCACGCAGCAGCTAAAATCCAAGATGAATAGTCAGGAAAGCCGAGTCCCTCCCCTTCGCTGCCATTGTTTGTGTCCCTGGGACAAGCCTTCTCCCGTCTGGACCAGATCCGGGCCTGGCCGAGGGTCCTGGCCCAAGGACAGTGGCTAATGCCGGAGGTTTGCGAGGAAAGCACAAGAACCTTGTAGCGGGTGGTGCTGGCAGAACTTTAGCTCTTCTCTGTGTCGTTTCCCCTACGTTGCGACTTGCCTTCCAGGGAAGCTGTGCAGCATGATGCTAGGAAAGCCGATGCAAACTGTTCTTGTGCCCTCGCTCTCACAGGAGGAGAGGACCGTGGCTTCCAAGTTTAGCTGATGGCAGTTTGTGCCTCAGGCCAAAAGGGGCAGGCTTGGACAAGAGACGTGGGCTGCAGGTGGAGGAAGGATTTGGGTTTTTAATAGGCATTTTCTCTGATGGTATCAGGTGATTGCATGGCCACTGGGTCTCAGCTTGGCTGCAAAGAAGCATGCCTGGTGTCGAGGGACCTCAAAGCTTAGGGGATCGAGCGAGCTGTCCATGTTTCAGAGCCGCTCTCTTGCTACCCGGTTACACCCAGAGGGACCGAGAGCCTCTCGTACGTTTTCATTCCAGAGGCCTCCGGGCCGAGCCTCGTCGTAACTTCTCTGCTGTGTGTGGTCTCCAAGACACTTCCTTGTTCCTGACAGCTACGGGCTTAGACAGGCGCGTCAGAAGAGATGCTGAGTGAGGCAGCTCTGCGGCCGGGGGCTCAGGATTCCCCCAGGACAAAGAACAGCTCAGGCCGTTTTAGGAACTGCCAGACTTTGAGCCCTGCGGGACGTTGTGTTTCCCACAAGGCACTGGAGGAAGAGGAGCTGGACTCGTCGCTCTGCGCTACGCCCTTCACCCCTCACAAAGGAAATCCAGGCCAGTCTGCTCTCCCTTGCGTGATGTTTTCTCTCTGGCTAGAACATGTAGCATCTGCCACCAGTGCAGTCACCATTTTTAGCAGTTATAACATGTTGTTCTGGGCCCAGAGAGCCCTTCTGCCGGGCGTTTCCCGTAAGGAAGGTAAATCTTCCATACAGGAGACTGGCCGTGTGGCTCAGGCTGGGAGTTTGAAGCTACCTCCTTGCAACCCCCTGCAACAAGCTCAGAGCACCATAGTGCATTGGCTTCTGAAGGAAACCTGCGAGCGCTGGCTGTATCCACCCAGCCTGGCTAAAGAGCCAGCTAGACGCTGGGGCATGTCTGCAGGCATGTGCTGCGAGCTCTTTCAGGGAGCATACCTGGGAGGCGCGGGATGCAACGTCGACTGAGTGTCAGGAGGACTCTTGCTGGCAGTGAGATGTGAGGCTGAGGAACGATCTCCTTATGGGAGTTGGTAGAAGCCCTGGAACTAGCATGGCCCAAGCTCTTGGAGATGAGCAGAGAACAGTCCTGCCCTGGCTGGGGGAGAGCTCGCTGCCAAAGGTGACCACCACCTGCCTCCTTCCCAGATCAAATTCCAAACTCCAGCACCTTTAGAAACCAGCCAGCTGGGCGGCTGCTTTCCAGAATTGTCAGCAGCTCCTGCTAAGCACCCTGTTCCCCTTGTACTTGGCTGTGACCACATGTGCCTGGCCCAGAGCTGAAGACGAGCTCTGTGCAAGCTCAAAAGCTCACGTCCCGTTCAGATGTTGGTCCAGTAAAAGAGACTTCCTCACCCACCTTGTCTCTTGACCTTGTTAAGCCCTGGAATAGGTTTCCAAGGGAGGGGTGGAATCTCCATCCCTAGAGGTTTTGCAGTCCTGGCTTGACAAAGCCCTGGCTGGGCTGATTGAGTTGGGGTTGGTCTCAATATGCCATTAGCCTTCTTGGCTACAAGGGCACCCTGTTGGCTCATATCCAGCTTCTCATCCATTGCAATCCCCAGGTCCTTTTCTGCAGAACTGCTACTTAGCCAGTCGGTCCCCAACCCATGGCAGTCCTGGGATTCTTCTGTCTCAAGGGCAGGACTCAGGTTTCTTTTGGCCCATTCTTCCAATGTGTCTGGGTCACCCTGGACTCTCTCCCTGCCCTCCAGTGTATCTACCTCTCCCCTAGCTTAGTGTCACCCACAAACTTGCCGAGGGTGCAACCCATCCCCTCATCCAGGGCATTAATAAAGATGTTGAACAAAACTGGCCCTAGAACTGACCCTTGGGGCACTCTGCTAGATACCGACCGCCAGCCAGACATCGACCCTTTGATCACTGCCCGCTGGGCTCGACAAACTAGCCAGCTTTCCAGCCACCTTCCAATCTGTTTATCCAAGCCAGACTGCCTTAACTTGCTGGCAAGACTCCTGTGGCAAACAGTATCAAAAGCTTCTTTCCCACACCTCCCTGAAAGAGACAGGTTCTGCCACAATCCACACAGCTGACCTGGAAAGAATCTTGGAGCATCTCTGAACCCGGGGATACACCCCCAGTGTGCGTGATGGGGGAGAGCAGCAGCAATGAGGATGCGGATCCATGGGAAGGGCTCAGGAGGGCGGTTGCTCGCACCCAGGCCAGGCCAAACTGGGCTAGCTGCACAGTGAAGATACCCTGCACAGGAGCAGCTCTGGGGCCTTGTCCACACAGCTGAGTGCTGGTTGAAAGTTCTGCACTAACACGGCTACCCCCTGCAACTTTATAGCACTGCAGTTGGAGCGGTGAAGACGCCCTAGCGTGGGCGCAGTAGAATAAGTCCATTTCTGCATCCATGCTGGGCGACGTGCCCGTCTAGCTGTGCCGGTACCAAATCTCTGTACGGGCCAGACCTAAACCAGGCGGATTTGTGGAACGCATTAAGAAATTGTTGCCTGAATACTGGCTTCGGGTTTGGGAGTGCAAGAGTCGCTTTTGAGGTTCTTGGTATAAACAGGAGGTGCTAGGTTAAGGGAAAGTGTATTTGTATTGTCTGTCCACGGTGAATTTGTGTGAGGTAGTGTGGCCTAGTGGATAGGGACTCTATAGTCCTGGGTGCTCTTCCAAGCTGTGCACCTCATCTGTTGTATGACTCTGGGTGAATCGTATTACTTTTCTTTGCCTTAATTTCCCTGTATGTAACGTGGCCTCCTTGTGAAGTGCTTTGAGATCTATGAATTTTAAAATGAGTCCATCTAAAGCTGCACAAAAAGAGCTACTTGCGAGATAGGAGGGGCCCTTACACTTCTTCAGGGCCCGTAGGCAGACCCTTGCTAACGACTGGGAGACACGGGAACTGCTGAGCTTTGCAGTTGGATGTCTCGGAAGCAAGGTTGCTGCACCGCAAAGTGTCCTTGAGGCGCTTGCCAAGAGTGGCTGATGTCAGTGTCCCATGTCCCCTCGCTCTCGCGTGCTGCTTGTGCAGGTTAGACACAGCTAGCAATATTGCTAGCAACATACTTGGAATGCAGAGCCTTTGGGGAGGGCACGCTCTTTCTCTGGCATGCCTGATACCCGGGGATTGTGCTCTGTGGCTGGGGTTCCCAGGCACTGAGAAATTCGAAATCAGGGCTAGGGTTTTTCAGAAGTAGATCTCCTACTGCTTTTCAAAAGAGGTCACTCTCCAATTAAAAGATGGGGAAACTGAGGCACAGAGCAGAGCCGTGACTGGCACAAGGCTCCCAGTGGAAAAGACAGGTCCCCCTGAGTCCAGTTCATTGCTCTATCCACTAGGCAACATTGCCTTTCTTTGCTTTTGATATGCTAGTGCCAGGCAGATAGCAAGTCTGCAGAAAGTCATTGCAGCACCTTCCTAACTCCCTGTAGAGAAATGAGGTGAGGCAGCAGGCTCCGGTGTGCAAATGACAGGGTGCGTGCGTGGGCGCGATATGTCGGTACTTGTTTCAGTGCTGACAATATAGTTATTTTTGTGTTTGTCGCTGGAAAAGCAAGTGTGAGTAGGGTCCTGGTAAATGGTCAGGCAGAGAGTTCCTCATCAAGTACTTAGTGCCAAAGGTCTTGTCATTGTCTTTGTAAGGACTGTGATTTCTTCCCGCTAGATAAGCAGCTCCCAGGTCTGCCAGTGCGGGAGGGGGGAGCTGCGGGTAGCTGAAGGGGAAGGTATTATCTCTGGTAATAATGGAGCGCGGGCCGGGCAGCTGAGGGCGACTAAACGGTATGTGCTCGGAGCCAGTTTCCTTTGTCTGTCAGCCCAGCCGGGCCCTGCTGCCAACTCGCCTTGGTCTCACGTGGAGGCGGTCTGGCGCTCTTGGGACGGACTGCTCTTCGCGGCTTCATTTGAGTTCGCTCTGCGCCGCGTGGCTCCACCCCCAGCTGCGGGCGCAGGAGCGACGGGCTCCGTGCCGCCTCTGCAGCTCAGCACTGCCACGGCTGGAGGTTGTTTTTTAAACACATTCAGAGAAGCTGTTGGCAGACCAAAGGGAGGGGTAAATAATTGCGCACAAAGCGCTTTGTTGGGCATCTAGCCGCTGCTGCGGGAGCTCCTAGCCGAGGTGTGACGCAAGCCTGCCCCCTCCGCACGCGCCCTGCCCCCTCCGCACGCGCCCTGCCCCTCCGCACGCGCCCTGCCATGAGGCTGGAGGACCTAGCCACGGCCGTCTGGCTTTGGCACTAGGTGGGGTGGGCTGTGGAAACTCGGCTAACGTGACTGCTCACTGGGCGCCCCTGTTTCTGCTCGCGAGGACCTGTGACTCTCACTGCTGAAAGGCCGGTCTCTGTGGTCACATGGCACAGCGCACACCTAGTCAGGTGGGACTCTCAAACGTCTTCATGTCCTTTGGCCGCTTTCTTTCCTACTCTTGGGGCTCTGGTGTCTAGTGGCGAGGGGACCAGGCTGCCCGGGGCTGTGAGGGTAAATGCCGGAGTGCTGCCGGAGGCAGAGAGCCCCAGCAATGCCGAATATTCTGAGCTGTCGTATGTCCCTGAAGGCAGCGCCGGTGAAAAGGAGCTACTCACAGGCACCATACGCTCCCGTGGATCATTGCTACTATTAAGTACCCTGATCTAGGGTTCAATTGCCCCCTGTCACAGACTGCCTTGGTGACCTTGGGCAAGTCACTTAATCCCCGGGTGCCTCCATTGGTCATCTGCATAGTGCGGTAGTAGCGTTGCCCTGCTCACAGGTGCGGATGAGGATAAATCCACTAAAGACTGCGAGGTGCTCAGAGCGCAGTGCCAGGAGTCAGTCAGGAGCCGCGTCTCGTACAAACGTAAGAGATGCTGTCTCTGCTCCAAAGAGCTTTAGGGGCCATTATTCTCACTAGGAGCACTCAGACTGAATAGCGGCAGGTTCCCAGTTGCAATGTCCCTCCTGTAACCTTTGTTTTATTCCCAGATTGCTGCTCCCTCTTTGCCCTCCCCCGGGCAAAGCTACCAAGTTCCAGAAATGTGCCAAAGTTGCACAGCTTGTTTGGCTCCCCGGCGACAGCTCCCCCGGCAGACTGGAGAGCAGGGAGCCTAGCCCTGGAGTTCTGTGCCATGTCTCTTGCACTCCTGTGTACTTTGGCCGGTGGTGCTCACCGTCTCCGGGCTTTGGAGACACGCCTCAGCACTGGGTGAAAGCGGGGGGGTGACAACGGCCAGGAGAAGGGTATCCAGGCGTTGTCCTCTCTGCGCAAACTGCACGTGAGCAGATTCTGCTGCACAGACGGGAGGAGAGTCGAGCAGCTGCCTCGAGCCGGGGCGTTTAAAAATAGACACTGCGACGGTATTAATTGGAGCCTGTTGTCTACTGCTCATGGGCTCCTCGGGGAGTCCCAGCTAATTGCCACGTAAAGGCAATGAGTTTATTCCGTCTAATGAAATTAACGAAAAGTACAATAACCGTTGGTATATAAATATGGCACGACGCGCATTCTCTCCGAGGGCTGTGCGTGGGCAGTGCGTTCTGGATTTTCTAACTCGTAATGCTGCACTAGCAAGGCTTCTGTTCTTGGATTGATCCCCTCCCCCCTAACCAGTCTGATCCGCGAATACTTCCAAACAAACGATCCTGGTTTTGAGAGAGACTTCGGTCTGCCTGTTGGAAAGGTGGGGGCAAAGCTGAAATGAAGTGAATCTCTCCTGCCTGCAATGAATGAGCAGGGCCGGGATGCTCATTCACTTCTCAGCATTCCTTCCCCTCCGTATTTGGGCTGCCGGGAGGAAGATGAAAATGTTTTTCCTTCATCCTCTCCCCGTCTCGCTTCTTGCGGGCCTTTGAGTGCTGGCAGTGCTGTGAGAATTCCCCATCTGTTCCCCTCTCGATGTCTCAAGTCAGCACGTCCGACGCATTTCCCTCCCTGGCGGCCTTGAAAACACCGCCAAGGCTCTGAGAATGCAGCTGGACTTTCCTCTAATAAACGGTCCAACTCTGGCCTGTGGGCCCTGTGCAGTGTCACTGCCTCCCTTTGCTGGGCGTCGGTGGGGCTGGGATGAAGACCACAGTGGGTCCTGCTGAAAGGGGATCGGTCAGGCTAGAGGGAGTGATTAGTGGAGTTCCTCAGGGATCAGTCTTAATTAAGTTTCATTAATGACCTTGGTGCGAAAAAGGGCCCAGCGCTAGTACGACCTGGGGTTATGCAAAACTGGAAGCGGTGTGGGTATAGAGGAGGGCCGGACTGGCTCATAAGAGCCGCAGGATCTGGAATAGCAGAGAGGCGATGACCTGGAATAGCGCACGGACGTACACCTAGGGACTAAGACGAATCTTTGCTAGGAGCTGGGCACTGTTACTTGGACGTGGCAGATGGGGTCAAAGACCTCAGTGTACTGGTTGATCGGGGCCAATATGACACAAGAACCAATAGCTGTGACATAGGAACGGCCGTTAACGATTTCAGGCGTGCACTCAGAGGGAAGTGTCGGGCCCTCGTGGAGGGTGCAGCTCTAGAACAGCCTCCCCTGGCGCAGCGGGAACAAAACCCGAGCTTGTTTTCAGCTGCAGCTTGCTGAGTAGATGGAGAGGTGGCAGGAGGAGATGGGCGACTGCCATGGCAGGCAGGCTGCAGCTCCTAATAGCAAGTAGCCACGAGGGTGGAGTCGCTCCGGAACGCGCTTCCCAGGGTCTGGCTGCTGGCACTGGTGATGTGCTCAGGGTCTAACTGATCGCTGTTTTGGGGGCTGGGAAGGAATTTTCCCCCGAGTCAGATGGGCAGGGAGCGTGGAGGTGGGGCTTTCACCTTCCTCTGCAGCATGGGTCACTTGCTGGTTGAAACTAGAGCAAACAGTAGCTTTTCTGGATCAAGCAAGGGGTTTGAGGCCTTCAGGAACTCGGGGTCTGGTACAGCAGTGGGCGGGTGAGGTTCTGGGCCTACCATGTGCAGGAGGCCAGACCAGATGGGCTCTCCTGGCCTTCAAGCCTGAGTCTGTAGTCAACGATTGCTTCCTGTCCCAGCTCCAGCTTGCTCCTCACAGCTGCATTGGCTCAGCCAGGGTACGAGGAGCAGTCAGCCCTGGCTCTGGGCTTTCCAGGGAGCAGGCCTTAGGAAGCAATTTCTCTCAGTCGCTGTGTGAGGTGAGCCAGCATTTGTTGACCTGAACATGCGCCTGCCCAGCCAGCAGGGACTGACCGAGGGGTGAATGGAGGCAAGGCCTGGTGGAGGCTGAGGCTGTCCAGAGGCACCGTGCGTGGCTGCGAGGGGGCACACCGGCCACCCTCGGGTGCTTTCAGGCTGCGGGCACTGAACTGCAGCCAGGCTGGGAGAGGCCTAAGGTTTTGTTTAAGAGGGGTGAGGCTTTTCGTTTGACGAAACAGGGCAATCTCATTAGCGCAGGGCATGCGGCTCATGAAGGCATTTCCTGTGCTCCCCCGCTGGGTTTGCGATTCCCACTGTGCGTGAGTCTTTCTGTGACACTTGGCTGTCTCTCTCCCCGCCACAGGGTGACAAAAGAAGTGGACGCTGCCTCCAAAGAAGCCAAATCCTTTCTGAAGCAGCAAGAAAAGGAGACCCAGCCAGCGACTCCTGCTTCCCTTCCGACAGTCTCTGGGTGAGTGCATGGGCTGTGCTTCCGGGGGGTGCCTGGGATCGTGGGGAGGAGGGGGCCCCACGTGATGAGTAAGGCCAGAGCTTTGCGTTGATCTCAGTGGGAGCAGGACTGGAGGCGTGATTCGGAGAGGTGCTGAGCATGCGTCGTTCTGGTACGTCTCCTTGGCCCAACGCATGCTGATCTTCCTGTTCTGGCCCCCTCCCCTGGCTGAGGTAGAATGTTGCTCCAGGTGTTGGTGCTGCTCAGGCTTGAGTAGCAAACCCCGGGGAGACCCCAGTCTCGTTAAAGGTCGGGAGGGGGTGTTCTCTGTGACACTCGTTCTATCACGGGGCACGCCTCACTGCGGCGGCGCCTCCTGCTGGTCCCCCAGGAATTAGCTCCGTCCTCAGCAGGGCGCCCCCTTCTGGCCGGTGTCTCACCCGTCCTTGCTCTGCACACTCTGCGCTCTGGACCCACGATGCTCCCAGAACCACAATGTCCTGGTCAGGATGCTGCTGTCTGGCAGTGCCCCCCCACTGGTTCCCCCCCGCCAGCGGTTTTGGCAGCCCCCAGCCTCGTGCCTTTCACTGTGGCCAACTGCAGTCTCACTCTAGCCCCTCACCGCAGGGGTAAGCCACCGCCTGTACCTGCCACTCTTTCTGGTGGCAAGGTGTGGCGGAAGAAGGGGACCCGGAAATGCCCACCACTCTGAGTCCCAGCCCAGGGTTCTCTGCAGCAGCCTTGTCCTGCTCTCCTGTACTCCCCTTCATGGCCTTCTCTTCCCTGGGTCACTTCCTCTGTGGTCCTTGCACCCTCCTGGCCCTGGTAGTCTCCCTGCCTAGTTTCACTTGGGAACCATTCCTGTACCCTCCCTGGTCAGGACCCAACTGCCTTCTGCTCTGCTGAGCTGCTCCTTATATACGCAGGGCTGCTCCAGCAAGCAGCCTTCTGATTGGCTTCTTAAAAACCTCTCTGATTGGTCAATTCTGTGCATGCTCCGTCTAGCCTGCTTTAACCCCTTCTGGCCAGAGAGGGGCAGCGGCCCCACTATAGTCCTTACGCATGACTTGAAAATCTCAGGGCAACCTTCTTACCTAGCCAGGGCACAAATGAGGTGCCGCCATGTTCTAGTGTGTGTTTTTCTAGGTCTGCACTATCTCTGCATTTGACGTGACCTAAAATGGGGTTGATGGGCACGTGGGTCGAATGAGAGCCACTAAATTGTTATTCCAGCCTCCGAAAGCGTGGTGGGAGTTAGTGCCGATGTTAACGGTACCGCATGGGTTTTTCAGCATCTGTGGCCGGGCTGGCCCTCAGCAGCAATCTGTCTGGGTATTGTCTCACCTGTTAGCTAAACTGGGGAAATGTAAACACAGGCAGTGAGGCTCCCTGGATCTGCCTGCTCCTTAGAGGCATGAAAGCGTCTGGGCGGAGCCTGCATGTTGCGTAGGGCAGGCACAGCAGAGTTACCGTGGGTTAAGGCAGCGAGGAGTCTGGGGACACCTTAGAGACCAATGGATTTCTTGGGGCATCGGCTTTCGTGGGTAAAACCCACTTTGTCAGTTGCATGGGGGGGTGTTGTGTGTGATACAACAGCAGAAAGAGGGTGCTTGTGCCAGCGAGGCTAATCAAATCAGGGTGGAAGTGTCTCATTCCCAGCAGTTGATCGGGACATGGCTATCCAGCAAGGGGGAGTGGCCTTTGTAACCAGGCTTGTCCACATACACACGCCCTTGGCTGGAATGGGAGCTGCTGTCCCGAGGGACCGGGCTCACGTGGGCCCCGTTTGTCCGCTGCTAACATAAGCACTGCACTGGGGGGGCCTGGATTTGTGCTGCCTGCGGCACCTCACGGTCCCCCGAGGGCCAAGAAAGGCCACACAAGTTCGCTGGCCGTACGCACCGTGTGGCTCAGTTACTGCAGCACCAAGGATCCTGGGCACGCCCCTCCCCCCAACAGCGTAACGAGGGCGTGCCTTTAAAACAGTATGCTTCCGCCATGAGCGAAAGGGCCCCGTTGCCCTTCGCTAGGCCCCCCGCCAGCTGCGTACAGAGGCCGGAACCAGCCTGCTGATCCTGCCGGGAGGGCAGGGGACTGGGCTCGATGCCCTCTGAAGGGCCCTTCTGGGAGTCTGAGCTGCGTTGGGTGGCATGGCACGAGTGATCTGGTGTTACTCACGGACCAGCCGTTGGTGGCACAGCCGAGCGGTCTGACACCCACATGGCTGGCGCGTGCGCCCCAAAACCTGCCGCGCCCTGCAGCCTGCTGTCGCCATGGCAAGTACAGGACATTGGGCAGCGGCGTGTGGTTCCTTGTCTGGAAACAGCTCCAGGAGAACCCAACCCAAGGCGCTAGACTGTTGCAGTCAGTCTGCGCGAGCCGCGTCCAGGCCCAGCGTGAACTGCTACCGTAGCCTCACGCCCTGCTGTGCGAAGCGGCTTCCCTTGTCCCTGTCCCTGGGACAGTCCATCGTAGAGCGTTTGCTCCGCCTCCCCTTGGGACGCGCCCCGGAACTCCACTCCCCGTTTGGAGCCCAGCCAATGAACATCCAGGTAAATCGCTCGCTAGCCGGCTGGCTTCGGGGGTAAGCCACAGAAAGGCACCTCGACGTGCACAGTTTGGGCAGTTTCCAGCCGCTGAGCCACGCCGGTGCCTGGGCCCTGCCCTGTG
>JANRFK010001785.1:1199023-1211540 GCA_030068395.1 Apalone spinifera | reverse complement strand
TTGTCTGGGCTGGTAGCATGCTGGGAGCTCTCTGGGGCAGGGCCTGCCCCTGTGTATGACATCACCTACCCGTGGGGCCCTGAGCCAGGCAGGGTCTCGGGAAGCTGCTGAACCCGCGGCTCACGGGCATGTCAGCGCTCCAGTCACTGCTCGCTCTGATCCCGGAGGAAGGCGTGTGAAATGCCCTGCTGTGTGGGTGCGTGGTGCTTTCCGCCTCCCGCGACCGAGGGCTGGACTCTCGGCTGTCCTCCGCCAGCCAGCCAGCAGTTCGTGTGGATGCTGGATGCCGCCAGCCTGCCCCCTACTGATTTATTCTCCGTTCTCTGCGCTTCTTGGAGCCCTCCAGGAAAGCCAGGGTAGCAAAGTCAAACTCCCTGTGCTCCTCTGTCTGCCAGCCAGCCCTGCCCCGCCCCAGTTTAGGGAGGGACATGGGGGGCTGAATGTGCATCTCCGGCACATCTGACACCACACCAGGCGGGCTATAAAAAGCTGGGCTCCCCAGCGGGGGCGGCTCTGGGGAGCAGCAAACTAAACACTTGGCCTTAATTAAAGCCAGGCACAAAGAAGCCAGCCCGGTTCCTCAGCAGGGTCTGTTAACGAGGTCAATCCTTGGGAGCCTGCTTGCTGGTTCCCATGGAGCCCGCGTTTCCCAGCCTCCAGCTCGCTGCAGGCCTGACGCACGAGACTTGTCCCCAGTGACGGCCTGGCTTCTGGGCTGCCGCTAGACCGCTGCCTGCATGCCCCGGCCATGCTCAGAGGTGTGCCGGCGAGGGTTCCCACTGCCACCTTGCCACTTCCCTGGCGCCTGTACCAGCACGGCGCTCGTGCGCTAGGATTTACGGGCATCGCCACGCGCGTCAGCTGGGCGTAAGGGGCCTTCTAGCTGTCAGCCTTTGTGCCGTCGCTAAAAGGGGGCAAGCGCTCTGGGCCGTAAGAGGCCGTGCCAGAGAGCCATGTTGTTCCTGCAGTGTTTCTGGCCGCTGTGCGGGGCTCACACTGGGGAAGCCTCGCCAGACTGCCGAGTCAATCACACGTGCCTAGCCCTGAGAGCCTTGGTGGTCTGTGGCGCCACTACGCCACGCTCTGGCAAAGGCCCAGTGACGCCAGAGGAGCCGCCTCCCGCAGGCTGCTGGAGTAGCACTGATTTCAACCCCAGGTAGCTGAGCGAGAAACGGGGGAAGGCCACCCCCTCCCATCTGTGCCCCACGGCTTTCTTGTCTCCCCTGCCCCCGGCTCCATCTAGGTCAGCGTGAGCCTTCCTGCCGCCCCTGCTACAGGTCCTGTGTCCCGTGGGTAAGGACCAAAGTGGCCGCCACTCTGAGTTGCCTCGCTCTTGGAGGTTTGGGTGAGTCCGTGTGTGGGATTTGAAAGGAGGGTCTGGGGCAGATATTTGTCCTGGGCTGAAGTTCCGCCTGCAAGGGGGAGCGGTTTCCCCCAGCTTTGTGCTCATGTTTGCTTCTTACCAGAGCCATTTGTAATGAAACCTGGGCATGTTCTGCCAGCCCCGCTGCGCCCTGCCTGTTTGCTGCCTGAAATGACGGTGCTGGGTTTGTGGCTGCCAAGGCGTTCTCCGGCCTTACGGGCCGCCATGAATGCAGCACGGCCTGCGGGCACTGCACCCATTGGTGTCGGGGAGGGGCACGCCTTCCCGCCAAGAGCTGGCTTTGGCTCTTCGGGCTGGACTCGCTGCCGGGTCGGACAGACAGAAATCCGGAAACCTCGGGATGCCTCTAGCCAGGCACGCAGCTCTTCCTGTTGTGTTCCGCCTGATGCTTTTCTCCCCTCGGCCGTGATCTCCCTTTGTGCTGCAGCCAGCTCTTCCTTGGCTAGGGGGGCAGGGAAGGGAAACGCCATGTGAGCAGATCTGTCATGCGCATGGTTGGCTCTCTGGGCCTTCCACTTGCCCTGGGCCATGTGGCCCCATCCCAGCAGAAGCGCTGCCAGGCCTGGACGCTGCCACAGCCCTACAGGTAGTGGAGGAGAGTTGGGGGGGCGCTTCTGGGGAGAATGTGAATGGGCTGCTCCCATCTCCCATAAGCCTCTGACTACGCTTGTGCCCGAGTGGGGCTATTCCTAGGGCTTGTTTCCAGGGCTCCTCTGGATCCTGCTTGGAGCTCATTGGACCCAGCCCCCCTCCTAGCTCACAAGCAGGTACCCTGAGTCTTCATGGCGCATCTTAGCACCTGAGCCTGGGGTGCCTCCACTGAAGTCCTGTGTTCCCAGGCTCTTAGTGCCTGCCAGGCCGCGGCAGAGGGCGTGCCGCGGCGTGAGCCCGGAGGAACAGGGCTTGTCCGTTTTCAGAGGGGCGCTCCGTGAGAACGGGAATCCTGTGTCCCTCTTGACTGCTGCGTGGTTTGCCTGGCCCACGTCTCTGCTTTCACGGCAGCTTGGTCTGCCGCCTGCCTTCTGAACTCTTGCCTTCCGGTTCCTGTGCGGCGGGGCGGGTGCGGCGCTGTGGACGTTGCGGTGTGACTGCCCCGGGAGGAGTGAAAAAGCAGGTGTGCCTCGCACGAGAACCGAAGCACCTCACTCTTGTTTGGAGTGGGCTTTCTTTTTAATAGTGCACTGCGTATGTAGTTTCACGGCTGAGCCCTCGCACTAGGTAAACTTGCCTGCGGTTCCCCTGGCACCCCGGCTGTGCTCCAGGGGGCAGTGTGCTCCCAGCGAGGGACGTGCTGGCTCCTTTGCACGCGTGAGCCGGACATGGCTCGGGGATTCTTCTAGGGAGGTGAGGCTGCCAGGGGCGACTCGTGCCCCGCAGCTAGGTTTCCATACCCCCCTACTGGGGTCTGGCACAGGAGCTGTTTTCAGGGCGGCATGGGCCTTGCAGCTCTCTGGTCTGTACAGTCTCGTTCTTATTTCTCTGCATCTTTCTGGGCACTTCTAATGATTCCTGCTGACTGCTGCTTTCTGGACTGACTCCTCTTGGCTCAGCGGGGCTCCTGGCTTGTAACCTAAGGCTTTTGTTTGGTGGTTACCCTGAGAGCAATTGCATGCCGCCGAAGGGGCAGCATTTACAGCGGGGGAAGTGTCCTCAGCTTGAGCGAAGGAGGACGGTACCTTATAGTCCTAGATAGGCTATTTCAAGCTGCCTGACCCCTCAAGCATTGTCCTCTTGAAGCCTCCGGGTGCTGAGCGTGCTCTCATGGCGCAGGGTCGGGCCCTCTGCTCACGGGGCTGGGATATTGTTCAGGGTGTCTTCCCACACCCCCTGATTCTCTGTGGGGCTGGCCGGAAGCACTTTCCAAGGCTCGTGGGAAAACCGGGGGAGGAGTGAGGCCCTGTGTGCAGAGCTCGCCTGCTCCCCCTCCTTTGCGGCTGGGCTGACAGCAAAGATTGCAGCCGATCTCCCCCTCCAAAGGGGCCATCACAGACCCGCCTTCTCCTCTCCCGGCCCCTGCAGAATTGGAATGCTCCGCCCCTGAGTGGGGAGTGATTCCTGAGGATCCGGCCCCCCTGCGCTTTCCCAAGTGTGTGCTGGGGGCTGACTGTGGGAGGCCTCTGTGCCTGGATCTGGCTGCGCATTCCCCAGCCAGGCTAGCTGGGAGCTCTTGGCGGAGCTCAGCAGAATGGAATCTCAGCTATTTGCAGCCTTAAGCTCTCAAAGCATCTGTCTTAGAAAATCCAAACAGCCCCCTGCAAACGGGGCTTGGGCGGGTACCAGTTGTGGGGCAGTTTTCTCGCTGGGCAGCAGGGGTCCCAAGAGCCCTGCTTTCCTTTCGCTCAGAGCCGCTGTGGAAATCAGTCCTTCGGCTGGGGGGGCTTTTCCTGGGTCATTTGCAAACGTTCAGGGGAGCCCTCTGTACGGTCCCATGCGGGCAGGGGCGTTAGTGGGAAGTGAGGGAGGCATTGCCCAATGGTTAAAGCACAGGCCTGGCTATTGGGCGCTACTATTCCCTTTGTTTCTACTGGGCGCTCTCTCTGTTCTGCTTTTGTAGGGCCTCTTTCCTGATGGCCAGGGGCATGTTTCCGTCACAGGAAGGCCGTCTTCTGCTTTCTGGTTCCCTTCAGGTCATGTCTGGGAGCCTGTTGGGCAGCAGGAAGCTGCGTCCATCTTGCAATATAAACTGGTGTAAGAAAGAAGCGGTGCCAGGGTGTGATCAGGGACTGTGCTTGTCTAGGGCGTCGCCCCATGGCCTTTGCCCTGGCTCCCATCTCCCCCGCCGGACCGCGGACAGGCACAGAGTGCGCTGCAAGTCCTCTGGTTCCGTTGGCCCCGCGGTTGGACTTTCTCCAGGCCACACTTGGCTTCTGGGGCCGAGCTGCAGGACTTGTTGGCTACAGGTGCTGGCTTCTCTGCTGGGATGAGCGGGAGCCTGGTTCGGGCTGAGCGGGGCAGCGGATACTGCCCGAGAGCCATAGTCACTTCGCTGGGCGGCAGCCGTTCTTCTCGCTTCAGCAGATACCTGCCAATGAGGCTCTGCCTCTCCCCTCTTCTCCCAGGGTCGTGAGGGGGGCTGGATCTCCCTGGCTTTAGGCTGAAACCAGCCAGTCCAGAGCTTCTATGGACTGCTCTACTCAAGCCCCTGCTGCGGAGAAGCACTGCTCAGTTCGCCACATTCTGGCATGGCAGGAGAGTTGGGCTCGGAGCTAAGCCCCCTGAACCGCATCCGGCGCCTGGTACCGATTGGCTCTGCCAAGCCACCGGGGGCGTGTTCCCCAGCCAGCTCACCGAGCACTCCTAGCGCTTTGGGCTCCGTTGCTTGGCCGCTGCACCCGCTGATGCCGATTCACTGCTGGGGGAGCTGCCATACGAATAGCCCCTCTGCTGAGCCAGGTAACAAGCACAGCCTCCAAGAGCGGCGCAGGCTTCCCCCGCCAGCCTCCCTCCGGCCTGGAGGCGCCCACCGCTGGCACTCGGCGGGGACCCGGGTCTCTTACTCATCCCAGGGCCTGATGGGTTGGCAACAGGCATGGCCTGGACTCCGAGACTGAGCAGCTGTTTGCTGTGACCAGCCTTAATCTGAGGTTAGGGATTTCATATCTAAAATGCCCAAGCGGCCAGGCCCTGCTTCCCAGTTTTAACACACTGTGGCGGTTCCCCTCTTCCCGCTGGCCTGGCACTGGGTGTCAATGTACATGTGTCCCCGGATTCCTATAGCTGAGGGCAGGGGGGCTCCCCTGTCTCTGATTGGACGGGAGCTTTCCCAGCGTGCCATGCTGCTGGTGGGGGGTAAGCTTGCGTTCCCGTGGGTGGGCCGCTGGGGTGCTGTGGAAGCTACGTGGAGCACGGTGAGCAGCCCTCCAGGGGTTCCAAAGGAGCCTGGAGATTTCAGTTCCCAGCTTTCCTAATGCAAAACCAGTGGGGCTTCTCCAGAAGCCATAATTCCCCTTTCCGGCCCTTGGAGACTGTCCCTGCCGCTGCTGAGAACTCGGAGGAGCCTTGCAGGGGAGCGGAGGGGGAGCTCAGGGAAGAGGGGCGGAAGGGGTGCTTTCTATGCCCATCCTGCTGTGGGATTGCATGAGGGCTGGCACCTGGCTGTGAGCCTCGTTACACCATGCGGCCCCCAAAGCAGCAGCTGGACCGGCTGTTCAAGGTGATCTGATGGCGCAGCTGGTGCCTGGGGAGCTCCACGTGGATCACCAGTGGGTGGCTCGGGCCTCAAGAGAGCTGGCTTAGTTCTCAGCTCTGCCACAAGCTGCCTGGAGGGCCACGGGCAGTCCCCGGCCGCCTGTGTCTCTGTGCAGGCCACACTCACACCTGTGCAGTAGCTGCTGCCTCGTGGCTGCCCAAACAGGAACACCGTTTTGCCAGGCACTGTTCCCGACCCACTGTTATAGGAGTCAGGGCTGGGCACCAGCTAGCTCCGTGTTAGCACCGGCTTTGAAGACAAGCCCCCGCTGCAGGCAGGCACGCGAGGCTGAGGCCAGGGTGTGTGGCGCATCCCCTGCCGGTGGGTTTGCAGGGCTGCAGCTGGGGGAGATGGGTTGGGCTGGGCTGGGCCTGCCATGGATGCTGCCGGTGCTCAGCCCCTGAATCTGCCCAGTGACGGCGAGAGGGCAGCCCAGAAGCCGGAGCTGCCCGGCCCCTCTCTCTGCGCTTCCTGGGCGTGTGCTGTAGGACAGCTGCTCAAAGAGGCGTTACCAGGGACCATGCAGAGCCTGGCCTCAGCAAGGGCGTATCCTAGCGCTTCATCTGCCAGCCGCTGCCACGCTTAATAGCCCCTTCCTGCTCATTAGCAACCATCAATTGCCAGCAGGATCTACAGTCTAGACCGTCCTGCCAGCCTCTTCTGCTTGAAGCACAAGCCCTTCGGAGCAGGCTTGTACAGCGCCAAGCACTCTGGGGCCTGCTCTCGGTTAGGGTGTCTAGTTGCTGCTCTACTGCAAATCACTGGGGCTTAGTTTCCATCTGCTGCTTGATCCACTAGCCTGGGCGTCAGACCCCCGCCACCCGCTGCCTGTAGTCAATGGGTAACATAATCTGGTGCCTTCTGCTCTGTTGTCGCAGTTGCCGTGCGACAGCTCTGTGATGGTGTTTTCCCTCCTCCTTCCCCACTCCTCAGACTAATCCTATGGAAAGCTGGGACGGCTCCTGCTCCCGTCCCTCCCGGCCGTGTGTGGGCGCTGTATTGCGAGGCTGGGCTGGTTACACAGTGACACGCTCCCTCCCTGCAAGTCCCTAGTGAAGAGCGCTGGAGCAGTTGTGTTGGAAACCAAGCTTCTAGAGAATTACACGGACTCTGCAAATAGATTTGTTTTAAAAAAAAAAATAGGCCAGGCGTTTGGGGCCTTCGGCGAAGGCTGAGTCCCACAGCGCCACTGTCCTTTCCCTCTCTGGTACTGGCTGTTGCGTTGGAGGACTCTGGGGAGGCTGCACATGGCCAGCTCCAGGCGATCAGGAGGTGTGGCAGTTTTCTCTGGATCTGGGCTGGCTTGAGGGGAGGGAATCGGATTGTTTTCTGCTTCGGGAGCAATCAGCAGTTTCTCTACCTGGCGCTCTTCCTAGCCCTTCAGCGCCGTAGCCGAACATCAGCATGAGCTGTTTGGGCCATGCTACCTATCCGCATCCTCCTCTTTCATGCAAACCAATCCCTCGCCACTCCTGGGAAATAAAACAAGGGGGATCCGGTGGATATAGCGTACTTAGAGTTCCAGAAAGCCTTTGACAAGGTTCCACCAAAGGCTCTTAAGTAAATTGTCATGGGATAAGAAGGAAGGTCCTTTCATGGGCTGACAACTGGTTAAAAGACAGGAAAAAAAGGGTAGGTATAAATGGTCAGTTTTCCGAGTGGAGGGAGGTAACTAGTGGGGGCCCCAAGGGTCTGTCCTGGGACCCATCCTATTCAGCATTTATAAATGATCTGGAGAAAGGGGTAAGCAGTGAGGTGGCAACATTTGCAGATGATCCCAAACTGCTCGAGATAGTTAAGACCAAAGCAGACTGTGAAGAGCTTCAAAAAGATCTCACCAAACTAAGTGATTGGGCAACAAAATGGCAAATGAAATGTAATGTGGATAAATGTAAAGAAATGCCCATTGAAACACATAATCCCAACTACACGTACAATATGATGGGGATTAATTTAACGACAACTACTCGAAAGAGAGATCTTGGAGTCATTGTGGATAGTTCTCCGAAAACATCCACTCCGTGTGCAGGAACAGTCAAAAAAGCAAACAGAATTTTAGGAGCCATTAAAAAGGGACAGAGAATATCTTATTGCCTCCATATAAAACCATGGGACACCCACATCTTGAATAGTGCGTACAGATATGGTCACGTCATCTCAAAAAAGATATACTGCCATTGGAAAGGGTTCAGAAAAGGGCAACAGAAATGCTGAGGGGTTTGGAACGGGTCCCATATGAGGAGAGATTAAAAAGACGTGGACTTTTCAGCTTAGAAAAGAGGAGACTAAGGGGGATATGATAGAGGTCTATAAAATCATGATCAGTGTGGAAAAAGCGAATGAGGAAAAGTTATTTACTTATTCCCACAATGTAAGACCTAGGGATCACCACCCTGCTCCGGCACCGTCCCTCCTGCCCAGACCCCGCACCCCCACCCTGTTCCTGCCCCCTACTTTCTGCCCAGAGCCTTTCTTCCCCCCCCCCCCGCCCCCATGCCAGCCTCCTCCCACACACTGAGCCCCCTGTAGAGTTAATCTGGTTCTGGAGGGAAGCCCTGAGCCTTGGTTGCTCTCCCGCCTCCCTCTCCCCCCCCCACCAGGGGGTTGGAGTGTAAGGGGATCCCTGCACCCTGAGTTGCGTTAGTGAGGTGAGTGTCTCTCTCTTTCTGCTGATCCCATCAGTGAGGGGGTTTGCTTTTGATTTTGGCTTCTCACTTGCACGTGGCCCCCGCCCCTGCTCTCGGGGTTTCTTTCTCTGCGAGTTCTAACAGCCAGGAGAGCGAGGCCTCAGGCTGCCAGTCACTTGCTAGCATGCTTTGAGGAGCAACCAGAAGAGGATCTGTTGAAATAGGGAGCTGCGCCTGCTGTTCCCTGCGGGGAGCGGAGTCCTGTGCGGGGAAGCGCCAAGCGCCAGCCCGGCGTTATCTGGGGGGCCGAGCCGGGCATGCCTGCCCAGACCTGTGCTATCTGCTGCAATACGACGAGAGATCAGCCGCTGCAGAGGTTCAGTCTCTTGGTTTGTCCGCGCCAGGACCAGTGAATGCAGAGAGCCTGCGACGAGACCACAGCTGCCCCCGAAACTCTGCAGCGCCTCTGAAGGGCTTAGTGCTTGTAAAACCTGTTGGCTGGGTGATTCCCCCTGTGCAGAGCCAGGGCTGTTGGGGCCTCCACTTGTTTTATGTGGCCCGTGGTGGCTGTAGCTTTGCTACAGGGGAGAGCCATTGACTGTAGCCCTGGCAGGGTAAGCCAGACGGATGGCTGTGCAGTGACTGCTTCTCAGCGTATTCTCTTAGGGTGGCCATACAGTCAGCGATTATGGGTTTGGATTTCACAGCCAGGTATGGTAGGTTTTTCCTGCGCTGTCCTTGGCTGTGTTACGTGACAATTCTAGAGCTCCTGAGTGTTCAGGAATAAAGGGTTCTGAACGTGAAGTGTTGGCAGATCATCCCGCGAGCGTGTGTGTGCGTGCACGCACGTGCGGTTATTTCAGAGTAGCACGATGATTCATGTGCATCGCGGCACCAGGCTGTGGGTTGTGCCAGGCACCCGGGATCCATGGGAAATGGGGTGTTTTACTACACGCACCCAACCGTTTAGAAAGTAGTAGGTTCATACCAGGCCAGGAAGGGACTATTGGATCTAGTCTGACTTCCTGTGTCACAGAGGCCAGAGAACTGCAAGCGAGCCCTCGTTATCTGTCAAGACTTGCTCTAAGATAGAATCCTCCCGTGTCGATTGCAACACTTTTTGAGTTAAGCAATTGTCATCTGTAAGGTTTAGAAATTCCAAGCATGTTTTCCTGCTGGCAGCATGAGACCTCCCGGCTCTGTTACTCCAATTGAAACCCCAGTGATCATGTAGCTTGTTTTTCCTGCACGCTTTAGAAAGATGCGCAAGGAGATGGCCATCCAGGTCCCTAGTGTCATGCGTGAGCCTGAGCACGCCAAGTAATGCCTATCTTGTGCTTTGTCGGTTGGAAAGTCGGGTTAGTCTGTGTCTTTAAACACAGCGAGCGGCCCTGTGGCACCTAGAGACTCACCAGAATACGTAGAATCCTTGAGCGTTTGTGGGGAGAGCCCTCTTCCTCATGAGTCTGTAGATCTTTGTTAGTCTGTTAGGCGCCACTGTTAGGATCCAGACAGAGAGATGCAAGTAAAGAAAACCAGGCCTGGCCCCTTCTGCAGGAACTGATGTATGTCCCGGTGCAGGAAGGAAGTCCCAGCCGCATAGATCAGCGGGAAAAGGGATCAGAGGTTTCATTGCTTTTTATTCCGTTTTTTTATTATTCAGCAAAATTGTCAGCATCAGCCGATGCTTCTCAAAGTGAGATTTGGAGGGCTGATGCCAGCTGGGAGACTCCTGAACTGAAGCCCGGTGACTCATTCTCAGGCAGTGGATGGAGGAAGTGGTTTTCTCTGCTGAATTGTTTATTTAGAAATAAATGCCCTTTGTGAAACCCTTCAGTGTTACTATTCCCTGAGGAGCCCCGGGGAGGTGTGCACATTTTGCACTTAGCGGTTCCTCTTGAAATCCCTGCTCTGTATTGGTAAATGGTGTTGTCAAGCGTTCAAGAGGCCAAATAACCAAGGTCAGGTTTATTGCTCTACGCCAATAATAATAATAGACAGGTTGAACTTCTGTAGTCCAGGACCCGGCCGGTGCCGAACCAAGGAATTTGCCGGACCACAGGAGGTTGGTATGGTCTAGCGGCATTACCAACACTGCCCCTGCTTGCTGGGCTCCTAGCAGACATTTAGGGGCCAATCAGAGCCAAATAACAGCCCAGACCACGAAGAGCCAGGCCTGGGGACTGTAAACAAATGTGAAGGGATTGTGGACCACAGATGTTGCCAGACCAGAGTGTGCCGGACTAGAGAGATTCAAGCTGTAGTAGAAGGAAAAGGTTCTGTATGCCGGCTGTCCTTGGGAAGCTGTCTCGGGAAGCGCTTTTCAGTTCGTCTTACGCAGGCGGCCTGCTCCCAAGGTTACGCTGTTTGGCTGGTGATATTTGTATCTCGGTTGTACAAGTTGCCTGCCTCTTTACACATCACTAAACTCCAACCCATCCGTTTCTCCCAGCTCCCTGTTGTCTTCTCTTCCTGCCTTCCCTAGGTTTGGATGCTAGCAGTGCAGGCACTGGTCCGGGGAGGTGCTTCCCCCATGTGTGCTAGGACTTGGAGCCACATTTTCTATCTGCTTAGGCCAGAGCTCACTTCAGCTAACGCAAGGCGGTGTGAGCGGCTAAGCGGAGAGAACAGGGTTAGAGCAAGGGTTTAAGCCCTGGGAGGGTATGTGACTGCTGTACTATTTGAGCTTAAATACGAGTGTGGTACGGATAATGCATCTTATGAATAGGCTATTGATAAATACGCATGTTCTACAGAACACGTCGGTAGTAAGACACCAATAGGAACTCCTTCGTTCCAGTTGCCTAGAGATTCACACTTAGAAAGAGGCTGCCTATGTTCCAAGCATTTCATGGGCGCTGCTTTCCTTTGGCTGCTCCTGGTACCTTGTGGGTTGTCACTCTCGTACGTCCATGCTCTGGCCTTGCTTTCTCCAGCTTGTCATCGAACCAGAGCTTTTCCCAGCCTGCCCCTACTCTTTGCAAAATTCTGTGCCAATTTCTCCAACGGTGGTGGGTATACCCCCCCCCCCCATTCTCCCTTCTGCTCTGATGCTAGCCTGGTGGAAAACACAGGGCGCATTGTGAAGCCCACAGCAAGAGCTGACTCAGCAATCCTTCCCACGTAGTCCGCTTCGGCCGTTCCTGGAACGGGGGATTAAAATGCTGCTGCCAAAAATATCACTCCTAAGAAAATCAGGGTCCATTTTAGTAGCTGCCATTCCTTTGTCCTTCAGCCCGATTTTATATTCCACCTCCTCTCTTGAAAGAGGGAGAGGGCGCATCTTAATCATGGCAAGAAATTAGTTGTGCTTTGTGAAGGGTAATAGCACTGGGTCGTTCTAGCTTTCAGGAGCACGAGATCGGCTCTGCCCCTCAGCATGCAGAGCTCCCTGCTGCTCTGCCCTGACCCGGGTATCATCTCGACCTGGAAGAATTCCCCCCAGCAGCAAATGAGCACTCCCGTTTGATTGCTGAGTGTTTGCCTGCTCGTCTTCCTTTCCATACACGTTAGAAAGGAGGGAAAGGGCTTTTGCTGTAGCCCGCCGTAAGGGGGGGATGAATTACATGAAGCCTTCATCTGCTGCCAGACAGCGTGCTTCTAGAGGCAGTGTGGCAGCAGAAGAGATGGCTCTAAAGATCTGCTCCCTGCGACATGTTTCATTTGCAGAACTAAACAAAATGGAACCTTTTTCATGGGGAGGGGTTAGATGCTACAGGGATCCAGCCTAGTTTCTTTACTGGATTTAAAACTGATTCAGGCCCAGCCCCGAGGCCCTCAGGAATGGAACCGAAAATAGCCTCAAAGCCAAAAGCCATGGAAAGGGCTTTGCGAGCCATGGAAAGCAAGGGGACTTTGCTGGCTTTGTTAGACTCTGAAACCCTCCTTTCCCCCGATGGTTATGGTTTGTGCCTGTTTCTCCCACCTGAGCCGGGTTCTTTACATTGGTTTGTTGTTGCTGAGCACTGACAGCACAGCCCGCCTGATGACGGCACTCCCAGAGCCAGGCGACCGGCTGTGAGGAGCACAGATGATCACTGAGCATCTGGAAATGATAGTCAGAGGCAGCGGGGGGGAGATGGAGGTGATACAATGTGACTGGTCGTGGCGGGTGAGTGGGCAGCCACCTGGCTGTGACCGTCGAGGTGGGAATATGGAGGTTTGTCTGTCTGTCTGTGCGCCTCGGTGAAAGTTTCACTTTGGTAGGAAAGCCACTCTTTGCAGCCAGCTCTATGCTCTGGGGTGACGTCGAACCAAATAAGAACATAAGAACATACATAAGAACAGCCGTACCGGGTCAGACCAAAGGTCCATCTA
>JANRFK010001785.1:1179320-1190342 GCA_030068395.1 Apalone spinifera | reverse complement strand
TAAAGCATCTGGCAACTCTCTTTGACTGGCACAGCCAGTTGTCTGTGTTGTGCTTCGATCTGCTGGAGTCTGTTGGGCCGAGCTCTGTATCTCCACGGGGCTTTGAGGCAACACCATTTGAAGTGAAAGCCGACCGCAGGGAGAGGCTGTGCGGAATGCTCCAGCCCCAACTTGTGCTTGGTTTCTGTCCCAAACCGCAAAATCCAACCTACTGCTTCTCTTGCTCCCTGGGGCTCCTCCTTCCTGCTCGGCTGATTGGAGCCCTGGGTCTAGGTGGCCTGCGGGCGCTGCTCCTCTTCAGAGGCCAACAGCCAACAAAGGAACATGCACCAGCCGAGCGCCGGGCACAAGAAGGGAGGAGACTGGTAGGGAGACGGGGGCAGAGGCTCCCAGTCCGCTTCCAAAGAGGGACGAGGCGCAGAGAGACCTGGACCAGACCCGAGGAATTCCAGGAGCTGCTGGGTGCTGCCCAGAGAAACGGCTCCAGGATGCCCTCCTGCTCCAGACGGTTTGGCCGGGGGCACAGGCAGCCGTGTATCCACTTCAGCTCTCCCCTAAGCCCAAGACGTACCCACAAAACCAGCTCCCCTGCAGGAGCTGTGGACTTCTGCACTCCAAGGCAGCAGTTAACACTGAATCCCCCCACACAGAGGGGTCCTGCTGAGACCCCATCTCTCAGCTTTTCTCAGTGGCCAGTTGCAGCCTGCGGCTGCAGTCAGGCCCCGTGGAGAAGGTTTCCTTTGCACCAGCAAAGACCAGACACTCCATTTGAAAACGCTTTGATAGTGCAGCCCCTGACCTGGCCAGCGGGGAGGTAGCAGAACAGCCCCCCGCCAGACACGGGCTCAATGCAAGCCCGGCCTTGGACCATGGATCCATTGTTGCGTTTTCCCCGCAGCGCCAGTTGCCGGCTTTGCAAGGCCCTACAGCTGTCGGGAGTAGGGCTTTCTCCCGCGTGCTGGCTGGGGTTGAGAGGGGAAGGGAAACAATCACATTCCCCTGTAGCTGCGGGAGTTTTACACCAGCACTAAGTGGTGGGGGGGCGGTTATCTGCCCACGAACCAAGCCCATGCTGGGATCGCTCTGCGGCTAGCTCCCAAGAGAGCTAGCCGAGACGGATGGAGTCGGCGGGCCAGCAGCAGGGCAGACAAGGAGGCTCTAACTAGTCTGACATCGAATACGAGCCTGATTGCGTCCATCAAGGGGCAGGTGAGGTCCAGGTGCAATCTGCTGGCGACTCGAGGAGCAGAGTATCTCCCGGCCAAGCTTTGTCTGCATTACCCAGACTTGTTGACAAAATGTAGGTCGACTCCCCAAAGATCCGAGCGTTCCTCTGAATCACGTGACTCCAGGAGCTGGCTTCCAAAAGAACAGCAGGTATCGTGAGACTCTGCAGCTAGCAAGGAGCTGGATGCTCGACCTCCCTGTGCCCTTTCTACTGTGAGACGCTTTCAGTAGCGAGCCCAGCTACTACCTTTTGCTGAAATTGGACTGTGGTGTTTTATATTTATTTCAGATCAGGTTGGACAGACATCTATCGGGGATAGCCAGACGGTGCTTGGTCCTGCCGTGAGGGCAGGGGGCTGGACTTGATCTCTCCCATTCTAGGACTCTGATTCTCCAACCTTTTGGTGCTTTAGGGCTTTTCCTGCTTACTCTACCCCTCAAATATTAGGGTGTGTCCCATTTGGCAATTTCTTACTCTTTGAATGGAGCTGGCTTGTGAAAAAATGAAATTCTCACGCCCGCAGCGGTGATGTGTTCCCACCCCTGAAGCGACTTCTGATGCAGGGTTTGTGTCTGCACGTAGCAATGTACAAATGTTTATTCCTCCCCCATACGCACAAAGCCCCACAAGGTCACTACTAGCTGACGTTATGTTGTGTGCAGCCTGCACAATTTGTCTTTCCGTGGGACGGTGAAGCAATGGTTCCTTGGAGTTTCAAGTAACCTGCTATTTCCTGTTATAGAGATGCAGTTGGGAAGCCCTGCTTAAATAGGGGAGTATCTCTTCTCCTTTCCGTTTTTGGTCGGATTTTGCAACCTTCTTTGTGTTGCATCTGATCCTTCACGAGCCTGTCGGTTGCACTGGGTTTTCAACCCCTTTCTGCCCTGCCCCTGCTTTGGCACGCCTGCCTCGTTTTGCTCAGAGGACAGCATTAAACTGACACAGTGGGACGCTGATCAGAATAGAAGCCCCAGCAGCTATCAAACCACGTCATTGGACGCGGGCCCGCAGCTGGCACCCGCTCCCTAGAAGATGAGCGCAGGGCGCATTCTCAGGCTCGGTGGCTGAGGACGTTACAACCTCCAACCCATCCCACCGCCGCGAGGCACGGAGCGCGAAGAAAACCCCAGTGTGGGACTCACACCACTTGCCACGCCATCCAGAGTCGTTCCCTTTGAAACCCCGTGAGCCTTGGAACGGTTCCACTGCCGTTTCTTTTCATGAATGCTTTGGAGCGGCTTCGCGGCTGGCTCGAAATGAGTCAGGGCATCGGTCTGAAGGGGGAGAGCGTGGCCACGACGTTCCCAGAGCACTTCAAGGCTGTGTCGCACTGGAATGCTGAACAAAGGCCCTGCTATGAAACACACCAGATTGGGGTTTGCCTCCCTGAAAGGGGAGAAGGAATTTCTGTTCTGTGCCAATTTTTTTTCTTTAATAAACTCAATTGCCAATTAAAATCTGAATAGCTGGGCAGGAAGGAGCGTTGATGGTTTCAAGGTAGCACAGTGGAGTAATTTTGTGCAGGCGGTTACAGCTGCTCGTAACTTTCTCAGACAAATAATTCCTTTGAAGTCATTTTTTTTTCCAGGCCTGCTCTCCGTGTGGAGCTGCAATGGTGGTGGTTTGATTTTAAGCAAATATGACCACACGTCATTGGTCAGCAGGAACCGGGCGCTTGGTGTCTCTGAGAGTCACGTTGTGTTTATTTCAGTGCCTAGCTGTGGACGTCACGCAAGGGCATTACTCCAGATGATCACCCGTGTGAGCGGGTGCAATTTAGACTCTCAGCTAGGCAGGGATATAAGCCATCGTCCGTCTGCTGCTGCCTTGCAGTATGTGTGCCAGTCTGGGCCGTGGAACTGGAGCCGTGGCCCGATTGTTTCAGGAAATAAGAAGTTTGCTAAGAAATGCATTTTGTGGGGCACTGAAATTATTTGGGGACGTGTCTCCGCCCCCAAACGATTTGTTTGTACCGTTGGGAGAGTTGTTTTCCAAACAAGCCAAGCTGCCTTTTCACTTCAACATGTGTCATCTTGAACTTTAGCTCTAGTTGTATTGCAGACCCAGACCCACACCTGGGAGTGACACAACGCATCTGCTTGATTGATTGCCTTGTCAGCTCAAACAAAATATGTCAGCCCACAGGGAAATGTGAGGGGGGTGGGAACCTATGGCCCAGGGGGCTTATCCAGCCCCCAGCTTTCCTGGAGCCGGTCCCTGAGGCTTGGAGCTAACCCCCTCTCCTGCCCAGACCCTGCACCCCCACTCTGCTGCTGCACCCTCCCTCCTGCCCAGACCCCGCACCCTCACCCCGGTCCCGCACCCTGCCAGACCCCAAACCCCCCACTCTGCCCCTGCACCCTCCCAGACCCATGACCCCCTGCACGCTCCTGCACCCTCCCTCCTGCCCAGACCCTGCACTCCAAGCCCGATTCCCAGCAGCCCCCTCTCACTCACTGAATTCCTCATTTTGGCCCCGTCCAGAGCGGGGGCGGGGAATCTCCTAGCCTGGCCCGCTTAGGCTCTGGCATGTGGGGTGTTCGTTTTTGGGGGTTTTGCTTCTCACTTTTGTGTAACCCCAACAGATTTTTCTGTGGCTCAGTGGCCTGTGCCCACTCCACAGTGTCTCCAGCCTGGGGCATGAGGCGGGGTTGGTATCCCATGGCTCCTAGCAGCGCACAGAGCTGGGCTGCTCTGTGAATTTGTTTGCTGGGCCTTGCCCTTAACCCCTCTTCCATCCCGATGGGAAAATCTGTCTCATGCTCGAGCCGAGTTTCTCGGCGGCTCAGTTGGGCCCCTGCCTGTTTTGCAGTGAGGCCACAGGCGGTGCCGGCCTTGTGCACCACCCGCTGAAGGAGCCTGGGCCTGGCTGGCAGGCAGTGGCTGTACTGAAGTAAGGAAAGGGGCCCAGTTTACTCCAGTGGAGTTCTACCAGGGCCATGCCCCTGCCGTGGCTGCAGTTACACTGGTCGAAAGGGGCCTGATCCCCCTGCACCTCTTGGGGCCACCCCCTTGCTGGGGCCACTCCGAGGGTTTCGTAGTGCTGGGATGCTACGGCCGTGGGGACGAGCCCTTAGCAGCCGTGTGAAGCGGTGTCCTTTGTCCGGGCGGCAGGAAGGGCGCTCTCCCTGGCAGCCGTCTCTCCCCCACCATTCCGAGCGGGCCGGAAACCCCGGCCATGCCCTACCGAGGCCACCCTGTTGCGCAAGGAAGCTTGCAGGTCGGGAGCTCCCAGGCATCCAGGCCAGGGGCGACCAGCATGCTCGTCTGGTCTGACTCCGGAGCATCCCACCCATCCCTGCAATGCGCCCACCCTGCCGAGGTAGCAATGCCCTTGCGTTCTGAGTCCGGCTGCAAGCCGCGGAGAATCCATCCTTGACTGTAACTCAGACCAGCCAGCAGCCTCTGCCCCTTGCTGCAAAGGAAGGCATCCCGCTGCCCTCTGCGTCTCTGCCAGTCTGCGCTGGGGCTGATTCCTCCCACCCCGCTGCTGGCTGCGCTTTTGCCAGGTCGCGGTCCAGGACCGGGCTGTCGAGCGCCAAATGGATGTAAAGCCTGAACAGTTGTCTGCGCGCCTAGGGCACGCTGGGCTGAGAGGAGACTGGGGATCGCTGCCATGTGCTTTCTGGGAGACCTCAGGCAAGTCAGGGTGCTCCCTGCCTCAGTTTCCCCCTCTGTAAATTGAGGCTGATGGTGCTTTGCAAAGCGCTGTGAGATCTGCTGCTGAAAAGCCCTGGGTATTTCACTGCATGCGGACTGTTCCCCTCCGTGACGTGGTTTGCGATCGCAGGAGAAAAGCCCTAGGGTGTAGCAAAGGTGCATTGTCTGTGTTGGGAAGTCCCATGTGAGCCCAGTGCACTGGGTTAATAACAGCCACAGCAATGAAGGCCACATCCCAATGCTAGAGCATCCGTTTGCTGCTCCCTCCGGCTCCCAGCAGGGCTGGGAATGACAGCTCACCTTTCCCTAGCAAATCTTTATTCCCCACCGGCCTGCCGCAGACCAAACCTCAGCCAGCCAGCCTCCGCACATCAGTGACAGCCTTGCGCTTGGCCTGTCACGTCTTCCCTCGGTCTCCTGCTGCTGGACCGCTTGTGGGGCGCTCCAGCCCCCTCCTGGCAGCTGCTTGATTACTGTAATGCTGCCTGACGATCCAAGGCCACTTCCTCGCCAGGTGCCAGGCTGTGGGCAGGGCCGGGGGGGGGAGGTTTTGATTCCCAGTGCTCTGTGCTAATCGCTGGCTCCTTTTGTCCTTGTGCTGGGAGCCCCCGAAAAGGCCGTCTGGGTGGGTTAGGTGCTGTGCGCCATCAGTAGCCCACTAGCATTTCCAGCCTTGCGCAGTCATTTTTGTTACCGTAATTATTCATTTGGGGAGGGACGTTCATTGGGTAACTGGGGATGTCTAGGGAGGCCAGTGTGTATTATTGCTCGTTAACATTAGGGATGTAATTGGTTAACTCCGGCTGGGCTGGAGTGACCCTCCCACCTGCCCTCCCTTTGATCGGTTAACGGGTTTTGCATCCCTATGTAACATATTGCACTAGACCCTAGTTGCTCTGACCATGCAAAGCTCTGCACAATAGACCCATACATGTCTGCAATTGACCTGTGCCTGTCACATGCCCAGAATCCCCCCGGCGGGTGCCAGTCCGTCCCCAAGCCAGCGGGCCCGGATTTGCAGTGTTTGCAGTGGCTTTTCCGTGTGCATGTCGGTTTTGTCTGGGCTCCCGTGGGTTGCCATCGCATCAGCGCAGGTTGCGGTACGAGTTGGTCAGGCTCATATGATCTTTGGCACACCCGCTGGCTGCCTGGGTGGGTTCGCTGTCCGGCTGTGGAAGCGGGACCTGGAGCTGCCACTAGCAGTGGTCCCCCACTATGCGGAAAGGAGGGGCCAGGCGGGGAAGCCAGGAGGAGGGGGAAGCAGAGAGATGGGGGGGCGGGATGCAATGGAGAGACGCTGTGTCCCCAGGCCCTGATCCACGTGGGCCATCACGGCGGGTAGGGCCGGGGTGTTGCAGCGTGAGCAGCATCGTAGGGGGAGGCGAAGCAGCCACCCGGGACTCGCAGCCGGCGCGGGGAGTGAGTTGCAGAGCCCCTTGCCCACGGCTGGGCTCCCCTGCCTTTGCGATTGGGGTCGTTGTCCATGCGGGAACCACCCAGCCCGGTTCATTCAAACCAGGGCTTCCCCCTCGGAGGGAGCGGCTCCCGCACCCCAAATCCCGCCTCCCTTGTGCTGTCGCAGGGCAACTGAGAGCCGAGAGACGGCTGCAGACCTGGCCCTGGCATCTCGCTGTGGGTCAGAGCGCAGGGTTTCCCGGGGGCGGGGCCGGGCCTGCCTCGCACGCAGGCGCTGCCTGGCGGAGGAGGGGTGCCGCGGGCTGGGCTGAGCCCAGCGAAAGTATTTAGTGGCGGCGGCGCTTGCCCAGCTGTGGTTAGCGTCTATGAGAATCATTTCCTGCCTCTCCGGAAACTATTCAGCGTCTCTGCGGCCCCAGCTAGGCCCGAATCTTTCCCTTTATTAACCCCTCGGCGCTCTGCTCCTTGCCTCGCTCCGCTTCCCCGCCCTGGGCTTTCCTGCTCGTCCTGGGGTCCGGGCGGGAACGCCAGGGACCAGAGTGTCTCTCGGCACAGCCCAGCCATCCACCCTGGAGGGGAACGCTCCAACCTGCTGGACATTCAAGGACGGGATAAAAGTTGCCTCGCTGCGATTACAGAGGAATGCAGCTGACCTGGAGTGCACGTACAAATTCGACGCTATCAACTTGTCGGCACAAAAAGGACCCAGGAGGACGGTGGATGAGAAGCTGGAGATGAGCCAAGCAGGCTAAGGGCACATTGGGGCGCATTAGGAGGAGCATTGCCAGCAGATCTAGGGCAGTGATTAGTCCCCTTTATTCGGCCATATCTGGAGTGTTGTGTCCAGTTCTGGGCCCCCCACTACAGAAAGGATGTGAACACTGGAGAGGGGCCAGTGGAGGGTGACCAAAATGATGGTGTGGGGGGGCTGGAGCACATGACCTATGAGGAGAGGCTGAGGGATTTGGGCTTTTTCAGTCTGCAGAAGAGAGGAGTGAGGGGGGATTTGGTAGCAGCCTTCAGCTTCCTGAAGGGGGTTCCAAAGAGGCTGGAGAGAGGCTGTTCTCAGTGGGGGCAGGTGGCAGAACAAGGAGCAATGGACTCAAGTTGCAGGGGGAGATCTAGGTTGGAGATTAGGACAAACTATTTCCCTAGGCAGGTGGTGAAGCGCTGGGATGGGTTCCCGGGGGGCGGAATCTCCATCCCTAGAGGTGCTTAAGTCCCAGCTTGACCAAGCCCTGGCTGGGCTGATTGAGATGTAGTTGGGCAGGGGGCTGGACTCGATGCCTCCTCAGGTTCTGCCAGCTGTCAGGTTTTAGGATTCTAACTTGGGCAAGAATAAAGATCTTAACTGGTTAACGCACTTCAAAGGTAATTTCCCCCGCCTTTGATATTGGCATTTCCACATAGACTCATAGAATACTAGGACTGGAAGGGTCCTCGAGAGGTCATCGAGTCCAGTCTCCTGCCCACACGGCAGGACCAAGCACCGTTTAGACCATCCCTGACAGGTGTCTGTCCAACCTGCTCTTCAATATCTCTAGTGATGAAGATTCCTCAACCTCCCTAAGAAATCTATTCCACCCTGTTTAACCAGCCTGGCCATTAAGAAGGTTTTCCTAACGTTCAACCTAAACCTCCCTTGCTGCAATTTAAGCCCATTGCTTCTTGTCCTGTTCCCAGAGGCTAAGGAGAACAATTTTTCTCCCTCCTCCTTGTAACACCCTTTAAGATACTCGAAAACTGCTATCATGGCCCCTCTCCATCTTCTCTTTTTCTAGACTAAACAAGCCCAATTCCTTCAGTCTTCCCTCATAGCTCCTGTTCTCTAAACCTTTAATCATTTTTATTGCTCTTCTCTGGACCCTCTCCAGTTTCTCCACAGCTTTCTTGAAATGTGGTGCCCAGAACTGAACCCAGTACTCCACCTGAGGCCTGATCAGCGCAAAGTAGAGAGGAAGAATGACTTCTCATGTCTTGCTCACAACACACCTGTTAATGTATCCCAAAGTCATGTTTGCTTTTTTGCAACAGCATCACACTGTTGACTCATATTTAGCTTGTGGTCCACTCTGACCCCCAGATCCCTTTCTGCAGGACTCCTTCCTAGAGAGTCACTTCCCATTCTGTGTGTGAGACACGGATTGTTCCTTCCTAAGTGGAGCACTTTGCATTTGTCCTTATTAAACTTCATCCTGTTTACCTCAGAGCATTTCTCTAGTTTGTCCAGATCATTTTGAATTATGACCCTGCCCTCCAAAGCACTTGCAACCCCTCCCAGCTTGGTATCATCTGCAGACTTAAGTGCACTCTCTATCCAATATCTAAATAATTGATGAAGGTATTGAACAGAACCGATCCCAAAACAGACCCCTGCAGAACCCCACTTGTTCTGCCCTTCAGCATGACTGTGAACTGTTAATAATGACTCTCTGAGAACAGTTACCGAACAGTTATGCACCCACCTCATAGTAGCCCCATCTAGGTTGAATTTCCCACGTTTGTTGATAAGAAGGTCTTGTGAGACCGTGTCAATGCCGTGCTAAAGTCTAGCTATACCATGTCCACCGTTTCTCTTGTCCGCCAAGCTTGTTACCCTACCGCAGAGAGCTGTCGGCTTGGTTTGACAGGCTATGAATGGACACATCCAGCCTACTGAATTAGCTTCATTAACGCTGGATAAAACCCTCCATCATGGGGGGCTGGGAGGCATGCGCTGCACCTACCTGTCTAGCCATGCCTGGGCAGCTTTGGATCGCAGGTGCTAGGAGGGACAGAGTGGTCCCTGTGCTGTGCAAGAGCCTGGGCGTGCTTTGTGGAGGATGCCCATCGGGGCTCCCCCCTCGGAGCTGAGCTGCTTGTGGCTCAGCATCATCCCAGGCCGGGGCACTCTCCGGGTTGTGGGAAAAGCCCTGGTGAGATGGGAGAGGGCCCCTGACAGAGGGACTTCCACAGGCAGGAAGAAGGCCGTAGGCGGGAATCGCGTCGGTCTGGGGCGGAAATGTTCCCACCCCCTTGGGTTTCACTTGTGCTCCTTTTGACCATGGGGTGAAGAGGGGGCAGCCCCCAAAACACGTGGTGTGGGGCAGGGAAGGAGCCGGTGAAAAACACTGGAAAGGAGGTTTCTAACTATCCTGGGCTGTTAACACCACCCCTTTGATCCATGGGGCATAACACGGATTCGCCTGCCTTCGCCAATCCTTGAAACCGGCCCTCCCATGGCTCGGCAGTTCCACGGGGGCCTCCTTCGCAGGGCCGGGACCGCGGTTTTCAGGGCTTCTCCGCAGCGCCGAGGACGCAGCAGCCCCGAGATCTCTGCTTCAGGAGAGAGGCGTCTAGCTTTGTCGCCGCACCGTCCCCGTCCTGCAGCCGCTGTGGCACCCAAGGAACCAGCCCTGCGACAGGCACGGATGCCCCCGTGAGCCCTCCCTGCTGCAGCGGCTGCGCGTGCCCGAGACGTTGGTTCCAGAACCGCAATTGCGGGGGGGGCTACTTGCAGCCCTGCTTAATGGTCACGGTGGGAAAGGAGGAAGAAGACCGAGTCTTGGCCCGTGTCCAGCGCTAACCGCACCGCTCTGGGGCATCTCATTAAGCTGCTTCTCCCAACGTGGACAGGAAGTCACTGGTGAAACGGCAGCAGCCTCGGCTGAGAGTTTGCTGCTTCTGAAGGGCTCGCTGGCCAGAAGAGACCCGGCTGGCTTTAGGGGGCGCACAGCGGGGAGAGGCCGATGGGGGCCGAGCCAGAGTGCGTGCTGCAAGCTCCCAGCTGGGCAGGCACCGGGACTGGACTGCGGAGCAGCTTTCAGGGCACAGGCTGAAGCAGGGTGCAAAGCGGCGCCAGGCTGGGAATGGGGATAAATCCGCTTGCCCGGCTGTTAAACCCCACGGCCAATCTGGCCGCCTCAGGCTTTGCTCTGGGAGCGCTCCCTGGCCTGCTGCTGGTCCCGCCTCATTTTCAGCTGCTCAGTCTGGGGCTGCCCTGGAATGCGCTGCGGTGGGGAGACGCTCACTCTGACATTTGAAACCCTCGCTGCTGCTGGAGGCTTCAAGGCAAGCTGGGCTTGGAACATGGCGTGACTTTTGGGACAGGCTCCTTCGCTGTGAGTGCCTGGCATGAGCCATGTCGCAGATCGGTGCGCCTCTGTGACACACCACGGTGGCATTGGGGACAATTCAGAAAGGGGCAATTCAAGTAAGGGGAGTGGAACAGCTTCCATATGAGCAGAGAGTAAACAGCCGGGGACTTTTCAGCTTAGAAAAGAGGAGACCCAGGGGCGAGAGGATCGCGGTCTGTGAAATCATGACTGGGGTGGAGAAAGTGAAGAAGGGAAAGTGATTGACTTGTTCCTGTCACACGAGAACTAGGGGTCACCAATGGAATGAACAGGCAGCAGGTTCAAAATAAACCAAAGAAAGTTTTTCTTCACTCAGCGCACAGTCAACCTGTGGAACTCCCTGCCAGCGGATGCTGTGAAGACCAGGGCTTTAACAAGGTTCAAAAAAGAGCTTGATAAATTCATGGAGGACAGGTCCATCAATGGCCGTTAGCCAGGCTGGGCAGGAATGGTGCCTCCTAGCCTCTGGTTGTCAGAAGCTGGGAATGGGCGACGGGAGGGATCACGTGATGCGTCCCTGTTGTGTTCCCTCCCTCTGGAGCACCTGGCATTGGCCGCTGTGGGCAGATAGGACACTGAGCTAGATGGACCTTTGCTCTGACC
>JANRFK010001785.1:978996-999812 GCA_030068395.1 Apalone spinifera | reverse complement strand
CCCCGGCCTCTGTCTTCCCTACTGTGCATAGCAAGCAGGAGCTCCTGGGGGCGGCTCTGGGCAGGAGCAGCAGGGCAGTGTGGGGAGGGGCAGATGAAGTGCTGGCACCTGATAGCCTGCCAGCCACACCAGTTGGGAGCCTGCCAGCCACACCAGTTGGGATCCCCTGTCAGAGGCTCCAAGATCTGCCAGTAGATCCCGATCTCCTGGTTGGTGACCGCTGCCTTAGCCTGAGTAGCTGGTGTGGGCCAGCGGCACATTTGTAATTGCCCATTACGCATACCCCAGTTATGTGGCACTGGAAGACAGTCTGGCTCATTCAGCTGTTCCTTTCCCATCCTCCCAATGCTCTGAGGTTTTTACAGGCTGTGCAGTTTGTTTGCAATGGTGCCTCATGTTAGCTGCACTCCTCTGAAACCGTTTCACTCCTAACTTTTAGAAGATTTTTGTGTTCAATTTACAACACAAGGAGCCAGCTATCACTTCTTACCTAAGGGCCCCAGAGTTCAAGAGCTCTCAAATGAAAAAGCCATCATATAATTTTGCCCGATTTGTTTGCTTTTGAGTGGGATTCCTGCTGAAAGAGAGTCTGGTGTAGTAGACTGTAGCTGAACAAAAAGATCCGATGGCCAAACTGGAAAGGCCTAAAAATCTGTGTCTCGCTGCTCATCCTTGTCAAATTTGTGTAACTTTTTCCCCGAACAAAATCCTCGGGCAGCATTCCTTAGACTTGGACTTCAGTTCTTAAACTTCTGTGATTTCTCATTCTTTCTCTCAGTACTTCTCTTTCCAAGGGAGGAGGGGAGATGCTCCAGGAAACACATTAGTTGATACCCTGAGGGATCTGATTTTTGGTGTCTATTCTATCCCGCAAAACATTCTAGTAGAGCATTATGGATGTCTGTGTAATGATTTGTAAGGCTTCCTAAGGCTGCTTGGTGAGTGTCTTCTAGCGACACAGCCTTTCTGAGATGGGCTTGTTGCTCTAGAAAGGAGGTAATCTAGCCCGAAGGGTTTTTCTCTCCATTCCCGCTTTAACTGATTTGCACATCCTTGCTGGGCACATGGCTCTGTAGAAAAGGTGGTTTGAGTGCTTGATGGTTTCATGTTCTAAATCCTGCAGGTGACAGCTGGGAGGTGCTAGGGAAGCAATTGTAGGCATTGACTACCTACACATACAGTCTTTTGCTGGACCTGAAAATAATGACCATGATGTCTGTCTTTGTACTACTACACAGTAGATACACTTGCAATAAAAGGCAGGAAGTTATGTGGGATTCCCCAAAGACTGTTTGATATCTCTGTCTGTACTTTCTTTTATCTGATGCCTATGAAGCATTTTTTGAAAGCTAACCCTTGCAGGTCCTTTCCCGATCAGGGTGGTATTAATAAAATGAAACTGAAACTCAGTGAGCTTCAGGCCTGGTCTATACTACAGCAGAAGGTTGAATGAAGATATACAACTCCAGCTATGTTAATTACATATGCATCTTAAATCGAGTTTCTGCTCTGTTCACACAGTGGGAAGCCAATGGGAGCAAATGCTCTCGTCAGCTTCCCTTACTCCTTGTGAGGAGCAGAAGTACTGATGCTGATGGGAGCCCCCTCTCAATTTAGTGGGTCTTCACTAGACCTGCTAAATCAAATCCCAGAAGATCAACCGTGTCAGCATTATCTTTCGCGTAGTGAAGATGCGGTCTAAGTGACTTTTGAAACACCGGATAGTGTGTACAGGATAGAGTTGTGAGCAGACTCAAGAAGTACTTGATTCTTGCTAGTGGGAACTGTGTGTTTGCATGAGCGTTTGAGTTGCTCACAGGATTTATGTGGCTGTCTTGGGTGGTTGGTGCTCTTGAAACGCAAGACCAGGGCAGCAGAGGGATGTTTTCTGGGAGATGGATGCTGTACTAGGAAATCGGATCGAAACTTTCAAAATAGCATGGATAGCAACATTTGAAGGGGAATTTCAGAATAGTTAACATTTGGGTTTAACTTTTAATTTGGGTTTGAATTGAATGTTAATTTCCTTTGATAAAATGATCTTCTTCTTGTAGTGTAATAAGAAGGCCAAGCGCTCTGATGTTGTGGTCCTGTATGCCCGCACTTTGAAGGCACTGGACACTAGTGAACAGGAGCGCATGAAAAGGTATGGAATATACTCCTCAGAAGTGCCACCTCTGTCCCACACGTGCGTGCCTAAGAGAGAACAGATTTCATGCAGCCTGTCCAATTCCAACTAAGTCATTCCAGCCAGGGCTTTGTCAAGCTGGGGTTTAAACACCTCTAGGGATGGAGATTCCACCCCCTCCCTAGGGAACCCATCCCAGTGCCTGACCAGCCTCCTAAGGAAATAGATATCCTAATATCAAACAGACCTCCCTCACTGCAACTGGAAACCATTGCTCCTCCTTCTGTTACCACTGAGAACAGCCTCTCTCTGTCTTTTTAGGAAACCCCCTTCAGGTAGTTAAAGGCTACTATCAAATCCCCTCTCACTCTTCCCTTCTGTTGAACTGTTACGTAGGATATGTAAAGAATCTTTTTTCCTCCATGTTCACATTTTTATTTGGGGATTGATGGAATGGGGGTAAAAGCAGCAGAATGGTCCTGGTGAGCCTCTAGCTAAAAGGTTACTGTTACATGTAACTCAGAGTATAATTGAGGATCCTTTCAATTCACCTCCAATGAATTATTAGGAGGGGATGCAGATGAGAACTGTTTATGCAAAAACACCTTGCCCACCTGCTAATGGCCAGGAGGCTAATTAAGATAATAAGTGTAAGGCTGTGAAACAGGATTTACTGAAAACCCTGAGTATGTCTGTCTGTTTTCACCTCCACTGGTGATAGAACTGTAGCCCAGAGGAACATCCTAACTTAGCTCCAGTCAATGTTGTTTTACTTTTGTTCCCCTGGCTTCAGCTCTTTAGAAAAGGAGCAGATGTTGCGGAGACGGGCCGAGTTGGAATCGGCACAGAGTCGTCTCCAGCTGCAGGTCTTGACAGACGAATGCAGTAAACTTCGCAAGCAAGTCCAGGTAAGTTCAGCTGCTACCCATTGACGATGGGCTCTCCAGCTCATCTTGTGATGTGCCTTCCCTCTCCTGACACACAGCAGCTAGCAGTATTGGATGTAGCTGTTGAGGGCTCACAGAGTGAATCCTGAGCATCCGGGCTGGCCTGGATACCACAGTGGCGCATGCAGCACACGCTGCTAGTATCTTGTGCTTCTGAGATGCTTGATGGCCACTTCATGGAGCTCCAAGTTTTCCGGTTGCTGCTATTACAGCTTTATTAGTGCTGAGTTATCCACCTGCCACAGAGCATCTACGTATGATAGATAGAGCTTTCATGATAGTGGTGAGCCTATTAATAGGGACCCATTGGCTTCAGAGTGTGGAAAAGCTTGGCTAGGTGGCCAGGGTATGTCCCTATCTAACATTCTTTCTCCTCCCACCTCGCCCCCCCGTTTTTAAGGTTTAGTCTGCGAGAGCTTGTTACCTGCTCTTCCAAGAAGACGGAAACAAGATACAATACTATGCACACACCCCTCCCACTTCCATCACTGTTCATAAGTCATTCATGTTTAAGGTTTATTGCAGCTGAAATTCCCAATTATAATCAAGTGATTAATTCTGAAGCCACATGCTATTACTCCGTATAACCACCAGAGTGAATGCTTATGGTGAGCATTTTGTGTTTGACACAACTTTCTAGTGTGTATTCGGTAAATTGGGCTCTAACAGACCAGGTTTCTTTTGGACTCTGTACTGTAGGTTTTTCCATCTTTGCTGCAGCCAGGTAAGGAGTCAGCACTAGCTCTTCTGGCCTCCTCACAGTATGACCGGTTTATTGCTAGTAGGCTGCTTGCAGGGGGAAGTGCTGTCTAGAGACCACACCTGTAGATTTGCAGAGTACACTGTTGGCTGCAGAGATGCCTGGTGATCTGTTCCTTTCCAGTTCAGACTGGAGTACTGTAACATTGAGATCTTATCACTTGCAGCAGCTGTTGTGGCTGGAAAGGCTTCACTGGTTTCCTGTAGAGCAGGGCCAGGCTATATACAGCCCACCGAGCCACAGGATCCAGCCCACAGGCACAGCAGGAGCCTGTCAGGCTCCCTCCTTGACTCGCCCCTGCACATCACTCAGAGCAGCCAGCTGTGGGCCCCTGTTTGTGAACAGCTGTGAGCCCAGAGGAGGGGGAGAGGCTTCGCATGCTTCTCCCTTCCCCCCCCCCCCATCTTGCAGCCCCTATTGGCTGGTTTCCATACCCCTGCATCCTCTTCTGCACTCCAGCCCTCTGCCCCAGGTCACAGTCCCCTCCTTCACCCAACCCCCCTCCCAGATCTCTCACTCCCTCCTGCATCCCACTGCCTTGCTGCAAGAAGAAGGTGGTCCCTGATCACTTATCAAATTCTTGGAGTGCTCCCTTATCAAAAATTATTGCCCACCCCAGGTGGGCAGACATGCTGCAGCAGCACAGCGGCAGCGCTGCTTGTGTAGACTAGCCCTGCTACGCAGCATGCTGAACTACAGCTGCAATGGAGTAGTAAAGCGCCTGCCTCTCTCTTTTCAGGAGCTGAAAGCACTCATGGCCCAGCACAGCGCTAGCACTTCTCAGCAGCCTAGCCGCTCTCGCGCCTGTTTCCCAGGCTGCCTTTCTTCCAGTCAGAGCCAGCACAGATACCACTTGGAGAAGGCCTTCCTGGTGTCTCAGTCCGGGAGCTGCCGGGTTATGGCTTACTGTGACTCACTGAGTTGTCTTGTGGTGTCACAACCCTCTCCGCAGGCCACACTTATTCCTGGTAAGTCAGCAACTAACTACAGGCTCTCTGGGTTTTATAGACAAATCAATGTATTCTTATTTTCAGGCTTGCTAAAGTTATACACGTTCTCTGCTCTTTCTTTCTCAACCCCACCCAGACATCCAGTTTGTGGATCGGAGTGACCCCTTACTAATACAACTGGTCTCCATTCCACCTCATCCCCGTTCAGCTTTTTCCCAGTAGTGTGACTTACCTCCCCATAGGCGGCTATGAATTGTACTCTCCAGTACTTGATCTTTACAGCTCTGTCCCTTTGTTCTGAAACCCCACCTTTGTGCGGTGCAGAAACATCTGTGGTGCTTCTCAGAAGATTCCCTTGCAAGAGCTGGAGACATGCACCCATAGGAATCGGGGAGAAGCTTTAAACCCAGGAACCCTCTAATCCAGAGTGTGGATTGCCCAGTAACTGGGAACACGTTTAAATATTGAAATATTGGTGTTGAATGCATTTGTAACTAACCGTATATACCTTCAGAAGCAGTATTACCCCATGGATGGAGAGGGCTTGGGGACCTCTTTGCATTGGATTCATAGCTCTGCTGCTGACTTGCTATGTGACCTTGGTCAAGTTGTTTGTCTTCTATGTGCAATTTCCTGTCTCTAAAATAGGTACACCGTCATACCGGCTCTCATTGCCGTGAGTTTTGACACTTCTGTGGTTAGTTAATTGGGATCTTAGACTGCTTTCTGAACAGCTCCTTGGTTCAGCTTAGTCATCCCAGTGTTTGTATGGTGACAGCTCTTTGGCTCAGTAGTATCTGGCTGGAGCTCTGTAGAGTGACATTTCTAGGGTTCAGGTGAGTAGTTTACCTGTGCCTATCCTCTGAAAGTACATTGTTATCTGTACAGCGTTGGGGTTTGTTTAACTGGGCTGGGCTGTCTATAGCCCAGTTGGGAGCAAGCGAGAGAATCACGATGTTACTGTGAAATTCTCATGCCCTGTGTCACACTGACCAGAAGGCCTGGGGGAGCAGAATAAGGGGTTCTATAGTGACTGAGTGTCAGATCAGGTACCTGTCCTTCCTGTGCTCACACCTCACACATCCAGCGTGGGGCTGTGGTTCTGCAGTGCGGCGCGGGGCAGCCAGCCCCCCAATAACAATGTGGGCTGATGACTACTCAGGATCTGCACGATCAGCTTTGTCCTTTCTCCACGCCAGGCTGTGGCGTTAAGATGATGAGTGCTGCCAACCTGAAGAGCACTCAGTACATTCCCATCCACAGTAAGCAGATTCGGGGCCTGGCCTTCAGTGATCGGACAGATGGCCTGCTGCTGTCTGCTGCTTTGGACCACACGCTCAAACTTACCAGGTGTGTGCTGCTGAATGGGACTGTCCAGTACAGCTGCCCTTCACATGTTCCAGGGTTTGGCTTCTTCTAGCTCCCTTCTGTCCACATCAGTATCTGTCACTGGCTGACCTTATACCCTGGGATCCAGTGCTACTCAAGTGACCCTCCCCTTTCCGGTTTGGGCATGCCGTCAAGGTTGAGGTAGTTATCTCTTCCAGTGTTTTGTGCTCCTTGCATAAGTGCCTATGTCCTTAAGAAAGCAGCGTTGTTCTGCAGGAAGATGAATGTAATTCTCATTTTCCTGTTCCTATTGTCTGGGTGGTAGAATATGTCACCTCCTTTTGCATTAACACACATTACTACTTCCTGCCTGTCTAAAGCCAGCATATAAGTTCTGAGAGCGAGGTTAGTACTCTGCCTCATTGGAGACAGTTGAATGCAAATAGTTGCCATTCATCACAGAACGTATAGCAGTGCTTATTCCCAAGCCTTTCTCTATACACTGCGGAGATGCCCACCAATTGGTCTCCAGCAACGTTTATATCCAGCCTTTTCTTTCTCTTTTCCATGACTACCTGCTTCAGCCAGTCTCTACTTCCCTGCATTGATCCCTGAGCCTGTGCTTGACTGGGTCAGCCTAATCACGTGTTCCCATCTGCATGCCCTAATAGGGATTCTCTAGGTTGTACTTTGCCCCTTTTATTACATCTCCTGTTCTGGTGGGAGGGAGAAAACCTAACACACTGTTCTTCTGGTAAGTCACTGCGGTTTGGTTCCCCACTGTTGGAACTTTTCTCCCTTGTGGTCCCCTCCGCAGAATATGCATTGCAGGTGTCTTGGGTGAACGACTGCACGTTCCCTTTGCTGAGACCATCTTTATCTTTCACCCATACTAGATCTCAGTTTGCCACGTTTGATACATCCCTCCAAGCAAATTCCACTTTATTTTCCAGTTTCTTCAGTGATGCCAATTCAGCTGCTGTTTCAGCATCTCCACCTTCTCCCAAATACCAAGATCATTTTACACCGCATACACTCCCCACTGGCCTTTTGACATGCAGATCTGTGTGTTTGTATTGTATCAAAGATGTGGGGATACTGTTTTGTTTATCCTATTAACGCTTGCTTAAATCCGCTTCCTTGAGGTGTTAAGTGCTATTTCTCAGAACTGGAGCCCTCAGATAAACATGCAGAGGAGACTGACTAAGCAGAGGGAGATAGAAATGTACCCTAATGAGAGGCTCCTAGTTTCAGGGAGATCACAGTATTCTGAGACCGTCTCTTAACTAGTTCCAGTTAAGTGATGTAACCCTGTTCTCCCGACAAAACAGCTAGTCTGAAACTCCTGACCTGGCAGCCACTGTGAAGTGACTTGTTCCCCAGGATCAGACCAAGAGGCCAGTGAGAAGGAAGTATTTTACTTGTTTCAGCATCTGCCTGGGCTTTGGAATGCCGCCAGCTTGTTGTTGTTTGACAGGTTCACAGTGCTATACTGGCCATGTTCTTCAGATTCATTTCTGGGGTGTGGGAAATGAAATCTGTAGGAGAACACCCTACTGCCCAGTTCCCCAGGAGGGCTTTGTTCTAGAGTCGCTGGCGGGTGTGTTACACTGACAATGAGTGTATTCCTTTCCCTCCGTAGCCTGACCACAAATACTGTGGTCCAGACCTACAATGCTGGCCGCCCTGTCTGGAGCTGCTGCTGGTGCCTGGACGATACCAACTATGTGTATGCGGGGCTGGTGAATGGCTCTATCCTGGTGTACGATCTAAGGGACACGAGCGCTCATGTCCAGGAGCTAGCCCCTCAGAAGTCCAGGTATGGCTTTGTGCTCGCTGTCCGGAAAGTACACAGGAAGTAAAATGTAGCATCTAATAGGTGAGCGTAATCGCCTGTGCACGCTAACGGCAAGCTGTACAAATCCTGTTCATGGCGCAGCTAGGGCTGGAACAGACACTGCCCCTCTGCAGCTGAGCACCTGAGAATTGTGTCTGGTCACGATTCTGGGTGCTGTGTGTAGTTTGGCAGCACAGCCTATTTTAGTGTGCTATGTCAGCAGCGTGTGGAGAAAGGTAACTTGAGCGTGAGCATCTGGGCGCTGTTCGATGCGGGAAGGGCACAAGGTTACTGTTATGAATTACATTCTGCCTATCTGTTTTCTTCTTTCATGGGTAGCAGGGACAAGCTATGTGATAGCTGGTTCCTAGACATGCTAAAAGACGTGTTCTTAGTATTGTGCAGACAGTTTTCCGGGGAGAGCCTGTGCCCAGCACTTACCAATAATGCCAAGCTACCAGTGGTTCTCTTCAGAGCTCCTTGGCTCTGATGTGCCCGACTGGCATGGTGGAGCAGCTCTTGTACAGTGTTTGCAAATGCCTCCTTGGGCATTGGCCTCTCCTCTTTCCCATTAACTTGTGCTCGCCTCTTAGAGGATTAGAAAACTGTGACCCACACTTGAGTTGTCATGAGGCCACTGTTTGGTTTGGTTTGCTTTGCTAGAAGAAAGCTGGGGCTTAAGACCTGAAGCACCAAGATCATTACCTCTCTGTCTTGGATTTCTCCCTTGCTGGTTTGGACATGGGGAAGCAGGACTCTGACCAGAATTAGCACTAGGTAATGCAGACAGGTTGAGTAGTATTGTGTACATAATTTCTGGAGGCTTAAGCCCTGGGGATTAGTGCTGTGATCAATACCAGGCATCGCGCTCTCTAAGGAGCCAACCGAGGAGCTGTCTCCGCCGTTAGCAGTTCTGTTATCTTTGAAAACTCAGGAGGGCAGGAGAGATTCCAGAGGACCAGAAAAGGGCAGAGCAGTGGCCATTTATAAAAAGGGGAATAAGGGCAGCTTGGATCATTACTAAGCAGCCAGTAGATGTCAGCTCCTGGAAAGGTAATGGACCAAATCATGAAGTAGCCAAAGGAGCTAGGGACATAGAACCTAGATGAAGATACTCTACTGCAGGTGCATAACTGGCCAGGAAGGGGCTTGGAAATATTAAAGCTGAATGCTGGCATGACAAGTTCTTGCAAATTCTCCTTTCAGGTGTCCGATGGTGTCGCTCTCCTACCTGCCCCGGATGGCCTCTGCCGTGCTGCCGTATGGTGGAGTAGTGGCTGGGACCTTAGAAGGAGGCTGTTTTTGGGAACAGAAGGCCAGTAACTCCTACCAGCCTCACCATCTACCTCTGGAGCCTGGTGGCTGCATTGATATTCAGACTGAAATCAGCACTCGGCACTGCCTTGCGACCTACAGGCCTAGTAAGTAATTGTGGGGACGCAGAGCGCCCTCTGCAGCGCTGTTAGCAGTCTGCTGTCATTCTGCTCTGCCACATCTCTCCTCTTCTCCCCCTCCCCAGGAGGTGGCAGCCTTGGAGAGGTGCCCTTCCACCTAGGGGAGCCGAGAGCATGGCAGAAATGGTGCTTTGTTTTCCAGCAGTGAAGGCCTGGGTAGTACTGGGCCTTCCCTGTGTGTACTACTGCTATCTGCAGGTGTACAGAACGCTATGCCTGGCCACAAACGTGTCCCACAGTACCTCCTGCTGGGGCCTCTGTCCTCTGTGGTAACCCGGAGTGCGGGGGTCGTTAGTCTTGTCTCCTTACAGCTTCATTCTGGCCCCTTCCTGGAGAGGCTGCTGTCCAGTGGGAAAACTTGGCAGATCCTCAGCAGAGCTTATGTATTTATACCCCACAGATAAGAGCAACAATTGCCTGCATTGTGTGGTGATGGAACTGTCCTGTAGCCAGCTGACGGATGCATCTGTCGACGTGGTCTGCTCCTGCCACCCAGTCCAGACATTCAGTGCTGGGCCCACCTGCAAACTGCTGACCAAAAATGCCATCTTCCAGAGTCCCGATGAGGATGGCAGCATCTTGGTGTGTGCTGGCGACGAGGCCTCGAACTCTGCCATGGTATCTCCTTTTTGCTTTCACTTGCCCTAGGGCAGTGTTTTATTGTCGGGCTTAGTCTCTGCCCCACTCTTACTCCTGGGTGCTGGAATGTGCTTTGTGGGTAGCAGGAGAGTAGGCAGGAAGGCATGTGTGCACACTAACTTTCCCTACTTGGCGTGTGGGGTCGGCGCGCCCCTGGCTATTTGGAGATGCTGCTTTTGGCTGTAAACTAGCAGTGCACAAAAGTAGATGCTGTGCACTTACGTTAATTTAAATACAGGCAGGTTGCCTGGTAGCAAACATGTCCCTGCTTCCTACCGGAGGTTTGTGGGTAGGCAGAATGTACTTAGCTATGTTAGACTCTGGGAAGGGTCAAGGAATTAACACCTTCCTCCACAGAAAACAACTCCCTGTACAAACGGTGCCGGTACAGTGCCACTTACAGTAGCAGCGCGCAAGCTCAGTACGGACTCCCAGGGAAGAGTTTGAGCCTGCTGAGTCACATCATGACATCTTGCGGTACGGTCTCCTCACAAAGGGCCAGCCTGCCCGCCTTCCGGTGTCCCTGAGCTCGCACAGGCTGCTAAGAACTTGGCAGAGTGGCTACGTTTCAGACTGCAGCCTCTGTCTGGGGCCCCGAGGGCAAAGAGACTTGCAGGATCAGGGTAGTGTGGCCACCAGACTACGGTCTGAGCCCCCCTTGCATCTTGCTAATGCTGCCTGGCCCCCACATCCCACCTGAGGCCACAGGAGAAAACCTGCAACCTCTGCCAGCAGCCTTGTCTGCCCAGACCGCAGCCGGAAGTTTCTCCTCTGTCCAGCAACCTGTAGCTGGGAGAGGGCATGTGGCTTTGTGCACGTGTCTCACCAGAGTACAAAGGGAGAGGACTGAAGTGGAGCGCATGGGGAGACAGTGGAGGACGGTGCTTGCCTTCTTCTCTCCGCTGTTCCTTAGCCAGTGCCTCCAATGTGATCCAGGGATGCGCTGCCGCCAAGGCCTCGTAAACTCCCTGCTGCAGTTCTTCCTTGTGCCCGTGGCTCGGAGCAGCCTCCTTCGTGCAGCCAGGCTTCTGCTGCCCTGACTTGAATCCAGTTCATGCCCCCTTCTGCAGTGGTAGCCTGGCAGTTACCCTGGCAGCAGCCTAGGGTGCCAGGGACTAGCGTTGGCCCACATGCAGCCCCACCTTCCCTCACATGGGTCATTTAATTTACTTCCCAGCCTGCTTTTTGGTTGGTCCCTAAGCTGGAGATAATGCAGCTTGCTGGGAGCAGTGTGTAATCTCTCCCACTAGCCTGCCCTTCCTCGAGCCACCCCGTTCTTGCCTTGCCGATGACTTGTCTTATTCCTTAGGCTGTCGTAACGTTGTCAGCACAGCAGGGAAGGAATGGCAGGGTCCTTTCTCCTCTGGGATGTCAGCAGGCAGTGCTGGGCCTGCTGTGTCTGCAGCAGCCATTTTAACATTGGAGTATGGAGTAGCCTTGTGCTTCCTGCCCCGCCACCGGGACACCACTGGCTCGGTTAGAACTGGCTTGGGAGGCAGCACTTTGCACGGCCCAGCCCCCATGATCCTGGCAGCCCTTCCAGAGAGGGCTAATGGCAAGCTCTGTGGCTCAGGAGGCCCTGCCGCCGGGAAGGTGTTTGCGGGCGGGTTAAGCTGAGGAGGGGGAGCAGCAGCGCTGGAAAGACGCACGGCTTGCTGGGGGGCTGTGGTGACTGACCCTTTGTACCTCACAGGTATGGGATGCTGGAAGTGGCTCCTTACTGCAGAAGCTACAAGCTGACCTCCCTGTGCTGGACATCTGCCCCTTCACGGTGAACCGCAGCCACTTCCTGGCCACTCTCACGGAGAAGATGGTGAAGCTCTACAAGTGGGAGTGAGAGGCTCTGTAAAGCCTTCCATGGAGAGGAGCGTCCCAAATGTGCTGCTAACGATCAGCTGTGCGGCACGCTCCCTGCTGCCCGCTGTAAGCGCCCCAGCCCAGGAGAGGCCTTCCTGCATGTGCTGCTCCCAGGGGACCACAGCTGTCATGCGGGTGCATTCAGGCACAAGGACACCGTGGTGCTGCAGCACAGGGTGTTTTTCTCCCCATCCTAATTTTTAATCTGTCCTTATTCCTTCACGTGGATGCCAAGGCCTGTTTCTCTGTTTCCAGCTGGACTGGCAGCCTGCCTCAATGCAATGCACCCTCTTGGCCTGTCTCTGGCTTCACAGGGTTATCACTGTCCCCTCCCAGTGCTAACGCAGGGCTGGGACTTGCAAACCCCTCCAGAGAATTACCCGAGGAAAGGAGCTTCTGAGACTCCCGTGTACTTAGCAGTCCTACTGCCCTTGCTACGTAATGAAAGCAGCTTGAAGTCAATGGCCATTTCCCCAGGGATGGTGTGAACGTGTCCTGTACAAGACTTAGCTGCTTGCTTTGCCCGGAAGCCTCAACAAAAGCATACAAGCTGGGTGGAGCTTTTCTATCAATCACGTAAATCCATCCCTGTGCCATTAGTTTTTGCTATGGAGAAGATAGTTGTGGGAATGGAGTGAAAACACTTCTCTTCCGTGTTTTCATATGCATATTCTACGAACCTGGCCGCCTCTCTAGGCTCATCCAAGTCCAAGTAGGCATCATAGACCTGTCTCTTATCTGGAGAAAGTTGGCAAGAGGGGAGGAGACTTCTGTGCCTTTTGATGGTAGTTGCAATCATGTTAACCTTGCCTAATGCTCATGTGGCTGAATATCATTTGAATCAAATAGCAAGGCAGAGAAAATGTACCAAATTTAACAAATTTAACTACCTGGGATTGCCCAAGGGTCACCGAATAGTCCCAGGTAGCCTTGTCTGTGGCACAATTCTGCACATCCTAGATGTGACTCTGAACCAGAATTCCCCATGAAGCACTGGCAGGGCCAAGGGTGAGCCCAGTGCCAGGTATGCAGACTGATTCTCAGCCCAGGTGTGTTCCTGTGGGCAAGGATGCTTCATTTGGGGAAGAAGGAGATTTGTATTTGCCAAGGGCAATCTCTCAAGAATGTTACACAAGTTGTAAGACCATTTCCCCGCATGGGGCACCTAGTCCCATGCACTGCTCCTTGCCTGGCATCTTCCATGTTGTTACATCCAGTGGGACTCTATTTAAATCCATAAAACAACTTTTCTAAACCTTGCTGGGATATGAATTTCCTTTGTATGTCCACTTTAGAAGTAGGATTATGTAAAATATACGCAGCTCCATGTGATTCTCTCTTTCAATGTGAGATTTTTGTCCCTCTATTTTTATGTGATGTGAAGAATAAAGCATTTATCGTTCTAGAACCTTGCTTCTGCTGATGCAGCTGTTCTGAGCCTGAGAAATGTGCGCTGCAGAGATGTGCTTCCCTCTAGATGAATAGAAACCAGGCTCCATGTACTCTGGCAAGCACCCTTACGTTTGATAGCACTTCCTGGTTGGATTTGGGACTTTCAGGTAAATTTACTAATGGAGGCTTCTAGTGAATGCAACGTGAAAATTGACTCCATGGCCTGGCTTCCATATCAAATGAAATGTCTTATGCTGACCTCCATCTTTCCATTTCACTGCAGAGTTCCATATTGACAAAGCAGAACAGCATTGTAAAAATGGCTGGGGGTTTTACAGCGCAAGCCGGAGGCACAGAGCAGCTTCCAGAAATCCCGCGTCAGACTCCAAACATAGTATTGGCTCCCCCATCAAAGACTGTGCTGGTGTGGGTCTGTCTTTTGGTTTGGATTCTTCTGAAAGCAAAGAACACCCTAAACTGCCACTCCTACTATGCCCCTTAGCCTGGCATTGCCTTGTGCACATCTACACACCCCCAACTCCCTCTTGCCTCTCAGTGCACTTCCAGGGACTCTTCAGCTGTGGGCTGGGGCGGGATATCTGAACACACAGCGCCAGTCTTGGCAGAGTGATCTCCATGAGGGGGCCGGATGGCTGCAGCCTGGAAAGGCTGCCTAGCTGGGGAGCAGGCAGGGTAGAAGGAAAAACTGCTGCTAGGCCCTGAAGTGGTGCGAAGAAAGGGCTCTGGCAAGTGAGGGGGTGCTCATTCTGCGCTGTAATTTCAGACCCAAGCCATTAGCAAGGCCCATTCTGCACTTAGAGCAAATGTTCCATAATGAGGATAAATGAGTCACCTCGCTCTCAAGCAAACAAAAGAAGAATTAAACTACCCAGCCTGTAGCAGTGTCTGCTGTGCTCAGACCTGAGGCTAATAGGGGCAAAGCAGTTTCAAACTCTTTGTGCTTGGCTCAGTCCCTAAAAGTCTGAAGCTTCCCAAAAGCAGCTGGACCACCGCGTCATCAGTGAAACCTGTTTGGGAGCATCAGAAGAGGCTTCCTGGCGCTTCCTGCTTCTGGCTGGGCCGCACCTACCACCAGAGTCTCTGGGAGTGAATGTTGCTGTGCCAGGCCCGGCAGAGGCGCAGAAGAGCCACACCCAGGAAAGTAAAAACAAACCCCTCCGTGCACAGGTGCCTCCAAAGTTTGCCTGCTCTGTGGGCAATCTGACCCTCAGAGGGTCAGCTCCAAGACAGAGTTCGCCTGGTCCGTCCAGCACCCTGATAAGACTAGTCCCGTTGTGTGCTCCTCTACAGCGAAGGAGTCTGCCCAGCAGCCCTTGGGCTGTGCTGCTCCCAGGCTAGGCTGTAGGTCAGAGCCACCTCGTGCCCTCTGCTTGCTATTTACTCCTCATACAGCAGCCAGGGAGTGATGCCTGGAGCGCCACACCCTACCAGGCTGTGCCGAGCAGCTCTCCTCAGGGCAAGTTCATTGGGGTCCCGCCCTCTGCCTGTCCCAGCTACTTGCCCAAATGGATGAGCATGGGGGTGGCTCAGCACAATTCCCCCGGCTTAGGCGGGGCACCTCCTGCTCCTGGTCTGCCCTGGGTGCAGCGCCCCCGCCCGGCTTGGCAGTAATGTGCACGACTTCTGCAGGATGCGGATGCAGACTAACAAGTGGTGATTGTATCTGCCCGCTGGAGCCCAGGCCTGGCCAATTAGCAGGCCAGTCTCCGGCCCGCTGTTTGGTGTGTGGGCCCCAGTGATTCGGGTACCGAAACCGAAGCTCTCCTCTCTTGCCCACCGAGCAGCTTTGCATGGCAGCTGGGGTGTCGCACCAAGTTCTGGTCCCGTCTGCTCCCTGAGAGGAGCAGGAGTGCTGGCCCAGACCTCGGCTCTGGGCTCTCGCCCTCCACCACTCCTGTGCGGAGATGCTGCACCCGTGGCGGCGTCCTCCCCCGTGAGAGTGATCACTGCTCCCCGACAGGCCAGCAGAGGGCAGTGGCCACATGCGTGCGTGCACTCTGGGCCTGTTCTGGCTAACCTCCCCCAGGAGTACAATTTAACGAATGAGCAGACATCTTCCTTCTTCCCCTGCTAGCTGTTAGTGGGGCTGGGAGCGCTTAACCCCTGGGGGTCCAGAGGCGGCTGAATGTCTGTACTGGCTGGGATGCCAATCAGCTGTCACGATAGCCGCTGATAATTAAGGAGACCCAACTGCCAAGCGCCCTTTCCATAACCGAAAACTTCCTCCAACTGTTGTGGGCTGTAGGGTGACCAGTTTGGCCCTTTCTCCTTCCAAGACACAGGCATTCCAATCCATGTCCCTGGGGGATTGTGCTTTCAAAAGCAGAGGCCCTGTCTCCTCTGTAAGGCTGTCAAAAATGATGATGGTTTCTTTCTGTTGTGGCAGTCCTTGGCTAAAAAATCTTTATCACTGAGCGCCTGTTGTCTGCTTCCCTGCAGTCCCTCACCCCAGAGGTAGTCACATTTCAGGTGCTGGACCGCTTGACTAGCAGCTTTAGTGAGTGAAGTGCTGTATAAATATCAACTCTCTCTAGCTCCTGGTCCAGCACCAGGAGTCACTGTTTGTTTGGGGAAACCATCAGAAAACCAGTGGCAATTTTAGTGAGGTCTTGTAGCTAACAATCAGCCAAAGAGCAAATTGGAACAGCAAGCAGCTCAAAGAAGAGAGGGGTAGCAGATATTGGGACTCCTCTGTCTTCAATCCAGAATACAGCTTGGGGAACTCTTTAATGACTTTCCTTGGGACTCCTGTCCTAAATCTCATGGCTGCTTCTGGGACTTCCCCTAGTCCCTGCAGAGGAGGTGTCCTTTGGATCAGCCACCAACAGGGATATGAGAGAAATGGGAGCCCTTTGGCTCCTGAGTTACAGGCTGGACAAGGCAGTTGCGGTCAAGAAGGGGTAGTGGGAGGAATTGGGGCTAATGGGGAATGGAGCCTGGGAACTCAGTCCAGTGGACAGCTGTGATGAGAGGGCTGGGGTGTATGAGGAGGGAGAGGAAAGGAAAGCTCAGGAAATTGATGGTCTGGAAGCATCGTGTTTAACCGGTTAACCAGTTAAACAGGATTTTACATCCCTCCTGGCAGCTAGTGGGGAAGAGATACAAGAACCGGGTCTGGTATGCCCACGGATGGAGGCGGTGAGAGGGGTGTCTGTCTTCCAGAGACTTCAGGCAGGACCGGGTGCTGTGGCAAAGTGCGATACGAGCCACGGATAAATCTCTGCTCCTGCGAATGCTGGCTAAAAGTAAGGAGCCAGCAACTGGCTGCATGCACAGATCAGCTCTCGGGAGCTGGCACCACAAGTAGCGAGCATCCCTGCCCCTGCATTACCTTCTTGGACCCTGCCAAGAACCAGGCAAACGCTGGTGTTCCCACGTCCCTGTCTCTCCAGCAGGGGCCCCTCTGCCTGGGCGTTCTCTCAGGTAGGGTTGGGAATTTTAGCAACAAAGTGGGATCCTGGCTCAGGTTGTTTTAGAAAGTGCCAGGATGCTTTTCTGGCTCTCAGCTATTGCATGCGATCTGCGGGAGCCACGCCAGGTAGGACTGTGTGCACAGGGAGTGCTTTTCTGCTCAGCAACAGTGAACTGGAGCCAGCTGGCACAGGAACCCAGGAACTCTGGCTCTGGGTCTGTGGTTTTCCACCGGCAAAACCCTACCATCTCAGCCTATTGTCAGCTCCATCAAGGACGTTTGAGTGTCGGTGTCACAGTGAAATGGGGGCCACCCTTTTGTTTCTCAGTCAGTGCCCTTGAGTGTGATAGAAACACAACCCCCACAATGTTATGTGCTTAGAAAAGCACCTGCAGAGCCTGTGCGACACTGGGGTTCTCAGGGGAGGCAGAAGGCCTGCGAGGAGCAGGGCTATGGACTATTTGAGGAGTCCTGCACTTAATACAAGAACTGGCCTTGCTGACTCCGGCACCCCTCCTCCTGCCTTGCTCCAAAGGACTGCGTGGAATAAGTAGGCCGATTTCACCGCAGCGATCTTGGAGGCAAAGCTCCCTTGCAACGCGCTGGAGAATGGGGGAGGGAGGGTCGCGTGTCTGTCAGATTCGTCCTGGCCCGGGAGCTTGTGATCTTGGATTCCTGAGGCCAGGCAGAGCTGAAGTGCAATGAGAAACCTCTGGCCAGGAGGCAGATAGGGATGGAAATCTCCTGTCACTCACGACAGCAGAGCTTAGATTTGGGAGCAAGGCTGCAGACACCAGGGAAATACTGGCTCATCATTGCAAGCAGGTCCAGTAGGGTCCCTGCTCCCAGGGAATAGGCAGAAGTTGTAGAAAGTTACATCAGTGATTCATCAGGTGCTCATGTGCCCGAGTTCCGGTTCTGCTGCCCCAGTGCACAAGCCTGCATGTGGGGTGCAGACTGTCTCCCACAAAGGGCCCTCTGCCACACAGTGTGGTGGGAACCATAGCCCTCGTCAAGCTGGGTTCAGGCGCTCTTGGCAACGCGAGTCTGACCTTTGGGTTTCATTGCAATTCATCACGCCACAGCTTCACTGCTTTACCAGCGCTCCCGCGTCCTCACATAGCGGCAGGACAGAGCCAGAAGCAAGATTTCACAATGGCTGGAAGCCCATCCCGTCCTCTGCTGTGAGAGGGGGCGGGAGCACGCCTTTCCCTCTTTAAACCACCTGTTCCCCTGAAACTCATGCCCGTGTGGTGTTCTCTGCAGCTGCCTAGTGCCCCGTCCAATTGCAGTGACATCTAAAACCATTAGCAAGCTGGGGAAGGGGCCACGAAGGTTGCGTTTCTTGGCAGGTGCGAGGCAGAACAAAACTTTCATGTAATTTTATTTCACCATTGCCTTCAGCACACGGGGCAGAAACGCTTAGGCACAAGAAAGCTCCTGGTCGGTCATTCGTGTCCTTCCCCAAAGCTGTGCCCGGGTTTATAAGCAGACTTTTCTGAGACAGGCCCAGCCAAGCAGCCCCACCATGCTAGCAATGGAAGCCCTGCCCCTGCAAACAGGACAGAAATCAGGGAGAGTCAGTACAATCCATCTTTGGGAGAGAGGGCCCTGAACAAGGGGTCTGGCTCTTTTCCTGTGCCCCAAGCCAGCCCAGACTGACCCACTGGGAGCTGCCTGCTACCAGGCTCCTCCAGCCTTTGTCTGGCTTCCCAAGCAAAAGGCATCACGTGGCTGCTCCCTTTCCTGGGCTTAACTTACCAAGGGCATCTGAAATTGTTTAAGTGGTTGGGCAGCCTCCCTCAGTGGAAGTCACACCCCAAATTCCCATCACCACCTAGGGATTGGTGCAGTGCCCAGGGAAACTGAGGCACACACATGGGGTTAGGCTAGTACACTAGAACTTACATGCAGCCCGGTGAATAAAATCCCTCCTTTGTCACCCTCCTCCCTACAGGCGCAAACTGCATTTTGAAAAGCTGGCATGGGCTGTCCATCGCGGAGGTGAGACGGGTCCCACCCCCGCTGTCCCCTCTTGCCCAGTCCTGGTGAAGAAGGCGCTAAGTCAGAGTTGGAGCAGTAGGCAGCATGACGGGAAGCTGCCGTAGGTCAGAGCATCTCTGTCTCACATCAGCGGCCATTCCTGTCTCAGGCAGCCCAGAATCCAGGAGGCACAAAGGTGATTGAAAGGCCCCTTTTCCCTGCCATGCTGGGTCGTCTCTGCTAGAATCTGGCCCCTGCCTCTGTCCTATTCTGTTCTAGCAGTGGTGTCTTCGCGCAGTGCCAACCGGAGGGGAGGAAACAGAGGGAGCTGCCTTTCCTCTCCCCCTTTTTCTCATTCCAAGTCTTTCCTCCTCCAGCCTCTCTCTCACCATTTACCATTGCACGTAATGTAGCTCCAGAAGTGTCTTATTTATAGCCGTGCTGCGAAGCTTTTCAGGCTCCAAGGTGCTACACGCAATAAAGCAATATAGTTCAAAGGCTCTGGGAGAACGGCCGCACCTGGTAACCTGGCGGATGCTGCCAGGTGGCTGGCTCCGGAGTGACCTGCAGGGAGAGGAGAGCCAGCCTGTGCTCCTGCTCTCTTGAGGCTGGTTTTCAGTTTGTATTTTTACAAGCTTGGCAGCCATGGCCACAGTCACGCGCTGTCGTACCCGCCTCCCATCGCGGTGTGTGCTGGGGAGTCAGACGAAGGGACACAGATGCAGCAGAGCCCCCGGGTTATGAACTGCCCGGCCGAGCGCGCACCCTCGTTTGGAACCGGACGGAGGCAGTCAGGCAGCGGTGGTGGCGCCGGGGACAAATAAACCCCAACACAGTGCAGTGCTGTGCTAAATGTAAACGACCACAGAGAAGAAAGGGAAAGTTTTCTAAAAAGTGACCAGGCCAGGAAACGGTTTCTGTGCTTGTTTCATTAACGGTCTGAAGTCAACGCTCAGCTGTAAAATTTTGAAAACCACCAGAATGTTTTGCTCAGCTGTGAATGTTTCAGGCTCATGAAAACCCTCTAGCCCCGAGGTGCTGGCAGTTCTGAAGTTCTGCTGTACAGTAACAGGCACCAATACAACAATGCGTGAGTCACGATGCCCAGTAGTAGGATGGGCATAAAGATGGAGGAACATGCAATTAAGTGATAAAGAACTAGCTGGCTGGACCTTATCAGGCCAGGAGGAAATAGCTCTGGGTACTAGCACATTTCAGAAGCTGGTGAACAGATAAAGAGTCTGTAGCCACCATTTGTTACCACCAAAGCAGCTGCATCTCAGGGCACAAGAATGTCTCGGAGCTGTCAGAGCAGCTACAGCAGCAGGTGCTGGGGAAGGCCAAGCTGGGTTCCCTTCCCCCAACTCACTCTCCCTTAGACACAGCATATGGGCCCGGCAACACTGGGAGCAGCATGTGGGGAAGGGGGGCGAGCCCGCCTCCCGTGGAGATGAGCTGTGCCAGACCGGAAAACAAAACGCAAACCGGCCATAAACCCGCCTGTGCTCCAGTGGCAGCAATCTGCTGCTCCTTGAGGGCTCAGACCCTAATGAGGTTGCATGATGAGGGGCGGGGGTGTCACAGCTGCACATAGGTACCAATTCCAGTCCTTTTTTAAGGAAAATGATGTACAGCCCTCCCCCCGACATTGTAAAAGTTATGTAGGCGGCCAAGTCAAGCACTCCAAAAATGACACATGCCAGCTTTGGGATCGCCAGTGCAGCCTTCCCTTGTGTTTGTACTTTACACGCTCACGTTCTGTGTTTCCCGCGTAGGACCCCTTCTCAGTCAGTGCACAGGCGGTAAGCACGAGGAGGCAAAAGAAAGGCCAACCATAACCCTAGCTTTCCCTAATGTTCTAGTGCTTGACTTCACAATGGAGAAACTCTAGTTTTTGGGTTGTAATTTAAAGGTATGAGAAAATCTGCAGTTACGTTTGCTAGGGGAAAACAAAAATCCAACTGTTGTAAACTCTCCTGGTTCAGAGTGTTGAAGCAAAAATGCTCCTCTTGGTTTAGGCAGCTAACAAGCAACTTTATTAATTAATAAAGCAAGCATGAGCCAAACGTGGTCCCAGCAAAGCCAGGCCCAGTAAGGCTGGCTAATA
>JANRFK010001785.1:943816-978896 GCA_030068395.1 Apalone spinifera | reverse complement strand
GTCAGAGCTGGGATGTGCCTCCTATTCACAGCTGGGCCCCCTCACTGGGCAGAGTGGCAGGGACCAGCACCCGGCCCCTTGACCAAGGTGGGAAGCTCCTGTCCTTCCCCTAGCTTGGTGGTGCCCTGCATTAGTGCTGCTCCTAACCCAGCTGCTGGGGTTTTGGCAGCATCCAGAGCATGGGCTGTCTTGGGTGATGCCTAAGTTCAGCTAAATCAGGTAAATCTCTCCTCCCTTGTGTTCCACCCTCATTGCTTAGTGTCATTACTAGCTATGGGTGAAGGTTACGTGTGTGTTACAGGTATACAAACTGCTCTCCAGGGAGTGTAATTTGAAAAGATGGGTACCCCCTACTCTTCTGTTGTCTCCTGTCCTCTTTCAGGTCATTAGCCTTGGTTCTGGGAAGGAATCCCCTTCCTCTCCTCAGTATCCAGCAGTAATTGGTTAGGTGCATTAGAATGACTGTCCCTTCTTTCAAACACCATTAGATGGCTGTTTGGAGACAAGGGACTGGATTTGTTTTCTGATTAATTTGTCAGTTCCTGTTGAATGTACATCATACTGTATTTTTCATCTGTACACATTAGACTTGTTCCACTAGATTCAATTAATAGTAATTTTTAGAAAGAAGGGATTATGGATTCCCCATGTGCAGTCATATATGACTATTGAGGTTGTAGATAAAGGTGGTGGTTGAACTTTATTTTTATTAGTAGCTTTCTATGGTAAGGCTAGAGCAGGCCTTTCTCCTTATACGGTATTGCACAACTCTCCTGCTGCACTGGGGAGGGGAGAAGGGTGTATCTTTCCTCTGAAGCACCAGGTAATACCCCTTCCAGGAAGAGGATACCAGTTGAATAGCATGAACCTGCAATCTATTCAGGAGAATGATTTGTCCACTGTTTCATTTTTTCCCTATTCACTTAAAACAATCACTGGGGTTTTTTAATAATTGGAAACACTTGATTTCCCCTCAAGATTATCTAGTATATGGTATAGATGGTAAGCTGAGCAGAAAAACTAAAGCTTGCTCTGGGATTCTAATAACCCTGTAGCTGGGGGCCTCTTCTTTTGGTAACTTGTAATTTTTGCTCATGCAGTAGAAAAAAAACCTCTGGGTGAACTTGTATGCTTATTTTAAATATGCCTCTTATTTTTCTGAGCGTGCTTATAAAAAGGGGTGAATATGTGGCTTCACTATGGAGAAGTCTGGAAGAGCAATCAAAAAAGCTATGTGCTCAAGTCATTGGGCAGAAAAATCCAGCAGTGTGATATATTCCTGTCTGAGTGAGAGAAGAGTTGTTGCATTATGTTCCCAATTCAACAAAAAGCTTTCTGTTTTCTGTAATTGCCAGTTATGCTTCATGAAACAAGGTTGCTCAAATGAACTCTCAGAAAAATAAAACACAAACATCCTACTGCGTGTGCGTAAACACTTTTCCCAAAGTGATCACTCCATATCTGACTTCTCCATCCTCATCCTCCGAGGAAGCCTGCACAATGACTTCTAAAGACGACCCTGGGAGCTTAAAATCATAACTTTGCTAGAAACTGCAAATCATGGATTTACTAAAGACACTGGATTGATGGCTTATCCCAACAATATGTAACCTCCCCTCTACCCCTTTTTTTCTGGTTCTGTGACTGCAGAGGTGTTAGCTGGCTACTTCATCTCCAATGGTGTCTTACAGTGTTTATTTACTACATATGCTGAACAGTCTGTTGCAGCTTCTGTTTAGCTGCGACATTCTAGTTGTCATTTCCAGACCTGAAGAAAAGCTCTGAGCTGAAAATGCTTGTCTTTTTCACCAGCAGAAAAGTTGGTCCAATAAAAGAGATTTACCTTTTGCTAGTTATGGGGGCTATCATGCATCATTGCATTTCTTCAAACTTGCTTAATGACTTGGAATGAATCAGAATGCATCGCATTCTTACATGCAGTGTGTTTAGACATATTCTGCATTTTTTGTTTTCTAGTTCTTAAATGACCTTTCACTTTCTTCAACCAGTGGCTCCCTTTTATCTGTATCTTCAGGTTTTATATTGTGCCTAATCATAGTATCTCATTACCTTCCACAGAAAAATCAATAGCATTAGCAAAGTCCCTAGCAGACTGACAGACTTCATGGAGTCACTGTCTTTGGCTTTTTGAAGTAAAAGCCATGCTTGGAGTTTCTTTTTGGTGTTTGGTTTACAGGCTTTATTTATTTATTTATTTATTTTTGAGAAGTGTTGGAGTAGTTGGGACAGTTTGACTGTTAAAAACCAAGCAATGTCTCCCAGTGCCTAGGAAAAAGTACTGCATTGATAGCTCTGAAGACTGAGGGCTTTGTGTACTTGTGTTCTGGAGTTTTACCTTCCAGCCCTGCTGCTGTGTTGGTCGTATGATGTTCTCAGCTGCTGAGATACCTGCAGTGGTTCCTTACATGTGTAGTTCTGTGTGTGTATAATGGATGTAGCTTGAAGCAATTTGAAGTGAAAGTTGCTAAATAAACACTATACATTTCTTTCCACTGTGCAGCTGCAATAGCAGTCAGGTATGCTGTTTCTCCATTGAAGCTCTGAGGGAACTGCCTTCAGGGAATGGTGGTGGAGGAGGGGTGAAGTCAGTCCTTGGGATCTGTTCAGAACTTGGTGCCTTTGCTGGTACAGAGCTTGGTTACCAAAAGTCATGGTGGTTGGTAAAGTGGAAGTGTATCTAAGAACTGTCCTCATTTTTCTTCTGCTGCTGGAACCAGCAGATCCCAGTGACTTACGGTTAGCTTGATTTGGGTGGACTTGAACCATGACTTAGCAATAGGGATGTGAAAGTGTAACCAACAATGGTTAACCTTCATGATTACACACCAGCTCCTGGGGAACTGTGTGGTCCTCCCACCTTCCCCAGTGCTGCTGCCTCTGTAGATGGGAACCGACTGCTCTTCTCTCCCCCCCCGCTCCCAGTGTGGAACCACTGAAATTTTTCAGCAGTTACATGTTTACTTGATCAAAACCCATTTTAGCACCCCTGCTTAGCAAGGACAGAGATGACTTCTACGTTTCAAACAAACTGAAACAAATTTTTTCTAACCGCAAATTAAAATGTTTTGCTATTTGTCTTTTGAGGTTAACTAAAAATGTGTCTAAAATGATGTAAAATAGTTGACACTTTTTACAGGATAGGCCCATTTCTGTGCTGTACTGTGGGTAACTTCCTCTTCCCATTGTTTATACTAATTAATTCCTGAATGGGATTTTGGGAGGTGCTATGGCTTCTCTAAGACGTACTACTTCCTCTCCCTTTCACTTTTTTCAGTTTTTCAGTTATTACCACTTCTTCTTTTCTCTCTTCCCCTTGCACCACATCTTTCCCACCTCTCTGCTGGTACTCTTCCTAAGTTCTAATTGTATCTGACATCTGAAGCTAGAAGCACTAGAAATAATCCTTTTGACTTACACCCCTGTTTGTGACAGGACCTCAGGAAATCATGTTGGTTGTGGTTCTGCAGTGTGAACTGAATGCTGTCTTTATTTGGCTTTTGACTGCTGAAGGATACTGTCAGGTACAACTCAATGATTAGCCTGCAGTGTAATAGTTCTGATGGGCAATGTCATGATATCTCAATGTCTTTTGATGTCTCAATGTTTTTGCCTCCCAAAAATTCCTACTGAGGAATAAATTACAATGGCTATTTGCAGGGCAGACACTATCTTGACTTTTTGTTTACTCTACAGTTCACCTCTGTCAATATATTGAGTCTCGATGGCTTGGACCAGGTACTAATCAGCATTGAGTAGCATGTAGGAAATTGCTAAATGCTCTTTATTCTGCCATCCAGGACCATGCCTTCAGATTGGAAAAGGAGGGAGAGTTTGTGGAAACACACTGCTGTCTAAAATTAGTCCTTCTATGATGTTATGGCTTTATTTAAGAGCCACTACAGTGTTTGCAAATCAAACATGCAAAGTGGTGCCCATACTACTTCTAAATCCAAAATGTTAAGGGGAGGAAGTTAAGTATCATGAGCTCGGTAAAACGGTTATGTTGGAAGGTCTTTGAGGGGATAGTGTCTCTTTATTCTGTGTACAATGACTAGTCCCTGAGCAGGGCATCTAAGCAGTAGTGCAGTAATAGTAACGAATAAGATTGCAAGTGCAAGCTGGCTGCTGAGCACCAAGGAGATTGTGGTAACTTGAGCATGATGTGAATGTCTTAATCATACATCTTAGATTTTCTCCTGAAGTGGCGACAGATAGAATCTTCTTTAGTTGCTAAGTACTCCTAATGTCCTCTTCTTTCTAGGCAGCTGGGTGTTTTCTCCTACCAGCAAGTGGAGATGGGAACACTTGAGAGTTATCCTTTAATAATTGAGGAGTTGCCGGCTCATTCATCAACATGCTAACCCTTGCAGCTTGAACTAGCTTCAGTGTAAATCTGTTTTTTTTTAGGGTGTCTAAAGGTAGCCTGAGCATCATTTATTTTAATATCTACTGGGTACTCTGGATATATCAAAGGAAAGAAACAAGTCTTCTCTCTTTTTTTTTCCCGCTGCGCAACTTTGCAGAGACTAGGATGGGAGCTTTCTCAGCCCTTAGTACACTTGACATAACCAATTCATCAGTTAGAGCCCTGACTTGAAAAATTATGTCTTAAAGTACAAGTACCTCTGCAAGGAGAGAATTCTGGATGCTAAAAGGCTCTCTAGTCAAGTTGAGAGGGCACCAAGAACCAGTGTCTGGAAACTGGAACCAGACAAACTCAGGTGGGAAATGAGGAAAAAATTTTGGACAGTGATAAAATTGATCATTGGAACAATCTACAGAGGAAACAATAGATTCTCCATTTCTTGATGTTTTCAGTTCAAGACCAGAAGCCTATCTGGAAGCTATGCTTTAGCCAAACACAAGTTATTAGGCTTACTTCATAACGGGCAGTATTTACTGTACCATCTTGCACAGCGATGGGCAACGTAGGCTAGTGAGTGGGCCGCATGAGTGGCCCTCCATCTCAGTGCCGTAACCAAGATGGTCTCCTGGACTAGGGTACTTCTTGCTAAGTGCACTTGCGTACATAGAATTTGCGGGGGGGGTGCCCGTTAAACTGTAGCAGGGATTTGGGTGCAGAGAGAGCGCACGGCTCTGTCAATGCTGGGTGCAGTCAGCACGTATCTCCCTTCACGTGTCCTCACTTTACGTGTGTGTCACTTTAGTAATACTGGTAGGAAAACTGTGACTGGAAACCAGCCAAATCTGGTAATCCTGCACGTGGGCAGCGGTAAACAAAATGTCTCTTGGGCCACAGGTTGCCCACCACTGATCATAGACATCCTGGTGGCTTGTTAGAGGCGCTTAATAGTCTTACTGGTAAAAGCATGGCTTGTGTGTGTTACTGCTCATTGAACTAACTTGATCCTAGTGGTCATCTTATTGTACTTTAATAAGTACAGAGCACTGAAACATCAATTTTCATAGCACCCTTGTGTGGGGTAGCTGGTAAGTGTTCCCATTTACCGATGGCTGCTATGAGGCAAAGAGGTAACGCGGTGTGCCCATGACCAGACAGCAGATTAGTGAGCCAAGATTAGAATCTGAGAACCGACCCCCCCACAGCCCACTGTCTAGCTATACTGCCTCCTGAGGAGGGTTAACAGCTGGTTGTAAAAACAGTATAATCAGATCTAAGGACTTTCCTACGGCCCACAGTTGCCATTCGCATGTGTGCACTACTGGGCTCTGCTTTAAGTCCTGATGTGGGTGCTGTGAGCACGAAGTAAAAAAGCACCGTTTGAAGCAGGAATGTTAACAGGGATTAGGACCCTTTTAGTTCCCTTCTGCTCTGGTTAGGTGGGGGAGTTACAGCACAGCCTGCTAGCCAGTCCTGCTGCTCTTATCTGTGCAGTCCACACTGCAGGGCTGCGCTGGCACAGTACAATTGTTTGTTTCCACCGAAACAAACTCAGTTCCTTCTTAAATGGTGGAGAGTCTAGGTCAGACTTGTAAAGCTGACGTGTTAAATTGAGAACAATAGAATTCAGTTTCACAATCGTATTTTTAGATTTTTAAATTCATCTCACTCCAGCCAGCACGAGAATGGCAGGAAGTGTACAAAAACATAGACAAAGTATAGGCCTTTTCTTATAAGGCATTTAGCCTGTAGTAACTGACGGAACATCATCTGGGTTGTATTCCTGGCTGTGCTACTGACTTGCTGCCAGAAGTAGATAAAATCATCTCACCTTTCTGTACATCAGTGTCTTCATCTGTCATATGGAGATGACGCTTACGCCTTCTATGAAGCATTTTGAGTGTCTCTGAAAGGTGCCCTAAGTGAAAAATCATATTGCAGCTACTTAGAAACCCAGATATCTAATGTTTTACATTTGTAATTGAGGTGCTTGAAGTTACAGCTTTGTTTGGTTACCCTTTTAACAAATAATTCATACATTTAAGAATGACTACTATTGATACAGCGAGGCTAGACTCTTCTGTTGCCCTGGCATGTCACATGACCTTCTGGGTAAAGCAGTTGGCTGCTTTGGCTTCATTCTGTTCCTCAGAAGTCACTTGCCTCAAATTAACTTGGCTTCCTGTGTTTACGACTCAGATTCGCTTTGTAAACTGCTCTTGGTTAGGGATGTGAATGGTAAACATCATCCTTACTGGGTAACAGTTAACTGGTTACCTGGGAGCAACTCCCTGCCCATGGTCTGCTGCAGGTAGAGGCCTGCTCCAGCCCCGACGGGACCCCACACAGCCCCAGCCAGCAGCCCATCCTGCGCGGCTGGGACCAGGGGTCGGAGCTGGCAGCCAGCCCCACTCACTTAACTGATTGTGATTTTTACATCTCTACTCTTCATCAAATCCTAGGCAAACTGCTCCTGTGTCTCATCCAGGTCTCTGTTAGGGTGTCACTTCCCCATAAATGTCCACTGTAGGAGCTGCGTGCCTAGCCACAGAACGGTTTTTGGCAGGGTGGGAGTGTGCTCCTCAGCCCAGAATCCATGACATGAGTCCTTGTATGCCTATGGATCCTCAGTTCACGTGGCTGCTTGTAAGAATAACTGCGCAGCCAAATGTTCCCTCCTCTTTTGTGACAGAAGTGGTGAAACCTTTGAAAGACCTTTTTGCAGCTAGTACATAAGACTTGAATAAGCTATAAAGTTTTATTCCTGTTTTTGATCTCATTGTTGCAGATTCATTGTTTAAGGCTGAGTCAGCAACACACTCTTTCCAGAGGCTTTGAAAGTGCACGGGGTAAAGCGACCTCTTCCTTTTGTCTAAAAATTGCTTAATCATCTGTGCAGGGGCAGTTTACTGAACTGCTGCTTCTTGAGTCTAGCCAGAGGTGCTGCGCCGTGGAGAGGCAGCAATTGAGCATGTCTCGGAAGAAATATTTAGATATTGAAATGTGTAACAAGTGCATAATAATCTGTCAGTTATGGTGAAATAAGCGTTTCTATGAGTAGGAAACAACGCCTGTACTGGGATTATTTTTAAGTCTGAGGGTTTTGTAAAGGGTGTTATAACTACTCTTTTGACAATTAGCAATCTTAACTGATCTGTGAAACTAGGGTTTTGAGTTTTTTTTAAATCTTGTTGAGGATTCTTGATTATCCTTGACCACTTAAGTTATGGGATGTGTAACAATTGCAATGGAGAGAAAGGATCTTGTTTTCTTATCCTGCATGAATATGCTTTCTTCTGGAGCTCGGCCTTTCCTGGTAAATTGAGCGATTTGAAACTTGACCAGGAACTGGATGATGATATTCTGAAACATCAGCTGGTATACTGGGACTGCATGGTAACCTTTCTGGTACTCTCACAGTTAGTTGAACTGAGTGGAAGACACTTTTATGTTCGGAAACGTGCAGTGCTCCATCTCTTCACTTTAGGTGGTGTCTGTTTTACCGCAATCTCTACTTCTACGTGGGTAGTGCCTAGTACTAGAGCACACCATTAACATAACTCTTGGGATATATTTGTCAAATAGGCATCAAAATGTGTGTCCTCAAAAGTAAACCTAGGAATAAATATGGGATTGTTGAGAAGACCTTGCATACTGGTGAGTGTTTTTTAAGAAACCTTGCTTAACGCGGACTCCTGCTGTTTGTTGAAGTTACTAAGTGGTCAAAGTTCAATTCAGTATCATTTCTTTGTTACTAAGAGTCAGTTACTGATTAGACAACTCCCAGGATTTAGCTGGCCTAGCGTGGAGATAAGCTGACTGCATGCAGAAGGAGTCGGGATTGTTTTATGATACAGTGGGAAGGCTAGCCTCTCTTGTGAAATATTGCAAATGCCCCTCTTTAAAGAGGGGCATTTGCAATATTTTCCTAAATCCCCTTCTCTGTCTGTAATGTAAGTGGGCTGGGAGGAGGATGCTTGCAAAGACCTCCTTTGTGGCTGAATTGGAAGTAGTATCTGCTTTTTTTTCAAGATCAAATATGAACAAATTCAAACAACTGTAGAGTCCCATAAGAAGAAAAATAAGGGAAAAAAGTTTGAGAGCTAGTAGTTTATCAAAGATAACATTAAAGAGACCACAGCAAATGATCCCAATGTGAAGGGAAGGTAGGAAGACTAGTAAGAAAGGAATTTCTGTGCATTAGGAGCGCTTTAATGACCTGAAAATAAAAAAGGAATTGCACAAATTGGAAACATGGTAACTTGCTAATGATGAATACAAAATAATAGCTTAAGCATGTGGAGACAAAATCAGATCAGCCAAGGCCCAATATGTGCACCTAGCAAGGCATATAAGGCAGTAAAGAGATTCTATAAAAGCATTAGAAGCAGGAAAAACAGGAAAGAATCATAGAACACTAGAACTGGAAGGACCTTTCCGAGGTCAAGTCCAGTCCCCTGCCCTTGCAGCAGGAGCAAAGCACCATCTAGCTCCATGGCATCCAACCAGTTCTGAAGCTGTGGCCACTATACAGTTCTGAAGCTGTAGCCACCGGCTAGATAGCCATGTGTGGCTAGCGTGTTGGACACCACAGGCTTAGCTCATGTGCTTTGCAAAAATCCACTTTGTAGGAAATAGGAATCATCTTCAGTTTAGGTTTAATCCCCTTTCCAGGAGTCTGAGAATGTAATAGTTAAAAGCTGTATTTTAAAAACAGGATAACTCTCCATAATTACTTGCAACAATATTTCTTTTCAAGCAGCTTAATTAAAATCAGATGTGTGGTAAGTGCTGAAAATATATTTCCCTCTCCAGCTGACCAAAACTTACTAAACTACATGATGAGAAGCTGTTGGTGTATGCTGAAGCATCCCATTAGACAGATCAAAAGGTCATTCCTGAAATTATGCTTAAAGGATAACTCCAAGCTTTCTGAAATTTTCAGTGCAAATAGTATTTTGGCAATGCAGACACCACTTGTTACCTTCCATGGGAGCAGAGCTCTCATTCCCTTGGATTTTAGCAATAACGTATGGCTGAAGCAAGTTCAGGATTTTGGTGGATGACCGCTTTGTGGGGATGGAGACAGAGACTGGGCTTAGAAGATACCATAGACCTGGGGCTTTGGGGGTGGTGATGTCTGAGGTATGTTAATCAGTTCTTGCCTTCTGTTTTTTATGCCTGTGGGAAATGTGAGTTTGTCTTCTCTGCATAAACATCTGATTGCTTGACCTGAGATTTTGAAATATTCCACCCTTGAGGTAATGTAGCTTAAAACCTTAGTGATAGAACTACATGTCTAGATTCAGAACATATGCCTTTTGGGGCATATTTCTGAAGCTCCGGTGCTGAAAGTGTTGCTTGTCTTTTCTGGCCCATGCTTTTGTTTGTCAGTTATAGGCAAACCAAAGCCTTCCTTTTGCTACCCAAATTGCAGTTCAGGCCCTTCCAGAACAGGGATGATTTGGGTTTAATGCAGGGAGGTTTTCTTTGCAGGTCAGGTGTGTATGAAATGTAAGAATGATGAGACCCTCCTGATCCTTCATAATATGAGTTCTGTGGCTTGAGAGATGGAGTCACTTCCTGTAGCACCAGACAGGTCTCTGCTGGGACACTCCTTGTTGGGTCTCATAGTAGCTTTCTGGGCTCCGAGGCCATATTACTGATCATGTGTAAGGCACAGAGTCCCTCTGCAGCTCATGAATTGGCTTTGAGCTGAACTGTAGGGTAGGGTGTGTGGAGCAAGCATCCCAGCTGCAGTTTGGGTTTCATCCTTGTGTGATAGTACCTGCTGTAAAGAATTCTCCAGGAAAAAAGGAAATTGCAGACCCACTGTTCAGTATGCTGTGGTTTAAAAAAGAAACCAACTGAAAACTCCACGTTCTGAGCAACAGAGGGCTCATACCCTTTGTCCTCTGCAGTTTTTCATTTTCCCAGTTATGCTAGTCTGCTTGCTACCTTTGGGGTTGTGAATTAACATCAAGCATTGCAAAGTTACGTGCTGCCTTTTATACTTCGCTACATCCGTGACCGTGTAGTTCCTATAGTAAGTAAATGATTGCATTTTGAAGTCATTAAATGGGATTGGATATTCAGCGTGAGTTTTAAGTTATGAAAATGAAAATACATCTTCGGAGTGTAAACAATTGAAATACAAATTGAAAGTAAAATCTGCTTTGCTGTTGCCATCTTTTACCAGAGTGATATTTTGCAGTAGGTATTGCTTTATAATTGTGTAGAAGTACTCCTTGTAGCAAAATACTCTAACCTTTAGACTGCTGATGGACTTATGGGAGAGATGCCTTCACCAAGTATAACTAGCACATGGTAAAGTAACTCTGTTTTAGAGAGCTAAATATTTTTTTTTGTCTGAAACATTGTGCAGTAAGTTAGCATTTTGTTGAGCCTTCTCTCCTATCGTCTCTCCAGAAGAGTCTGAGTTCTTCTATATTCACTTCATGGAGTCATGTCAACACTAAAACTGAACACGGTCTTAGAACACATGTGAGGTAAAGTGTTGGAATCAGCAAGCAATTGTAAGCTATGTGTGTGAAGGGTTAAATAGTACTAGAGACCTTTGTCGTGGTGTCTGACTCCTCTGAAGAAATACCGAAGCGCTACATTAATGGCTGCCGGTGGTGGTGTTTCTGGAGGCTGAGCATTGGAGATATTTGGGTGTCGTCTTGGTTTCCTGCCTGGTGCTTCCAGAAGCCCTGGTTTTATCATTTGGAGAGAGATGCTGCAGCTGAGTGACTTCCTGATGTGACAGCCTCAGCGTGGCAGACCATAGGAAGGCCAGCAGAGAGGGAGGTGCCCTGACTCTGTGGTTGATTTGGTTTCCATCTGCATGGGACCAACAGCTGAAGTATGCAGAGGAGCCTTGGTGAACCCCTCTTTTGATTGTGTTCCTGAAGCAGACCTTTGCATGTAGTGTGGAATAGACAATTGGAAACACAAAGAGCAGGGCAAATATAAAACTTGGACAAAATTTATTGTTCAGACTTGAAGAAGGGAGGTGCCCCAAATTTTAAAAAATATTCCTCTGCTCCTAAAACTGCTAGACTCTGGATTGCAGTCCAGTGTCCATTAAACATTCTTGTGTCAGTGTCATTCTTGAGGCTTTCAGTTTCTATCCATATTCCCCACCTTTCTCACTCTTTGTGAGCTATACTGGTCCATTCCAGTGTTAGCTGTTATCTAAAACACAGCCTAACTTAAAATCTCATAATTGTAAGCATCTCAGCAGGAAGCCACTAACACAGTTCAACAGTAATTAACTTTCCCCCTTAGGTCCTTTGATATGCAAATAAAGAAAAAAATCTTTTCTCAGACAGCTGCTTTAGTATCAGAGCTGGCCTACGCACAGGCTTGTGCTCAACTAACTAAATGTGTTTGAATTCACACTTTGTGGTATTTTGCTCTAAGCTGCTATGTGTGGACAGTCTTACATCAAAGACAGCTATGCTCAATTATGCACTGTAGTTATAACCATCGCAGTCCCAGGATATCAGCGAGGCATGGTGGTGTGAGGTAATATCTTCAGAAGTTGGCTCAACAAAAGAGAATACTCGCACCACCACCTTTTTTGATGCACAGCTTTTCTGAACCAAGCACACGTTCACGCACTCAAGCTTGCATCTAACAGACTTTGTTATTTCAGTGCACACTCAGTGAGCAAGCCCTGAGAACTGCCTGCTTGTTCTTAGCTCCAGCGTGCTGGGGAGCGGTAATTACTGTTGGGTACTATCTTTAGTGGTTTGGAGCTGAATTTTTTATTAGCCATTAATGATCAAGTGAGTTAGTGTTTAGGGTTCTGCTATTAGCCGGATGTATTATAGATTTTTCACGTTGCTCAGGTGTTGAGCAGACATGAACCAGTGGTGTAACATGCTAGAGCAGATACACCATGTGCCTATTACCAGTGTGTCTATTCTAATTGTAGAGATTTTACAGTGCGCCCATCACTTGTGTGATCGCGTATAAATATTAAAGTAACTATGGACTGAAAAATACTTTCAGTTGGTGGGAAAAGGCTGAGGTCATGAATCAACCTATATACTATCTAGGCGCTATATACCAAACCACCGGGCTTCACTCTGCCAGTTAAGATATGGATCACGGCAAACTAATTTAGAATCACACATGGAAATCGAAAATGGAGGACAGCCCAATATGCAAATGTGGAGAAGACTTCCGAGCCATGGCACAGTGTAGTGAACTGCTGCCATCTAAGAGTTCTCTGGAGGGACAACCTTGATTAATTCCATGTCCCCAGAATGGGAAGGTGACAGCCTTGGATGTTGACCTTTAATGTTGCTTTTTAAGTTGTTACCGAAAATTGTTCCTTTTAGGATCTGTCGTCATCTTGGTCTTGTGAGAGAGGCACTACAGGTTGAATTTCTAGTCTGACACTGACTGGTCCAGTGACATCTGTGGTCCAGCATGATTTTAGATAGCCAGGTGTCCACTTATCATGGGTGTGACCAAATTTCCCACGATCCCATAAAGTTTGTTTATAGCCACTAGTTCTAGTTCTCAGTGTTCTGTGCTGCTGGTTAGCTAATTAATCCCTTAATGTTATCTAAGACCTCAGGAAGCAGTGGTAGTGTTGGTAATGCTGCTAGACAGTATTGACCTCCTGTGATTCAGCAGACTCTGGTTCTGCGTCGGTCAGGTCCCGAGGACGCTGGATAGAGAGGTTCAACCTGTAGATTCCTTAGTTATCAAAGCATTATAAATGTTCCCTAAAAGTAGAACTCTGCTTGGAAACCAGTAGTGTCTTTCAAATGGTTAGAGCTGTAGTATTCAAAATACCTTAAATTAATCTGAGCAAATGAGGTGCAAATTCCTGAAAGACAGGCTGTGTATGTTGCTGGCTATAGTGTTGTTTTGACTTGTTTTTGGAACAAACACTGTGACTTACTAGAGCCCTAGAATTACTTTTGGCCTAGAAGCCACATATCTAAGAACCACAATATTTTGTTTTTGTACAAGATGCCTAGTGAGACTCCTGTGTGACAGAGCTGTGGTCTGGAATAGGATGTTGCTGGCTTGAATAGCCTGTCTGTTCTTAGGCTTTCCATTTTGGTATTTAGTAAGTGCTCTTCAAGTAAACATTGCCTCCTGTTCTTCAAGAAAACTAGAGGGCTCCTCCCTTCTCTCTAGTCTGTAGTTTGAGACATAAGATCTTGTATGCAAAGTTGCCCAAGTTTAATTTAATTTAAATTTGGCAAGCATATGTGGCTGCATTTAAACTTACTATCTATTTACAATAGGCATTTAAGTATCAATTTAGGCTCCTAAATTTATGGAACCCAAATTAGAAGACTTTGGCAGAGTGAAAGTGGCAAATGGTTAATGAATTACAGGTCATGTTACTGGAAAGAAATGTAAACATGGAATGCCTGATGAGCGGTTTTCCCCATAAGTTCCCTATAAGTCGTGGTCTGGAGGAATGTGCGTTAGGTCCTGAGCGTTAGAGCCTAGAAGATGCTGAACACCCGTCTGGCTGTGCCACTGAGTGTCTCTGTGACCTTGGGCCATGATCTAACCTCTCCTTTTCCTTATCTGTAAGTTGAATATAATAACTACTTCTGCAGTAGTGTGGAGGGTGTGCTGGGTTCTCCGCCACCCCAGAACTGAAGGACCACTAAGCCCATCAAACCACCAGCATCATTCCCTTTACACTGTACTGCTCTTACAAGTTGCAAAGCTCTCTCTAGCTTGCCCCTTCACCGGCATACACGCAGTAGGTAAACAGAGCCTCGCAAATCCATGGATATCTACGGCTCATTTTTGCAGCTATAGATGGGCTGCAAATTTTGTATCTAGAACCCCTCAAATTTGCGCACATGCTCTTTATATCTGCAGGTATCTGCATCCGTAGATGTTGGTGTGGATAGCCACAGCTCATTTTTGCAGGTACAGGTGCAGATTTTGTATCTGCACAAGGCCCTACAGGTAGGGACATTGCCACCTGCAGTTTCTTGCACTTGCTGTAATCAGCTCTATGGGAAGGTTCACTTGGGGAACTTCCCATCTACTCAGGCATGCATCCTGTCTGGAGTATAAACCCCAAATTATACCGTCTTTTGGTAGATACACAGGGAACTGTATAGCATAAACTCATGAAGTTCACATGCCCTCCTTCAATGTGGAGAAGAACACACAACCACTTTCTGCCCTGATTTAACTTCCCAAACTGTCTTGTTGAGTACAAAGGTTAGATTAAATGATTATAAGGGACAGCAAGCAGATCCAAGCAGGTTACCCCGCAAACAGCAATGCAGGCTAAGCTTAGTACGCTAAACGAATAGGCTGAGAGTAACAGGTTGCAGATTCTTGCGGGGGCAGCTGCACTTACTTGCAAGTTGGCGTTCCCAGGTGCTCCTCTCTCAGGTTAGAAATCCATTTAGCTTGGGCCCAGCACATTCCCCAGTTTAGTCTTTGTTCCTCGGGTGTTTTCAGGAGTCCCTTTGGGTGCGAGTTAGTAAAGAACCTCGATGTCACGCATCTGCCTTATACAGCCCTTTCATGTGGCGGGAGCCCTTTTCTTCTGAAGCTTGGTTCCCACGCCAGGCAATGGAAAAATACTGACCTCCCAAAATGGAATCTAGAACATGTCCCTTGACTGGAGGCCGTCTACTAAGGAAGGATCCCCAGGTTGGGCGATCAGCTTCTTCTCATGCCTGTATTCTCTCCAATGGCTCATGAACCTGAATGGGCCCTTTCCAGCCATCCATCCAGACTGTGTCTTTTGCCTAGTGAGCATTCCCTAGGTGTAAACTCTACTCCTGGGGAAATTCTTCCCAGGTGCAGCAGAAGAAAATGACCCCCTCTCCACGAATCTTTTTGCTTTGTTGCAGGAAATGGTTTCTCTGGGGAAGCAGAAACTGCACCACCCTTCCTGGCAGCTCAGACCTCTATTCAGGGAGCTGAGTGGGGAGTTTTGGGATACCCGGCCTCCCAGGGATGTTAACCCCAGTTGGGAAGAGGGGAGGTGGATGGAATTCCCCTCCCCCTTCCCTGCATGGAGCATTAGGGGCTAGGTCACATCAAGCCCTAGTAACTTCCCCAGGAGAAGCTGTGGTCAGAGGCTCCCCCCCTGTGGTATGATTTCTTTGTGCATGGTGCCATATGCTTTACCTTTCCTTTGATCTCTCTAGACTAGAGGGTGTTCTCTTCCGGCTGGTTGCACTTGAAAGACTACAATGGAATAGCTGCGGGGCTGGAAGGTTTAGTGTCGCTATGCTGCATCAGCTGAGGGAAGGGGGGGGAGGGAGGAAGGGGGAGCTTGCCACCTTATTAAGTGATTGGAAGAATTCTTCAGTTGACTAAGTGGTCCTCACTGGGGTGAGGTCAGCTTCACTACACTGGTGGCTGGACCAAGCACCGTTTCTAGGCCATCCCTGACAGGTGTCTGTCCAACCTGCTCTTCGATATCTCCAGGGATGGAGATCCCACACGCCCCCTCGGCAATTTATTCCAGCGTTTCACCACCCTGACAGGTAGGAGGATATTCCTAATGCCCAACCTACCCCTCCCTTGCTGCGATTTATCCCCTTACCTCCTTGGTTACTCGAAAAATAATGAGGGGTGACAACCGTTCCGGCTGCGGGCATTCCACACATTTATATATCTTGTTGCCTTTACTTCCCTTCTGCAGGGCCATGACCTCAGATGCTTTCACAGAGAGCTCAGATGAGGCAGGTGAGGTGGTTTAGTGATTAAATGTAGCTTGGGAGAGGAGGTTCCTGGGTGGCAGTGTGGAAAATCACTGAAGTGTCTCACAGAAGATAAGACATGGCATCATTGGCAGGGTAATGAAAGATGGGGCTTGCTAAACAACAGCTGACTAGATGTCACAGGTTTTTCTCAATGTATAGGACGGGGTGGGGAACTTTTTTGGGTCGAGGACTGCTGACACCCAGAAATCGGTTGGGGGGCTGCACACGAGAAGCCACCCCCCCCCACCCTCACTGATGTGGCCTCTGACTGAGAAGGAAAAGACACTCCTCACATTCCCCTTGCACACCAGAGCCTAGGCAGGACTAGGTTAGTAGGTTTTTATGGGCTCCCTATTGCTATGGGGGAGCCCCTGAGCCTCTGGGTCTGCATCCCAGGCAAGCTGGGGGCTGCGTCTGGCCCCCTTGGCCTTAGGTTCCCCACTCCTGGTATGGGGCCTTGAAATCAAGCACAAGAAGTTGGGTTTTCTGCTGCCCATCAAAGACAATGAAGAGACTGGAACGGTGTGAAATGACCAGAAGGACTTCTGGAGGCAGCATTTTAGGCAATCTGGAGGGCCTAGAAACTGACAGGCAAAGAGGTGTTCGCAGTAGTCTGGGTGAAAGACGATTAACAGGTGGGCCAGCAGAACAGGTGGGGAAGACTGTAAAGGACAGGGTTTTGAAATCATTCAGAGGAAGAAGTGGCAGGGTTTGGTCGTGATTTGGATGCAGAGTGGGAAAGACAGAAGATATTAAATTCTATTCCTGCCCCACTAAATGCTCACTGGGTGAATTCAGGATTGGGTAGGTATAGGTGTTAATGGGAAGATATGTATTGAGCCTTGGCTAATTACTCTCCTATTAAATCTTTGCATGGTACATGGGGGAGACACCACAAATTACAGATTACCAGGATTCCACTGTATTTTACACTTCTGCACATAATAGACACCTAGCGGCACTTACTGTACAGTTTTCCACTGAAAATGGTTTTATTGTCATGTAATTGGAGGCAGGGCCTAATTTAAAACTTAAAAGATTTAAACTAAGCTGTTCAGGCTCTGCTTTCAGAAATAGCAGTTGTGACAACTTAAATGGGGTTCTTTGTGACATGCAGGTGAACAGATGGTTACAGGAGATGGCGGGGGTGGTGGTATCTGTCAGAGCAGTTGGAGTTCTGTCATTATGCACTGTTAACCTGTTTGTTGAGGGCCTGCTGGACTATTAATCAGGCAGCCTTCTCATCTGTTGTTTACTGCTTTTGTATTGGAGCCTACCTTTGTGTTCCTACACTTCATGTAGACCAAAACAAGATGTGCAGTTTTCTTCAAAGAGTAATCGAGCTAAAATATTAGCTGCTGCAAAGATAAATTACCAAGCTGACCTGTTTAAGAAGTGTCTCAGACTGTTGTAACCATAGAAACTTGGCCAATTGGAGCCATGAAACTTCACAATAAACAAAGTTTAATTTTACAATAAAAATCCAGAATGGCTTTTAGTCTCTGTAATACCATGACATTCAGGGTGAAAACTTCCTACTTCCTGATGTGTTTTAAACCAGATTTTATTCAAGTTTTTGTAATATGTTTGGATTCTTTTTGTTAATTACCATAATAAAAAGCATAACTACTTGTAGTTAGGTACCAGCATGTTAAACATTGGTGTAAGCTGTTGTACTATCATTTGCTAATGCAGATGCCCAGCGTGGCTCTGGCGTAACCGAATGGAGCAATCATGCCTTAATATCTGACCGTTGAATAGATGACTTGCAACAGCCTTCCCTTATGACACGTCTCCGCACCACTGAACTTGCGGCAGAATTCACTAAAGATTCTAAGGCAGAACTGCCTTTTTCTTGTGGACCCACCACCCACTGCATCATGTGGTCTCCTCCGCTAGTGGGAACAGCATGCGAGAGCCTCTTCTCTGCCGTGGTGGGCCTTGCGCTTTCAGGAGATTGCTTGCCTCCGAGGTGCACGTCGGCCTCACTTCCAGCACTTTCCCTGGGGCATAAACTTGTCGTTTATGTAACCCCTCTCATCATTGGCCAGCATGGGGAACGGAGGAGACCAAACCTCAGTCTCTGCTAGGGATGTGAAGGACTAGTCGACTATCCGGTGAGCAAATGCTTATCGGCTAGTCGACAAGCGTCGCTCCCCCCTTTGCTGCCTCTATCAGAAAGATGCAGCAAGGGGTGGGGGCAGAAAGAGGGGTACTTCAAAGAGGCAGCGCTGCGTGGAGCCTGGGGCCAAACCCCGGGCTCCATGCGGTGCTGCTGCTTGGAAACGCTGCTGCAGAAGCCAGATGTCAGGCTCCTCCTGGCATTTCAAAGCGGCAGCGCCTCACAGAATCCGGGGTCAGTGGGGAGTCCCCAGCTGACCCCGGGCTCCATGTGGTGCTTTTGCCTTTAAAGTGTAGCAACAGCCTCAGGGCTGTTTCTACACTTCAAAGGCAGAGATGCCCTATCAATTAGTCAGTGCAAAAGGCATCGACTATTTGATTAGTCAGTTACCCACATTTTAACATCCCTAGTCTCTGCTGCCCCTCCAAGTGGTTCAATCCGTGTTTCCCTTATGGTGCGTCACACTGTCCAGCTCAACACTCTCGTGGTGAACAGGGAGTCCAGGGATGTGGGGAGCACAGGTTGCAGCCAGACAGCAGCTGTCTGTAATGTCCCCAGTTTCAACTGCGTGACAGCTACCGTTTCCTAGGCTGCTTTTACCTCCCAGACTTTCCCCAGCTCCATGCATGCAGTGAGCTAACAGAAGGGGAGTCTCTTTAACCAGTACCAACTGGTTCTTCTTTGGCTCTGGGTGTCCTGATTTAGCCTGTCTTAATTGGTTCTGGAAAGTTCCTGATTGACATCAGGTGTCTTAATTGGCTTGTCTGCCCTAATTGATTCTGGCAGGTTCCTGATTATTCTTGATTAGCCCTTCTTAGCTTACCCCGCAAGAGAGAGATGTTTAGTCTGGGCTAATGTACCTGCCGCCTTCCACTCTCCTGTAGCCCTCTGGCCTGACTGTCCCACTCAGTAGAAGAGTATCGATCCAGTAGGATCAGTACCACTTGCTTTGGTGTCTGACATGAGAAGTCAGGAGGACGGGTGAAAAGCCCTGTCAAGCAGCTCAGTATGGGGTGCCCTTGGAAAGCTCTCTCCTGCCCTGCTCTGGGCAGGTATGGTGCACAGCCCTGCTCAGCCTGCTCTTTGAGTGGCAGCACAGGGGCTCCTCAGCTGGAAGCCTCCAGGTGACAATGGTGGCTGTGTACTGCAATGCAAATGCCCAGGGCAGATGGCGCTCGTTAAGAGAACACAAGCCGTACAGAAAAGTGGGTGTCTCTCCAAAGAAACGCGAGAGATCCCCATCAACTGCTGCTGAGAGAGTCTCTCAGCGAGTGGAGTGATTGAACAGTACTTTACTCTGCACCTTGGAGCCTGCCAGAGGCAGGGCTGGCAGGCTGCCAGAGGGAGCAGGTTGCAGAGGCATGAGCAATCCACATCCAGTGCCAGGCCACTGGGCACGGAGCTGTTCCCCAGGGGTAAGCAGTGGGGACTCTAGCTGCACCTCCGGGATGGGACAGACACAGCTTATAGGGATCCCCCTCCCCCCACCCTCCTAACTTGCTGTTCACGCTCCATGGCCCAGCTGGCCCACAACAGCGGCTTTTCTGAACATACCAGGCAGGGCCGGAGTTGGGGGTAGCAAGGAGGGCAGTTGTCTGGGGCCCCACAAAGCTGCATTGTTCTCTTTGGCTTCAGCCCTGGGCAGTGGGGCTCAGGGTCCTGTGCTGAAGTTTTGTGTGGTGGGACTTCGGCATTCTGCCCTGGGCCCTAGTGAATCCAAGTTACCCATGCTTAGGAGAACCCCTGAAAGCTGCTGTTTGTCACCTGGGGGCCCAGGACTTCTGGCTGAGAACCATTACTTTACAGATTATAGTTAACCCTTTGAGGGGAGCCAATGCTGATCTTGGAGGACTGCAGCAATGTGGTTTTGCCTAATTTAAGAAAGAAACCTCCTGCCTTATGCCCTAGCAGAAACTTCCAGGTGTCTTTCAAGAGACTCTCCTACTGCTGCAGTAATCAGCCTTGCCGTTATCGAGGTGTGTATCCCTGTTGTGAGGGGACTCGTTGGTACAGTCTCAATGTCCTGGTAATATTTCCTTTTCCCTAGTTAGCATCAATTGTGGAACCTTTCCTAAGCAGCAGCATGTTTGGGTGATACTTGTACCTGTCCAAACCCTGCATAAGCATTTGGGAAATCCATTTCCCAAGTTACCATTTACCTGTTGGATTTCCCTTTGGAAAATAACCAAGGCAGCATGTTCTTCCTGAGCCTGAAATAAGGCCTGGATGTTGCTCAGAGCTATGCCAAGTAGGGCATGAAATAACAGGACTGGCCAATTAGCTATTCAGAGCCTTGTCAGTCATGCACTTGGAATGTTTCAGGGTGGGCGCCACCTTTGTATGGGCACCCTGCCCACCCCGAGGGGGACGGAGGCATTCTCACAATACAGATTTACCAGCAGCACGTTATAGCAGCTGGTGAGACTGAGCAGGAGATAGGTGCTGAGGTTACACGTGGAAAGAGGAGGACCCCAAAACAGGTTGGGGAAAGGGCAGAATAGCAGGTGCTGCTCTTAGAGTAGGAAAGAGGAGATGAACCTCCTTCTCTGCCAGCTGGAGGGTGAGATGGCTTCTGGTTTTCAGATCTCTATTGCAGTAGAACCTCAGCTTTATGAACATTGCCGGCTTTTCAGAACTCTGAACAAAAACATTGCGGTTATTTAAAAAGTTTGCAACTGAACATGGACGCAGTACAACTTTGAAAAATTACTGTGCAGAAGAAGAATGTTGCTTTCCCTTTATTTTCTTTAGTAGCTTCCATTTACCACTGTCTTGTTTGCTTTTAGTTTCTTTGCTGCTGCCTGATTGTGTCCTTTCAGCTCCAGATGAAGAGCATGGTTGACCATTAGTTTGTAATTCGGAATTTCTGCCGTACCTAGAGGCAGATGAGTGCGAAAGTGTTCCTAGAGACAGCACCTGAGTTTTAAAATGACCTGGTATTCTCTTTGCACCCCAGGCTCCGCTGGTTAGCACAGCACCTGTGTCTCATTGGTTTCCAGCTGGTAGATGTGTGGTGGTGTTTTCACTAGACATGAGTGCATCGTACATCTCCTGGCTTGTTGAAAATCCTGTGGTATGCTATGTGAGGGAACACATGGAGTTTTAGCATGGACAGAGGTAAGAATGGGTCTGAGTAGTTTAGCTGTATTACATTTGCTGGGCAGTGGCACTCTGGGATAGCCAGCAAGTCCAGAATGGGGAGAGACAGTGCTTCACTATTGTCAATTGTGTTTTTACTGTTACAGAAAGGTACCCGCTGTGGTGGTTCAGTTGGAGCAATGTGAGAGATTCCCAGGCTTTGTGCTAGTTTTAATTGTTTTGCCATACCAGTTGACTCTCCCTGTCCTTACATATGATCTGTGTATGTGAATTCCAGGGGGCAGGTGCGCCAGAAGTGGTGCCTTGCATGTTGAGACACATCAGGACTTGGGGCCTGGTTACATAGGTAAACAGGATGAAGCTTAATAAAGACAAATGCAAAGTGCTCCACTTAAGAAGGAAAAATCAGTTTCTCTCTCTCAGAATGGGAAGTGACTGTCTAGGAAGGAGCCCTGCAGAAAAGAATCTAGGGGTCATAGTGGACCACAAGCTAAATATTAGTCATCAGTGTGACGCTGTTGCAAAAAAAGCAAACCTGATTCTGGGATGCATTAACAGGAGTGTTGTGAGCAAGACACGGGAAGTCATTCTTCCGCTCTACTCTGCGCTGATCAGGCCTCAGTTGGAGTGTTATGTCCAGTTCTGGGCACCACATTTCAAGAAAGATGTGGAGAAATTGGAGAAGGTCTAGAGAAGAGCAACACAAATGATTAAAGGTCTGGAGAACATGAGCTATGAAGAAAGCCTGAAAGAACTGGGCTTGTTTAGTCTGGAAAGGAAAAGACTGAGAGGGGACATGAGAGCGGTTTTCAAGTATCTAAAAGGAGGAGGGAGAAAAATTGTTCTCCTTGGCCTCTGAGGACAGGACAAGAAGCAATGGGCTTGAACTGCAACAAGGGAGATTTAGAAAAACTTTGTCAGGGTGGTGAAACACTGGAATAAGTTGCCTAGGGAGATTGTGGGATCTCCATCTGTGGAGATATTTAAGAGCATGGAGATATTTAACAACAGGGATAGTCCAGATGCTGCTTGGTTCTACCATGAGGGCAGGGGACTGGACTCAATGGCCTCTCGAGGTCCCTTCCAGTTCCAGTGTTTTAAGGTAGTTTGAAATGGTTTCCAGGGTTGCACGTGAGTTGCAGAGGGGCAGGAGACTGGGAGACTAAATGTAATCTGAGAGTAGTGGATTTGATATGATTATTTGTGTGATTTGATATGATTATTTGATGATTATTGGTGTGACCACCTCCAGCTGGGTCTTCCCATTCAAGCTTAAAAGAAGAGGTGGATGCAAGCACAAAAGCTATTCAACAGTGTCAACTCAAGATTCAGTTATGGGAACGGTCAGATTTTGACCATGCTATGGCTTTGTCTACAGTTACAAGGCTTACAGGTACAGCTTCCTAGTGCAGATTCAGTTTGTACCTGAATATTGCCTGCGTAGCTTATATAGAGTCGTCAGCACAATAAGATATACTGCTTAACAAGTCTTTTTGATTATAACTGTCTCTACACTAGGGCTTTTGGTGGCATCATTGTGAAGGCAAAACACACCCCTAACCAAGGGATCTGCCCCAGTAAGAGTAGAGCAGGTGTAAGGCCTAGTACTTATTTGATATGAACATAGGTTCATGGTAAAATGTTTAGGATTTTGTTACATAGAGGGCCTCTGGCCTATATATGAAGTTTGTCGTCGTCCTCATGGCAAATCTCAAAGGGATGTGGCCTTGTATATCGAGTGCCACTGCCATTGATCTCTGACTATCTCTAACATGATTTGGCAGGATAGTTAACGTACGTCCATCACTGGCAGTTGTATGCCAGCGAAGCTGTTGGTGCCCATGTGACTGCTGACTCGGTAGCAGCATTCCCTGGCAAGCCTGCTTTGGAATTCGGCTAGCATAGGCGTGTCAGATGAGGACACTCTTACAGCATGACGTCGAGCCTGGCAGGACGCTGCAGATCTATGGAGCCACGGTTTCACTGGTTCTGTTTTACAGAAATGAAGTGTGGGCCCAATGGAGGGTGGAACGTGGGATTGACTTTTCAGTTAGCTCCTGTGTCAACTGCTCCCTATTAAGTGGCAGGACAAAATCAGAATGGGGATATTTGAAGCCAAAGCCAGCAACCCACTTCCACCAGCACTGGTTCATTTTGGAGGCTTTCTTGGTATTTATGCAGAGGAGCTTGGCAGGTCTGAGTGTGATGCTTCTGCATTTCCACAATTGGAAACTGATCTTGCCTGTGAAAAAGAAATTTGCCTTTGTTTTAAAGGGCAAATCAGTGGTAGAACATTTTTTTAACTTAAGCATAACCATTCAGGGGCTGAGAGCTGGTGGGTCACAGCTTTTGGTAAATCACTACTTCTGTACAGAACTGTTAATCCTTTTTTTGAATTCAGATGTAAGGAGGCACAAGCGTGCATAAACTTTCTGCCAGTTTTGAAAGTAGTTACCCAATAATAACCTTGCAGTTTCTGGTGAGAGTTACCCAGTAACTACCAGATAGTTGAGCTGTGTGTGTCATACTGGCAGATCCTTGCAGCATAGATGTTTAAATCTGTGTAAAATTTCCAATTGACTAGCCCTGACATAGACCCTTTATCCCAATCTCCTGCTTGATCATGCTGCAGCTGCGTCCGTAAGCTAGCTAATAGGCATTTAACTCTGGGAGTGAGTTAGGAGCTCGCCACCTGCTTTTTGAGATGCTGTGTTCCAAATGTAGACTAGCCTTTGAACTGGCAAGCAAAATGCAATGAATCTCATAGGACTAATTATAAATATGGTTGGGCTGGGAGAGAGGAGGGAGATTCTCCCTCTGAGAAGGGATTTCATGTCACAAATGTAAGTCTGTTGTAAGTGAATGCATTGTGGTGTGTGCTCATAGGCTCCTTCTGTGCAAACAGTAGATCTATTTATGAAATGGCTCACACTTTTTAAAAGTTTGAGTTAATAAAGCTAGACTAGAACACACAACAGCGTGGGCTATACAGGCTCCAGGAGGATTTGTATGCAGTTCACTATCTGGAGGCCTTGAATATTAATAAGGGCCTTGGGAGCCTGTTGTCCCTTTTCTGAAGGTAGCCAGTCTAATCTCAGACTGGTAGAATTGCTGTTAGTTGAGCCAGTGTTTCACTTACCCACCTGATTTTAGAACTGGAGCATCTAGATGAAATTCGTAAGATAAACATTGCGCTTGTTGGCGTTGTGTGACTAGGCCAGGAACGGTCCGTTCGCTGGATGGGAGAGCACAGATGAGTTATGCTGTCTGGAAGAGTAGTTTAGCTACTCTTCCAATAATGCAATAATCGGGCATTGCAGGACATTTGAACTTTGAATTAGAGGTGTGAAGGGCTCTCGGTTCTGACTATAAATAACATGGGAGCTTGGTGGTGCTGGGGGAGTCGGAGAGGCAACATGTTAGACTTGGGATTTCCTATATTTTATTTCTGAGTTTCCCTGGTTTTGACCCTAGAAAAGTCTCCTCCACTGAGGATGGAAGTGGAATTCAAAACACCCACGGATTTGGTTGCTGCAGAAACAAAACCAGTTTATTCCGAACTTAGTTTTCTTTTTCTCATCTTGCGTACTTTCACCTTTGTTATAGATTTGAGATAGACAAAGGTGAAACTTTCACTGGTTTAAAAGCAGGAATGACATGGATCCTCCCTCTCAGTCCAGTATTTCAGGATCTAAAAGGAAGCCAATGAATGGTTAGCCAGTTAAGCTGTATCTGGGCTTTTATTTTGAGTAGCACGTCTCTTCTTACCCAGTAGATGTGCAGAAGGCAGCTGACTAGGACAGCATCAGTTTCAATGCATTGTCTCTTGTCTGTGTATTTGGGCAATCGAGCAGAAGCAGGAAAATAGGAGAAATCTTCTCCTGCGGGAATTTTCTGTAGAACTTCAAGTGAAGGAGAGAAAATTCCTGCACCACATTTAAATGCTGGGTGCTAAAGTGGGTAGCAGAGTGTCTGATGGGGAGGGGGAACCCTAAATATTTAACTATGGAAGGCAGTTGATCCTGGCAGTGATCCTAGGTCTGGCCATGTGATTGAGTTCTGAATGCTGAAGGGACTGCACAATGGTGGTGGTCTGATTTTTGTGTTGGCAGACTAAATTTGCCTTAAGTATGTCTCAGACAAAGTTTGTTGTTGTGCAGTATAAACTGAATTTCTCCAGTTAGGCCTTGTTGGAATCTTTGAGGAGCATTTAATGTTTTCCGTGCAGATAGTCAGAATTGCTTTTCTCTTCCCAACTTTACCTTCCAAAGACCTCTGCTCTTGGGTGTTTTTGTACAGTCTGATCTGCATGCATAAAAATGACATTTTCATTCTTGACAGAATGAACAGTTTGCTGACTTCCAGTAAATGTGGTTGTGGGTGATTTATTGGCGAATGCACACATGCTGTAAGAGGTATAGTCAAGAAAAATGCTGGTGACCTGTTTCTAATTAACATGCAAATTAACTTCTTGGTGTTGGTGATCTGGATTTCCAAGTGCTAATGTGTGCTGTGCTGGGAAATCTCCAGCATGTATGCAAGAGCGCTAGCACTGTATGTTTTTGTGCTTGCTTCACTGGCTTTGCTGCAGTGGACCATGAGTTGCCTATTTTCAGAGTAGTGCTGCATAAAAAGTAAATAGTCATGTTGGTGTCAAACCTCACTGGCGACATGATGAGTAAGGAGAGCCAGTGGAATGAATAAAAGAACTCTGAATTATATTTCTGATCTTGAGAAGGATGGTGTTTTCAGGGGAATATGGTGATTCCTTGTGTGTTAGAAAGGAATCAAAGCACTACTAATCTCCATGGGGTGGGGGACAGTGCGTGAATGAGAACATGTTGGGAATGTGGCGTGTGTAGGTTGCTGGAACCTGTTATCTGCAGCCTGTTACTTGCCTAGTTTAGAAAGTGAAACTGAACATAAGCTTGCATTGTGGCATTTGAGTAGAGTGAATTTCCTGACTGGTTCATACAACACTGGTTGTAATGAGAATTAATGAGCACATGTGGCTTATATTTCCCCTGAAAAGTCTATAACGTGACAGATTATTACCTCGCTTTACATTAGCATTGTACACTTAGTTGGCATTCATTAACATATTGACTGGTTGTCATTAACTAAAGGTCAGATATAAAGCAAACGATGACATAGCTGTACTTCCCATTAAGGGAATGAATATTAATAAGGAATTTTGATCCAAAAGATAATTCTACCCATGGAGACTTCCCACACCTATAACACATCATTGCTGACAGCAAGAACTTGGTTGGAAGAATAACTACAGAGAAATGGTACCCTCGTAACCGGGAACTCCTTGCATGTTCAGTCATTAGCTTGTTTTGAAAACACCAAAATAATATAGCACTACCCCTTCTAGCTCTGCAGTGCGAACACAACTATTGGAGAGCAAGATCGATTTGTTCTCGTTTAGTGCATAGAAGTCTTAGTGCCAGCATGAGATGAGGGAGAGAACCCAGCTTGACTTTCCAATCCCAGGTTGAGTCTCAAGACTGCTGGTTCGAAAACAGGTCTCACTCTTGCAGCCTGCGCAGACTTGGACTGGGATAGCTGAGATACACGTGGAGCCTCATGTTGGCCTCTCAGTAATTCTTCAAAGTGAAACCTTGCTTGAACCGAATAATGACCTTCAAACTGCTCTGTAGCAAATGGTCTTTAAAAACTTGAAGGATAAAACGAGTAGGAGGATTTGTCTGGTAATTCTGGTAAATTTTGGATTACTGGTGAAGCCTTCTGTGATAATTAGTATCTCTCATCTGCATTTTTTTAGTGTAACACCTTCTTGTGCATGTGGTGGCACGTTAAGGTTGAGTTGCCTCTGCCTGTACCAGGAGACCCAAACAACTGATATAACTTTTTACCTCCTCTACCATTGGAATGTGGGCGTCTCTGGAGGTGAAAGGCCCCAGGTGAAAGCCACACACCACAAGCAGTTTAGGACATGGTATGAAGGTTGGACAGCTACCCAGTTGAAGTAGAAGGGGGGGGAACTGTCGCTCAACTCAGGATATTTAGTAAAACAGCATTTCAGACTAGAAAAAATTATTCTACACTGTTAAGTGGGAAACAAACTCCATTTAAAGCCTCCTATAATGTCATTTAAACTTGTGTGTTTCTGATCAGTTACATCTGATCATTTTACAAGCCCAGGTTTAATTCTCCTTTACCAAAGGAATCAGAACATCTTCCCCCTTTCAGCAAGCTACACATCCTTACCATGCGTGATGCTGTTATGGAAAGTCTTCAGATGGGGTACTCACAGGGTAGAATATGTCCAGATTATTGTCTTTTCATACAGTAAGCATTGGTGTTGTAGTAATTGTGCTTCCAGTGAAACTTAATAGGAATTGTGGAAGATGAATCAAATCCTCAATTGAAATAATTAATGGATTATCTTGCAGTCCTTTACGGATTATAAGCAAATCAAGAACTGGCTTCTGGCTGCAGAATCGCCACCTGAGCCCCACTTTCATTACCGAGGTCTGGTTTGTACTGATGAGATGTCCCTCGTAGTAGCAGAACTGTTTAATGAAACAGTCTACCAGAAGCTGAGCCAAAGGATCTAGACATCTTTATTTGCAGGGTCTGCAGACTTTAGATTCCTGCTAAGGAATAAACTTTACTCTGCCCTTTTTGTTTTTGTTTTTTTTTTAAAGTGATTTGGGGATTAATTGTTTCATACCTCCTTCCAGAATCTCATTTCCGGTTTTAAAGTAGTAGTGGCCCATTGTAATAGCATTTCAGAATCTGTCTGAGTGGAATTAGGTGAGTAAAGAAGTAGTGGAGACAGCCCATTCATCCCTTGCGGTTGGAACAAATCACATTTTCTTCCCCCCTTCCTTTTCCCCAAAGTAAATCACCATTGCTGGCTGGGGCTTAGATGAAATTGACAGTTCTGGTGAAGAAATCACTTGTAGCTGCTTTGGGGACCAGAAGAAAAAAGGAGAACGTGGAGGAAACCCCTCTTGAAATCCTCAAAGTTGGTGCATATTGATATGTGTTTACAGAGAAGAATTCAGCTTTTTTTCCCCACTGTATATGACTGATTGTTGGTCACTAAACTCCTAAGTTTGTGGAAAAGGCTTGAAATAAGTAACCTTTTGGTCGGGGTTGCAGACGTATGCACCAAGTGACCCATGGTTACTTTGGTCAGCAAGAGGCCCCACAAAGCTCATGGACAACCCTAAACCATAGCCGCACAGTCGGCAAACTAAAGACTCGCCAGTGTATGACTGTGGTTTCCCAAACGGGCACTGGACTGTGTAGCAATCCAGGGCTTGATTCACAAATATGGGGTGTACTCTGCTACTCCAGACTAAACTATCTGGCTGAAATGCCTAACTGTAAAATTATAGGGGAAAAAACCCAAATGGTCTGGTAGCACTTATAGGCTAACGAAACATGTAGATGGGATCGTGAGCTTTCGTGGGCACAGCCTACTTCAGATGACCGGTCATGGTCCCATCTGCATGTTTTGTTAGTCTATAAAATGCTACCAGACCATTTGTTGTTTTTTTCTGTAACAGACTAACTCGGCTACCCCCTGAAGCGCCTGTAAAATTATAGCTATTGCTCTACATTGATGTCCGCCATAGATAGGATGATGATTAGGGTTAAATGAGTGGATTGGAGAAAGCAGAATGTGCATTGACAGTAAAAGGCAAGGCGCATGCTAGGTTGGCCTCCATACTGATAGTGTCAGTGACCACTGCAACAGGGATGGCATTCTGATCTTAAAACCAAGGTGTGTCTGGCTCCATAACAAATCACCTGTTTTAAGATCAGCTCTGTCTGCTTAGGGGAGGAGAGAGAGAGACTTGGTTTATTCAAAGATGTTTCAAAGTGTGAGTTTTCAAAGGAATATAGAGACTATTTAGAGAGGAACAAAAGGTTTTGAAACTAGAAATATTCCTGGGCAAAAACTTCCTCAAGCAGTCTGTTGTAAGAAACAACCTGTTTTTTAGAAATGCTGTCTAACCACTAGTGGCAACATTCCCAGAAATGGGTTACATTGGAAAGCCAGAGGAAGAGGAGCACTGAGAATAAAGTGTCACTAATTGTCTGTTGAAGCAGCCTCGCAAATTCATGTGGTCAGAAGCCTTTCTTGCCTTCGTATTAGGTCTGGGCGAATTCTGCAATTTTACTGTCTCCAAATGCAACTCTTGCAAAATTACCCCAGATTGTATTTTCTTGTGACTTTTGTAAATGTAGGCGTATGTATCTCAGTGAGAGACTATAGAAAATTGAAAGTCGCATAATTGTGACACCCTGAGCCTGGAAGCCCAGTCAGACCATAGTCTAGGCCAAGACTACTCAAGTTGGGAAGCCCCAGGGCCACAACTTAAGTGTGGTTGCATGTACATGCAAATAGCTTCTTTCACATGGACAGGCATGAATACAAAGCACTTCCCACCTCTTCCCTGGGGGCTAGAAACACTGACACTCGGTCTGTTCCAGCCAGCCTGTCCCCTCACCCTGCCTGGGAGACACCTCGCTGTTGTGGAGCATGTTCCTAGTGGAGGCCGTGTTCAGAGGATCCCACCTGCCAGCCGCGTGTTGAGCCCTGCGTAAACCCAAACCCCACCACAGGCTGCAAACAGATGGGCCGCAGGCCGCATGCAGGCTGCAAACAAACGGTCTGCGGGCAGTAGGCAGCCCATGGGCCACGTGTTGTGTAGCCCTGGTCTAGGCTCTACCGTGGCACTTCTAATTTAGCTTTTGCCAAACTCCCTTACTGCAGTTGTCACACACGTTTCCAGCTATATACTGGCTGCCTGCAAGATCGAGCCTTGCCAGACTTAAGTGTAAAATATAATCATGAATTTAACAGATATGGAGCTAACGGATATGGAACAAATTAGGTTTTTTCTCTTCAGAGAGGCCAGTGATCTGTAGGCCGTGGATTTTTTTTTTGCTGCATGCTGTAGCAGGGTGAAGACTTGAAGACTATCACTGAGATTTTCCTGACACTAACCCATAATTCACTATGGCTTTTTGAATACAAATTGTCTGAACAATTGGCTGCACCCCTGGCCATGGAGGACATTTTTATACGTTAAACCATCCTTTTTTGTGAGTCAATTGAGCTGCTCTGTCAGTCTGTAAATGTAATTTCCATGCAAGCTTGCCCCTCTTTGTTCTCTTGCGATAACAGAGCTGCTCCCAATATCCCAGTGGTAGGTTTGGATTGATTCCTTAAGTGGCCCTATAGTGAGCAGAAAATGTGTTTGCGCTTGCTTGTGGCCTGCTGGCTGCATTTATTTGGGTATTCTCTGTGTGCTGGCTTCCAGAAAAATGAAAACCAGCTCTTTCGTGTGCCTACGGCACCGCTATGGAAGGAATGTTTTGAAGCATAAAGGTTCTTTGGCATTGACACTTACTCCTGTGAGCTCTGGGTTCTGTTGTTAGGACCTGCTGGGGGGTTCTGCACTGATCTCATTATTAGAATTTTCACATTGTTAGTGAAAACAGCAAAGGAAATCCTGTGCTGTACATTTGTACTCCCACCGACTGTCCTTTCTTCCTGAGGTTTATGTAAAATTGCAAATGGCTGTGTGCTGTGTCAGGGCTGGAAATCTGTATGAATCAGGGAGTGGAAGAGGTGAGCCCGAAGCATTAGATGGGATGGATGCTTTTATGGAAGCCAGAGGAAAGTTCTGAGAAATGTGTTTAATATTTGTTTGCACAGGGAAGGGCTGATGAAGAGATGCAGCAGATACCTTCTGGAGAATACTCAAGGCATAATTCCTTTGTACACAAGCAAATGGACTAGAATCTGTAATTGCGCATCCATTGAAAGTGGCCATATGCCCTGTTCGGTCTTATTAACTTGTGGTTTTTGGTAACCTATTTTATTAATCTTGGGATGATAGTTTTTTGCACAGTGCAAATCTGTTTTCCTAGTACCTAAATGAGGGGTTATTATCGACTGTCTTTTTGTGCAGTAATAGGACTGTAGGTAAAAATGCACAGATTTTGAAGTGTGCATCTGGACATGCATCCAACTTTATTTTATACTATTTTCCCAGCCTCTCCTGCTGAAACAAAGTGATGGACATCTGCCTCTTATGAGTGGAATTAGTGGTTAACGCACTGCGCTGCATTATCAAAGTTCAAATAGGTTTGAGTCTTTATTTGCTTGCGTTTCTTGATGGAAGATGAAGTGTGCCTTTGTTTGCATATGTTAGCTTTTCTGGGGAAAAGATGTTCATATGGCCATTTTCATATCCTAGATTATATTTATGCACCATTTAAGAGTTGACCCTCAACTGTGTGTCTGTGAAATTACATTCCTCACAACTTGCTTGCTGGGCAAGTACCACCTAAGCAAGGAATAGTGTGAAAAATGCAGTATCAGAAAACTCTAGCTAGGTTCATGGAGCATAATTCCTGCCTTGGTTCCCAGGTCTATTGATCCTTCTTTGTACTGGATTTACTAGGCCAATATCTCAGTAACACCTCACCCTGGGATATTATGGTGTTGAGGCACGTCCTCAGGGTGGTGGATTGAGGAAGCCCCCCGTGGAGTGATTTCGAGGGCTTGCGCTGAATAATATGGAATAAAGCACCATGGACCAACAGTACCTAGGAGAAGGAAGACTCTGCAAACTGGTGCAATGCATGGTACTGGCTCCTGGTCTGACCACTAGATGGTCAGGCAGTTGTCCTGAATGTCCTGCAGTATGGCTCGGAGTCATGGACAATATATTGTCGCCATGTCTTGAAGCTTGATCAGTTCCATGTGCATTGTCCGAGGAAGAATGCCCATGTGAACTAGTGGGACAAAATTCCTAATATGGAGGTTCTGAAGCTGTGTGGTGTCATCGGCATGGAAGCAATGCTTATGAACAAACAGTTTCGCTGGACTGGTCATGTTATGAGGATGGATGATACACGGAAACCAAAGATGGTCTTCCATGGCCAACTTGCTCATGGAAAGTGCTATAAAGACATCTTAAAGGCCAGTACGAAGTCATGCGGCATATCTCCCAATGATCTGGAAACTCTAGTTCAGGACAGATTGTCCTGGCGACAAACCATTGTACAGGCTCTTAATTGCTTTGAGAGTCAGCGTATCCAGGCTTTGCTGGAAAAGTGCAGGATCTGAAAAGAACATTCAGCACCTGCTATTAGCAGTTTTTTATGTGACATCTGTAATTGGCTCTGCCGATCAAAGATTGGTTTAGTCGCTCACCAACGGCGTCACAGAAGATGAGATCCATCAATCGATGGCTCAGTCCAAGAAGAATCTCAGGAACATTTGTGTAAGAAGCATATGGGGAGAACATGCAGGGTAGCTGCATAGAGGTTGGGCAGATGAGAGCCTTTTCTTAAATGTCTTTGGTTGCAGCTTTCTAGCAGTGGAAGCTAGGATACTAGCCTGATGGTCTCATTTGCAACCCTTGGCAATTACACTTTGAAGACAGATAGGAAATCTGTCAACTGACAGTTGGCTGCTCTGCTTTGAACAGTTGTTTTTCTTTGTTTACCAAACATGAAGGAATGTAAGTGCTATTGCCAGCTGCCTCCCTTAGTGGCTGCTTTTATTCTGTTCTGTCTTGTACCAAAGTGCCTACCTGCAAAGATTCTTTAATACCCTCTGAGTATTAAAGAATGTGTGGAATATTAACAAGATGTACCCTCAAATTCTACTATACAAGACATTTTACTTGGAGCATTGAACTCTGTGCTGGTGCCCATCTGTACCGTAAAACAGACACTACAGTGAGGAGGGCAGTGTAAGGACTAGGGATGTAAATCCCAGTTAACTGCTTAAATCTTTTGCTCCCCTTCCCATGCTCTGGGCTGTGGTTGCCTGCCCCTCTACGTGAGCGGGGGGGAAGCAGGAATCGGAAAGCCCAAGCAAGGGGGAGGGGCAGCTCCTGCTCCTCAGCCCCTCCACATGCAATGCTGCTAGAGCCAGCAGCCCGAAGTGTACGGGGGGGGGGTGTCGGCTTCTGTTCCTGGGTCCCTCTTCACATGCGGGGCAGCCAGCTCCTGCTCCCGCCTCCTTCCTCCCTGCGTGGGGGCCAGCCCCCAACCCACGGTGGGCTGCAGGCAGGGGGTGCTCCTGGGTATTGGTTAACCAGTACTCAGTAAGCATCACTTGGTAGCCGGTTACCCGTTCAGATCTCTATATGGGCCTATAAGGAACAGGATACAGTGTTAGATGACTGCCTTAAGACAACCTAAGCACTTTCCCTTTGTGCATTGTGACACATCTGGTGCCTGCCATGTGTGGTTTTGTTCTGATAGTCTGCCCAGAGTGTGAATTGTGTGTGCTGTATAGCAGGGGCTTTCTTTTGTCTTTTAAAGGTACATGCTTCTGTGTGTCTATCCGGTACCTGTTACGTGGTTTGGTCCTGTGTGGGTGAAGACAACTCAAACCATGTCATAACCAAGGCAAGAAAAAATGTTAGCCTTAAAAAGGGCTTCAGACATGGAGCCTAACTCCTGTGACAGTCCCTTTTCCAGTCACGTTGGTGCACATGAGTCCGAAACCCAAGAGATCAGGTCAGCTGACAGATCTTGTGTAGGGGAATCTCCATGTATAGAGCCCTAAGACCCTAAGTTAGTTCTTCTCTGTGAAATCTAAGCTCCCCCTTGCTGCTGATTGCACCTCCAGTTACAGCACCCTGCAATTTCAGAGATAAGCATCTGAAAACATGAAACTGACCAGTTAAAGCTCCCCCACCCCTCCGGCTGTGAAACTGACTCTGAGTTTGGTAGGGGCCCTATGCAACCCGGCATGGGGGAGTGTGGCTGGAGCATCTCTCCCCACCCCAACCCCTTTTCTCCCCCTCGATGGCGTTGCCTCTGAGGCTGCAAAGTAACAATTAAGGCAGCCCTGAGGCTGGCCTGTTACAAAGCTGACTTGGCCCGTGACATTTTGTCACCTGTCTCCCTTGAGTCCTATACGAGGCAGGGCTCAGCTGGACTCAAGGATTGGGTCCCAGTTTTTAACAGATTCCTTCTACACAGTGAGGCCCAAACCATGTTCTAACAGTTGGTCTCCAGTACTAAACCGTGCTAAACTCTGGCGGTTCGTAGTACAAATAAGTCCACAGCATCTCCAAACTGGAACTGTTATATCGCTATAGTCATAACAGTGTGTTCCTTACATAGACAGTCTTACTCCAGAGTGAATGCCTCACTTGTCACTTTGGAAACAGTGTACATGAGGCTGAAAAGGGTGGGGGGGCACGTACTCCAGCCCAGTTGCAGTGGAGAGGGATGGGGGGTTGCTCTCCCTATCCCTGTCTGCTGGGCTGGAGGGGACTCCCCGCTGCTCCTCTTTTAACCGGTTGAACATTGTTTAACTGGTTAACCAATTAAACGGGATTTTACATCCCTACTTTTACCTATTTCATTGCAGCCTTATGAAGTTATTACTTGGCATTCTCGAGGCATGTTTAAGTCTTGGTAGATCATTTAGATTGGGGCGGGGAACTTTTTTGGGTCAGTGGGCTGCTGACCCACAGAAAAATCAGTTGGGAGCTGCACACTGACTTGGCCCCCAACTGAGAAGGAGAAACACGCCCCTCATTCCCCTGGCATTCCCCTAGTGGAGGCCCAAGCTAGTACAGTAGACTACCGATAATCCGGAACCTATGGGATTTAGGTGGTGCCGGATTATCAAATATGCCGGACTATCAGGGGGTACTATAAGCAGGTTATATATATATACTGTATACATTATATACTGTATATCAAGTGTTCTTAACCCTT
>JANRFK010001785.1:917456-938455 GCA_030068395.1 Apalone spinifera | reverse complement strand
CACCTGTTAAGGGTGAAGCTTACTGGTTAACCAGTTAAACCCTCACATCCCTTGTCTCAACCCAGACCATTTGCTAATTCCCAGAGTCATGGGGACCGATCATATTGTGGCCTAATTATGCTTGCTACATCATGAAAGGGACTCTCTAGCTGCCTATCCGGGTGTATTAAGGAAAGAAGGCTAGGGAGGTACCATTTAGCAGATGCTCTTTTATAATGGGGGAGAGGGGCAGACAATGAAAGAAACCGTGTATGTTTGGTTCACAGAGGCTGGTTCTCAGGTTGCCTTTGGGACTCTTTTAAAATGCAGGTGGTAGAGGGCAGTATATGTTCTGAGAAGTGGCCCTTTCAGTGCCCCCTGGCAACAGCTTTAAAAAGGGAGGCAGGATGAACAGGCCTTGCTGTTCTGGAGCAGCAGCGTGTCATTCCTGGGACTAACTAAAAGCAGCAATGTAACGTATGGACTTGCGGCGTGGCTGAAAATGGACAGGTGAGTGGGTATTTTTTTTCCCCAACAGGCCGCCAAAACTAATCTTCCCTTGTGAGAACTGCCGAGAGTCCAAGGTGTGAGTACTCAGGACGCGTGCTGTCCGTCTCGGGCGCTAGAGCTCTGATTAATTTCTCCCTCAAAGTGCCAGTGCATTGTGGGCGTCTAATCGGCTGGGGGGGAGTTGGGAACCATGTTCTAGGTCTCATGTTGCATTATGTGGTGCTACCATCAAGCCTTCGTGATGGGCTTCCCTGCAAACCTTTAATGTCCAAGATCAGATTGTCAGCAGATGCTCAACTTGGCACAAGACTAGTCTTGCATGTGAACAACGGGGAGGGAATCAGTATTTTTGATCAAGTGTCTTTTCCCCCAGGGCTGTGTCAGCCAGCAATAGAAGGTTAAGGGTCATACTTGAGAGAACAAGTGCTACTGCCTTATTTTGGGTAACCAGTAGGGGCTGGAGCAGCTCCCCGCCTGCCCCAGACGGGGCTGCTCCAGCCAGAGCAGTCCCTATCCCTGGCAGGCCCTGCCACTCCTCTCCTACCCACCTGCCACCGCCTCATGTCGGCTCCCTGTGGGAAGGAGGCTTCGGTGGAGGCTCTGCAGAATAAAGCTGATTTCAGCTTTCCATTGCAGAGCCCGCCGTGCGTGTAACCATGTCATCACTATGGTTTTTAACAGTTACACGGTTACATTTCAAATGCATTTCTACACCCCTACTATAGAATTTTGCTGCTTAAGCTGCTGGAGAAGAAAATTTTACACAGTGACTTGCTTTTTACTTTTCCTTTAATTTTATACAGTGTGCTGGTGGGGAGGAGGAGGATACAGTTACTCTACTTAAAACTGGGTTTAAAGTCTTTTTTATGCTTACAATCCTGTCCGTATATCCTAGCAAATGGGATGTGGTATTTCTAATGGCCCAGAAGCAGATTTATCTGAGAGAAGCCTTTACCACAGGAAAGTATTTAGCATTATTCCAAGAATGGGCAGTGGTGGAAAGGCAGCCTTTCCTGAAGTAGCCAGGCAGATGCAGTACTTTGAAATTCAAAGGTATTGGCCCAAGGCCACTAATAACATTAGGCACTTGATTGTCAAGCTGGGGATTTGTCCGTGAGGTGGTTCCGCTGTGGCCTGTCTTACGTTGTTCTCTGGCCGTTGCGATATCCATGCTGTGGGGAAGATTGCTTGTAACCCTTTTCTGGGGCTGGAAAGTGCCCCAGCAGTATCTGATAAGTTGCATGCTTGCTATGCTAAGGCTGGCAGGTCTCTTTTGATGGGTGCTTCAGCCCATTGGCTGCTCAGCCAGAGCTCAGACCTGTCTTTCGCTGAGAGAAGGGGAATGCCCGCCTCTTGAGATACTCTCCACACCCTTCTATTGCAGATCTCAGACTTCGCAGTGTAGCTGTCCATGCCTTTGCAGTGTCCCAGGGCTGCAGCTGCCTTTTGGGGAGTGAACAGGACAGGGCAGTTATCCAGTCAGCGGTTCCCTGTCCTAGAGTCTCCCCATTTGACAGTCAGGTGCCTAGGGATGCCCAGAGAATGGGGTTGCATCCCTGACCACCCTGGCTCATAGCTATTGATGGACCTATCCTCCATAAATTTATCTAGAAACCACTTATACTTTTGGCCTTGACAACATACTGTGGCAAGGAGTTCCGCAGGTTGACTGTGTAAAGTACTTCCCTACAATGAGCAGGTTTAGAAATAAACATAAGGATGAGAAATTTAGATTAATCAACTAATCGAATAGTCAGTGGAAGTTGCATAGACTATTTGATTAGTCAGTAAGGGCTCCTCCACCTTTGAAAGGTAGCAAGATCCCTGCCGGATCAGTGCGCACAAAATCCGTGCACAGCCCGCCCTCAGTGCCCCTCAGCCCTTTCCCGAGGGAATTCGCACGTGCGCACACAATCTGTGCACACCCCACCCCCATGCCCCTCAGCCCTTTCCCGAGGGAATTCACACGTGCGCACACAATCTGTGCACAATACTTCAAAATTCTAGCAAATTGTTGGTCAGTAAATAGCCGTTGAGCCTGGCAGAGACGCGCACAGGCCGCTGGCCGCATGGAGGTGGGAGAGCACCCTTCAGCCTCCCCCTGCCCTGTGAGGACCTGAGACTGGCAGAGAGATGCCTCTGGGGGCATGGCAGGAGGCCACAGGAAAGTGGTTTATAGGATGGCTGGGATGCCAACCAGGGCCCCAAGCCATTTGAATGACAAAGAAGAAACAGCTGATACCAGTAGTGAGTCTCCCAGGCCCTTGCCCATCATGGCTCTGGGCTGTCACCTCTCAAAGGAGTCTCCCTAAATCAGAGCATTTCCTGCAGCCTGGAAGGGGGATGGGCTTGGGAGGCTCAGCTTCATAGGAAAAGGAACCAGTTCACCACTTCTAAACAGAGAAATAGGGCGGTGAAACCTTCCTGTTTCCTCATTGTCCCAAGCCAGACACCCCCTCCGCACTCCCGCCTCTGCTACTTGCACTCCCTTTTGCTGGGCTGGGGCAGGGCTTTGGGGTGGCGGTGCAGCCTGGGATTCCCTCGGAGGCAGGAAGAGAAGCCTGTTCATCGGGTGCTTTGTGTGTCTCAGCTTGCTAGGCTGCTCACGGTCTAGCACCGTGGGCTGCAGGTTGAGAGCTGCGGCCCATGTGGACGTACAGGTCCGCGGGGTGGCCACAACACAGGCACGCATGGCGCCCAGTGGGAAATGGGCTGAGAACCCCCATTCTTGCTGTTTAACAATCTAGATGGGGTGTGTGAAACTCCCACCAGCCTTGTGCCTCAACACTGAGGGGGCAGGAAGTGTATGAGCTAGCCCATAACGTTCCCCCTGTCTTTGTGTTCGACTTGGGTGACTGTCCTGCTTTGGTTTTGGCTTCGCCATGGCTAATACTGTGTGTGAAGCTGAGCGGCTCGCGTCCTGTTGGCTCTGGAATAGGAGACTTGTTGTTCTGTGGGCTCAACGTTCTCTGAACCCCCTGCTGCTGACGCATTACCAGTTCTGAAGCCCGGTGCCTCGTACTTGTGAACGCCTCGTCCTCATTGCACGTTTTGCTGTGGTCTGGGGTGGGGTGGGGCCAGGAGAAGTGGAGCTAGAGAACTTCTGATGCCTGTTAGAGAAGTATAATTCCAGGGACGTCGCAGAAGCTCTCCTTTACCGGAGGCTTTTGTAATTGGATGCCTGGGCGGAAGTGCTGTCTCTGAGGGTCCAGTCCTGCCTTGGTTACATTCGAAATTCTGCCCCATCCTAAGGAGCAGGAATGAATTCAGCAGCAAAGTCAATAGGCCAGCACATCCGTTTGGAATTTAGGCAGAAGCCAAGCAGTCTGGGCCAGCTAGCCACAAAGTTTCAGAGGGGACAGAAGCTGTGTGGGAGATAAACCTACGTGAGGTTATTGGTCCAGTGCAGGTTTTGAGGGTTGTGACAGACTTCAGCACTGCTCCCAGATGTATGCAGTCCCTCTCCTAAGGAAATCGCTCCTCGCCCCCTTCCTTGGGATGGGGCGAAGAGCTGCTGAGCCTTTGGTGGACAGAGCTTCCGCTTATCATTGATTATGGGCCTCTCCTAGCCCTCTGGCAGAGACTTCCCTTTGTCATGGCCGACCTCTCCCCTTTCCTTCCCTCCCACAAGGGACTGTCCCAATCCGGTCTGCAGTGTCTCTGAATGGGCATTGGATTAAGACTAAGGCTTTGTCTACACTTGAAAGCGCTGCTGTGTGGCCATGGCTCTCCTATCACTGCAAAACATTCATGCTTAAATTTGACACTCTTACGAATGGGCTTTAACAAAGATGCTAATTACCTTACCCATTCCAAAGATAGCTTCCCCACTTATCGCCCCTGATTAGCCATTCATTGACTCATAAATAGCTATTCCCTCCCTCCCCCTCACTCCACCTTCTGTACTAAATCTGATTTGTCAGTTTAATAACATGTTCACTTTTTTCATTGTATTCCTTTGGTATATGTGGCCATGTCAGTTCTCTTCCAGAATATGATCTGAGGTAGTGGGTCTGGCCCACGAAAGCTCATCACCTATAAAACCATCTTGTTAGTCCTATATTTTGTTTCACCTATTAAACTTTCTTGTTAATCTTTTAAGTGCTGCATAGGTTTTTCCTTTTGTTTTAGCAAGATCAGACTAACACGGCTCTCTATTACTCTCTATTACTCTCACCGTAAGTAAACCACGTTGGAGGGGAGTAGCTGGCAGGGCTGGGAACCTGTTTACACTGGTGTTTTACAGCACTGTAACTTGCTGTGGGTTGGGGCCAGAATTTTCTTGCTGTGAGCCAGGAAATTGCAGCGCAGAAAAGTGCCAATGTAGACAGCCGAAGTGGGGACAACTGAGATTAAAAAAACAAACATCCTAAGGGGGTAGATACCTCAATTGTTCCTGTATCTTTTTATAAAGAAGCTTTTATCCTTCTCCACTGTGGAGTCTCAGTTTGGAGAAGCCAGGAGCTTTGGCCGTTTTAACCAAGATGCTTCTCATTAGTCTGCATCCACAGCTCTGCAAGTCCTTCACGGTGAAATGTGGGTATTGCCAATATTCCCCAGTGAATCTACATTTGCAGCCACAATTCCAAAGTAAAACCCAGTCTTGATACGGTTGGCTTTCAGATTTAGGAGTGAATTGACAAGTTTTCAAGTCATAGCTGCAATTCACTGTCTGCACTTTCTGAAATTTAAAAGTGGAGGGCATGGACTTGCCCTTTTGATGATGTTTAGGCCACATGGCTCTTCGAGTTGCCAGATGCTGTCAGGCCTATGGAAAAGCCACCTTATTTAGAGCTAGGGAAGGGGAAGGGTTAGTTTAAATCAAAGCAATTTAAATCACCAATTTTAATTGTGATTTAAGACAGCAGACTGGAAGCCTTGATTTAAATAATTGATTTAGTCATTTTGCATTTGTACTTCATTCTCCCCCCTCCAAAAAAAAAAAAAAAGAGGTTGATACTCATTAGTTGGTAACCATTAAAATATGTTGATTTGCTTCTGAATATAGCATTATACTAAATGTAGTGCTGCTTTTTACTAACCAGTAGGGTAGTGGTCCCCAACGTGGTGCCCGCGGGCGCCATGGCACTTACCGGGGCATTTATGTGCGCCTGCTGAAACATCTGGGCTGGCTGTCTCCTCCCCCCCCAAGGCACGTGGCACATGCGCGGTGCCAGCCCTGGGCTCACGGCATGTGAGCGGCCCCCACCCCCGGGCGCGTGGCGCATGCGTGGCTCCACCCCCAGAAGCGCGGCACGTGAGCGGCCCCAGCCTTGGGCGCCCCGCAGCCACGAAAGGTTGGGGACCACTGCAGTAGGGTGTGATCGGACTCAGATCCTTAAAGGTATTTAAGATCCAATCTTGCATTGAAATCATGACACCGTGAAGGTCTGGACCTCTATCTATACACATTTATTTAAGCAGCTATGTAACTTAATTTACATTTTTTCTGATTATTAATTTTTACATTTTTATGCTGAAAAATGATTAAAGATGCATTTCTTATTTACTAAGTTAACTTTTTACTTTTGATTTGTCAGACTCTTTTTGGCTATAAATTCAAATTCAGATGAATGCACAAAAACAGCACTTGTTTTTTTTTAAGCTGCCCTGAGTGCTGCATACATGTGAAATGTGTTTTGATAATTTTTGTATTTCTGACCAATGTATTAAACAGAAGTAGTATTGTTGGTAGTTAATACATTGTTTCTGGTCACCATATCTGTTGAGATTTTAAAACTGGTAGATCTCATCCATTCATGCCTAATTTTTATTCATAGGTTGGAAGATGAAAACTAGCTTTTCTTTTTCAACTCAGTTGATTTTTTTTTAACTTTGATCATTGAACTGAACTAATTTATACTGAGATGAATAAAATATAAGCTGGTTTAGCACTTCACAAACTTGACTCCAGGTGTTTGAAGCCAGTGTCTTCTGTCAGTTTAGTGGTTTCACTTTCTTAAAGCTTGGCACTACAACAAACTTCTTACTTTTTGGATACAAGTGATTTTAAATGGATTGTTTGGGCCTTAGCATAGGATGTTAATTTCAAATTTCATTTTAAATGGGTTTATTTAAAAAAACAACACTTTTTTGAAATAAACTGGCACAGCAAAAAAAAAAATATCCATTTTTAATTAGCAATATTTGTACCCACCCTCCTTTGACTACGGGCTGGAAGCGGATGCAGAGAGAATCAGAATCTGTTTTCCAGGAGCAGAAACTTGCCAGCATGGAGTCCTAGCACAAGATGGAAGTAGGGGGGAGAGCTCTACTGAAGTCAGTCAGTGTCTTGGTATGCCCGCTGCAGGACTTCCCTTCAGTTCTCTTCCTGGCGGGCTGCTCCCTGGCAGTGCGCTTGAGGACATGACTGACTACAGCTAAAACTGATCGCTTCACACCAGCGTGAAATAAGCAGCTTTTCTGGACTTAAGTTATCTTTCTGGCCCTGAGAATTCAAGATACCTGTAAATCACGTGTTCTAACAGTAGTGTTTGTCACTGGCCTCATACTGAATGTACAGTGGTCCAAGATCTGGTCACGTTCTCCACCATTGCATCGAGCTGTGAATTTGTGTAAATGCCTGTTAGTTTCTCTGACATTAAACTGGAATTTTCCTGTGAAGAGCAAAGGTGCCTTGCTTGGTTTTTTTAATAGGGGAATTATTTTGAACTGATTATCCTTCTAGACAGTGAGTAGAGTTCGTGAGCGTTGTTACAAGAGGTGGATCCATTTTAGGCCATTAAAATGTACCGCGTAGGAGAGCCCTGAAATGCAGCTAAGCCCTTTCCTAATTTCTCCATTTTCATGGCCTAAATTAGCCCTGCAAAATTCTGCTTGCCCACTCATATGGAGTGAATCACTTGTCTTGACAGATGACTAAAATATCATAAATGTTCTATGAACTTTTCTGTGGCATTTGGTACCATAGATCGCCAAATAGGCCATGTCTAGACTACATCCCTTTTTTGGTAAAGGGATGTAAATTAGGCACGTTGATTTGCAAATGAAGCCGGGATTTGAATTTCCTGCGCTTCATTTGCATAATGGTGGCCGCTGCTTTTTCCCAAAAAGGGTTTTTTTCGGGGGGAGGGGGGAACGCAGTTTAGATGGGGCAAAACAGGGCATTTCTGTCAAATGCCCAGTCTAAACTGCTGGGGGGGTTTTCGAAAAAGCCCGGTTTCGGAAAAAAGTGGCGGCCGCCATTATGCAAATGAAGCGCAGGAAATTCAAATCCCGGCTTCATTTGCAATACCAACATGCCTAATTTACATCCCTTTACCGAAAAAGGGTTGTAGTCTAGACATAGCCATAGACTCCTCTTACCTCAAGGACCTTCTGGCTAAACTGAAAACCTGAAATGGCTAGGTCCTTCCCCAGGCCCTAACCCAGTGCTCCTCTGCCTCCGGAGGCTCTTCAGCTTGCTTCTTCACGCTTCTTGTGCTATTCAGTGTCTGTGTGAAGCTTCTGGGTGAGATGGTGAGACAGGCGTTGAATGCAGACAGTCATGGAAGGGAGGATGTTTTGCAGTGATCCAAACTTAGTCTGATACGTTTTTCAGCTGCTGATGTTACTTCAGGCTTGTGGTTGGCCCTGCCGTGGTTATCAGGTCTGAGTGGAAGGCAAGTCATATCTGCTTATGTTTTCTGCCATGTAACTTCTTGTCTGTGGACTTTCTCCCTCCGCCCTTCCTTCCCCCCAATCTGTGGCGGCGGCGGCAGCAGCAGCAAATGTACGCTCATGGACTCAGCTCTTGCGAAGGGATGAGCTGGGTTGCATTGGAGGCAAGATGCTGATGGTTAGAGCCCCGGCAGGTGCACAGATGGATGCCTACATTTGAGCTGCAGGTATCCACAGTGTTTCAGGGCTGCGCTTCACTCTGGACTGGCCAGGAGGGAAACGACCCGTGGAGTTACTGCGGGGTGGGTGGAGCCCCTCGCCCAGGGCTCATGGAGGGTCTGTCCTGGCCCCCCACAGCTGCCTGACCAGGCTGGAACTCCAAGCCACCCCCACTCCCTTATCAGACCCCTATGTATCCACATCTGCCCTGCTTTCCTGCCCATGGATTTGCAGGGCTCGACTAATGTTGCTCTTCCCCATACTAAGGCATGCACCTGCGCTGCTGCCTTTCCATGTGCCTCTACTGCAGCTGCTGAGTGGTACTGTTTGTAATTTTCTTACTTATTCTGAGTGATCAGAGATGACAAACCTCTGTGCCAACTTCTCTCCCTTGGGTAGAAGCTGCCTCTTTGGACTTAATGACTGCAGGTCGTCTTGCCTCCAGATACAGTTGGATTATAAAATGTGAGTGCCCAGAGTTATGGGTTGCTGAGATTCAGCCTCTAGGAAGAACGTTGATGGTGCTTATTAGCATTACGTTCCCATAAGTGTGTTGAGCAATCACGGACAAAGCATGTATCAGAATCCCCAATGTGGTTCTACTCTGTGAAATGACATCTCCTAGCTAGGCAACTTTGTGTGAATCTGTCCTCCTGTTGGCTTTGCAGCCGTATTCTTGCTTCTGTAGCAACACAATTAACTAAGGCCACATCTCCACTCTGCAGAAGATCGCTGCTCCCGCGATCAATCTTCCAGAGTTCGATATAGCGAGTCTCTAATTAAGACTCACTAAATCAAACTCAGAGCTTCTGGTACTCCTGCCCTTGACGAATCAGGGAAGCCGAGCATTTGCTCCCCTGGGCCTCCCTCTGTGGGGATGCTGCGGCTTAAGGTAAGCAGACTCCAGCTACCTATTGTACGTTGCTGGAGGTGCGTACCTTAAGCTGGGCTGCCAGGTCTAGTGCAGACCTGCCTGAGGTACTGCTTTCGCACAGGTTGCCGAATCTGCTACTGGCAGTTGCGAACAGACCTGAAAATGCTGCCTGCCACTCAGATCTCAGGATCACTTTGCAAAACTGGCAGGGTTTTTGAGGAGTGGGGTGAGGGGGGGCAGAGAAGTGCTGACTGACTGACTGAACGTGCTTGATCTGTAGCAATTAAGTGGATAAATCTGGAATCCTTGTGCTGAGTCATTGTTGGACTGACATGGCACTTCTAAGTATGTATTCCAAGCAACTGTCAGTTTGGTTTTACTTGGCGTAACCTGGTCCCAACACCTAATTTCTACTCTCGAGTGACAGGGAGAAAACCGAGGAGAACCAGCACTAGGATTCTGCTCGAATACTGTGGGGCACCTTTATTCTGTCTGTCGTAGCGCTGGGAGCAGCACTACAGGCCAAGACACCTTCATCTGACTCCTTGTAGCTTGTCTAAAAGCAAACCTTGCATAGATTCTTGTATTAATACTCTTTGGGTTTTGGCTTCCCGTTCAGTGTCATTGGTCTCATTTGTTGTCTAAATGACGCGTCGTCTGCCTTCATGTCTGAAAAGATCAGTAACTTAAAAGAAAGGAAGAGAAGGGTTTGGCAGGGCAGCAGCGGCAGTTGTGGAATCCCAATTGTTTAACAGAGACCTGCTTCGTTGTGGACACTGGAGTTTGGAGATGGCTTTGCGTTTGAAGCGGAATCTGGCATAGTATAAACACTATTTCTAAGACTAAAAATGGCTTCGGGGTCTCTGACATTTTAATCCTCCATGGCACATGCACAGTGGATGGCAGTTGATGCTCAGGCGTTTGGACATAATTTGCATTACTGCAGCTCGTCATGCGTGGCCAGTGCACACCTGACCAAGTGGAAAGAATTGTTCCAGTGTATTCAAATGACTCTCTGCACTGCTTTCCCTCCTTTGCTGGATTGCTCCCTTGAGTTAGTAAGAAAAATGAAGAAGCATCATGGGAGTTGGGGCCTGCTGACAGTCATAGGCATGTTGGATCTTTTTATAGGCATTTAAGCAACTCTATTATATGGAGCGTGATCTCTACCCCCCACCCCTCCCCGAAGATTTGCTTTTAAAACATGAATGATCAAGTAGGGGCTTCCTACTGCTCTATTACAATGCAAGATGTTTCTTTTTTGCTAACTGTGGCTCTAGGGACTGTATAAAGCACACTTTAGTTGGTTGGTGTGTTGTTTTGCTGTATAAAAAGTCTGAGGGGGTGGCTGTGTTGGTCTGTAACTTGAAAAATGAGCAGTCCTGTGGCACCTTGGAGACTAACATACAGCATCAGAGCTTTCATGGGCACAACCCACTCTTCAGACGCTCTGGAGGCTGGCATGGCATGTGTATTTGGATTGCTGTAGTACCCCCGGGAGTTTCTTTCTGGTGACAGAACGGACGAATGCTAGGGAAGAAGGGGCTTTACCGCGTATGCATGGATGGAATGATGTGTGCCCATGCTGGGAGTGCCAAGCTTTCTTCAGACTACTCCCAGCTGCTGAGCAGCAGCATCAGGCTTTGTGTCGCATGGTGCTCGAGGGGCTTGCATGAGCTGGGCATGGCCAGTTTGACCGGCTTGAGAAGGGTGTTCCGTAGGTAAGAAACACTGGGAGAGCTGGTAACGCAGGTGGTGTCCGTAGATTGCTTCCTGCCCCTGCTCTGCTGGACAAGGCTGGCTAAATAATCCGAGAACAGGGATGCAGAGCGCTGTAGGGGATAACCCTGAACTCGCTGAGAGCGCGCGACAGGAGCCAGTGGAGAGATCCAGGGGGAGGCTTAAATAGAAGCTGTTTTCCCCCAGCTGTAGCTTGGTGGGATGGGGCACTGGCACCGCAGCGGCGCTTTCTCTTTGAAATGTACAAGAGCCCCAGCGGTGACTCCTGTACATTTCAAAGAGGAAGCCCCGAATGGAGCCTGGAGTCAGTGGGGGGCCCTGTTGACCCCGGGTCCACGCGGCGTTTCAGTCTTTGAAATGCACCCCTGCTGGGGCTCCTGTACATTTTGAAGGTGGAATGTGTGCTAATCCTTATCAACTAATCGAATAGTCGATGGAAATCCCATCTACTGTTTAATTAGTTAATTGATATTCAACATCCCTACCTCAAACACCCCAGTGCCCTGCGACCCCAGCAGACGCAGCATGGACTGTGTAGGCCAGGGTAGGGATGTTAAATAGCAGTTAATTGAATAGTCAGTAACCTCATGAATTCTTACCGGTTACTTGGCTAGTCAGCTCCAGCCCCACTTCCAAGGAGCCCCCTGCCACTCCGCACTGCTGCCTTTGTGTCACCTAGAATGGAATCAACATGAGCAGACGCTCAAAGAAAAAAATCACCTAATTTTTATAATTCTTGGAGACGTGTTGCTCATTCATTCCAGTACCTGGCCATTGGTGTTGCTGGCAAGAGGGAACTGAGAGGACATGGGGCTGGCAGCACCTAATGTACCAGTGCACTAGTGCGACACTCAACGGGGTGCCCAGCTGACTCTATGGATACCACCAAGGCAGAAGTCTCCGACTGTGCATGTGGGTGCACGCATACCTAGCATCGAATGGACATGAGAAACACCTCTCCAAGAATGACAGTTACAAAAGAGAGAACCGTTTTTTCCTTACACTAGGAAAATAATTTTTTTTAAACACAATTGCTGCTGGTAGATGAACTTTGGAAATCGGACGGATTGGAAAGCAGAAGCCACTAAGCAAGGTTATTGAGGACTACTATGAATGGGGTGTTAGCGAGTGGTTGTGGCTTGGATTCCTGACTCACTTTCCAGGACATGGCTAGAATATTTTTTCTTAAAAGGGATTGACAGCATTTATAGTAAACAAATCGTAAGTTCTTCCATTGCTTGCGACATTCCGGCAGAACCTTGAACTTGTGCTAGTGCAAGCCTCTGGATAAATCCTGCTGCATCTTTGGAAGAGAGACCAAGGTTGGTGGGGCAGCATCCTTTTGTACTGGACCAACTTCTGATAGCGGGAGACAACGCCACGAGTGAGAGACGGAAAAGATGTATTCGATTTTTCCAAAGCTTCCGAGGGGGAGCCGAGTTACTCTGGAACAGGAAAAACTTAAAACACAACAAATAGTCTAGTAGCCCCCTAAAGACTAACAAAACATGTTGATGGCATCGTGAGTTTAAGAAGTGGGCTGTGCCCATGAAAGCTCACGATGCCATCAACATGTTCTGTTAGTCTTTAAAGTGCTACCAGACTATTTGTTGGGTTTTAAAGGGTTTTTAGATTTTTTTTTCTAGTTTGCCCCTCTCAAGGATGGGGGGGACATGCACCCCAGAATTGGACCTAAGCCTCCATCTCCACAAGATAATGTTGCTGTAAATAATGTGGCACCTAAGACCATTTGGCCCATCCTGTCCTTCCAAGTGCAAGACGATTCTGTTGAACTCAGCAGGAACTTACCCCAGGGTTAGGCATGTCCAATGAGTATTGTTTAAAAGAAGTTCTTGAAATCTCTCTCAGGTGAGTGCCCAGAGTCCTAATGCAATGCGGATTTGAACCTACGCTGCTGAGATTGAAGGTCATTTGGTATGGTCACAAACACAGGTAACCAAAGCAACAGAGGTGACATCTGGGTTGGCGGCGCTCGTCCTTGACATCATTTTGCTTACCAGACGCATTAGATCAGCCCAGCCCACCTTAGGGAAATCATAGTGCTAGCCTCCATCCTTCTGCAAAGAAACTCTGTCCTTGTCTAAAATATGTGACGGCAGGTTTAATTGAGGGCATTCTGGCTCTTGCTTTTCAATTAGTCCAGTCTGAAACTGATCTGTTTTGGTTCCAGCCATTGCTGAGTGATTAAGATGAGTAGAGAGGTAGAAATTTAGCCTGTAAATCGGACATTTAGCTGCTAGAAGCAGATGTAACTTTTAAAATACTGTAAATTTGACATTTCTGTGTTAATATTTCAGTGTGGCACGTATGACCCACGGTATGAGGAAATTTTGAGCTGGCTTACAGCCTTTAACAAATGGTGATTGGACTAACAGATAGCCGGGGAAGAGGGTTCTTGGAAGGCAGGCGTCAGCAACCTTTCTGAAGTGGCATGCCAGGTTTAACCCTCCTGCTCTGGGCTGTGTTGCTCTCCAGGGGAGGGAGGGCTCTTTCCACCGTGTGCCCCCTGGACCACCTGGGTCAATGCAAAGCTTTCTCTGGACTACCAGTTGTTAATGGAAGCTCACTGTTAATTACATAATTATGCCCAAGCCATTTTGCTAGTGCTGCAGCTGGGGAGAATGGTTTAATGTAAATTATTAAACCGATTAAGCATTTTAACTTTCTTGTGTTTATCAAACTTCATTTTAAATAAAGTAAAACATTGTGTCCAACACACAAGGTTTCAATGTTTTCTTTATGGCGGGGTGGGGAACCTTTTTGGGTTGGGGGCCACTGACTGAAAAATCAGTTGGGTACCACAAGTGAGAAGCAAAAAAACTCCTCCTCAAACCCTCAACCCTCACCGATGTGGCCTCCAGCTGAGACAGCTCACTGCTCTGGTGCTCCAGCTACCTTGGGGTGAGGGGAGGGGAGTGGAAGGGAAGGGACAGGGAAGACTGAGGTTCGGGGTTTCCCATAGGCCAGATCTACTTTTCTGGGGTGCCAGTTAGTGGATTTTGGGGATCCCCTTAGGCTCTGGGGCATGCGTGCTGGGGATTGTCGACCCCTGTTGTCTGGGTACCAGCAGAGCCATCTAAATTACCTCTTTTGCTGTGTACTAAATTGGTGCAGATTCTTCAGAGAGGGGTGGGAAACCTTTGGGGGGCACTGGCCCATAGAAAAATCAGTTGGGGGCCACACACAAGTGAGTAGCAAAACCAAGAGATCCCATCTTATGGGTGTGACCCCAACCTGTGCTCCGTCTAAGTGGGGGACAGCCCCCAGGTCAGGCTCAGGGTCCCCTGCATGCGCTGACTGACAGGACAGGGCTGATGAATCTCCTGCCAGGCTTAGAGCGCCACTGCCCCAGCTGATGAGCAGAAAGAGCCACTCACTCACTCAGTTCGGGGCACTAGGGTGTTCTCCTCGCACTCCAGCCCCACAGAGTGAGTGGGAAGGCACAAAGCTCAGGGCTTCCACCCAGGGCCAGATTAACTCTTCTAGCGGCCCAGGCCTAGTAGCTGTTGGGCTCTCCCGTGCTCTGGGGTGGGGCCAGAAATGAGGGGTTCAGTGTGTGGGAGGGGTGTATAGGCGCATGCTGGGCTGCGAAAGGGGGGCAGGGGAGGGAGGGGTTCAGTGTGGGAGGGGTGCAGAGTTTAGGCAGGAGGGGTGTATAAGAGCGTGGTGGGTTGCAAAAGGGGGGCAGGGGATGGAGCCACTTACCTGGCACAGCTCCTGGGATAGCAGAGGTGGCTCTGATCTGCATTGGCTGGGATTCCCTGCCCTTGGCGTCCCTCCCTGCCTGGCTGCTGGCCAGGCTGGGCTCTCCTTGCTCCCGGGGGAGGGATGTGTGTGGAGAGCCTCATGGGTCAGACCGTAGCAGGCGGCAGGCGCCCAGTCCCTGTTGGTCACAAGTAGCTGCTGTAAAAAGGGAGTTAAGATGTTTCTCCCCAGGCTACTGCTGCTCAGTTGTGCTCGGAAGCCGTACAGTGCGCTGCGCCATGCTTTAAATGGTGTGATAAGCTCCAGCGGGCTAACAGGCTACACCTTCCCTTTGCATGCCTTTGGTAGCAAGGATCGCCTCACGCTTACCGGCCGCAGCGGGTTTGGAGCGTTGGCAGGATCTGTGGCTGGGAGATCAACTCGACAATGGGGCCAGAAGCAGCAGTGTTGGGCTCCAGCGGAGGTGCAATGTGTGGGCCGTTAATGGCAGGGTCAGACAAGTGGGTGGCAATAGGTGTCATATTCAGACCTCCCCTTTCTCGGCAGGGGGTGACACTGGGGTTGGGTTCACTTGGGTGAGCTGCTGGACCTTACAAGGCGAGGTCCCAGCGCACTACAATCCCCATGGGCATGGATCTTGGGGATGGGAGACTTGTGTATTTTGAGTATAGGTAGGTCCTGATCTGGGCTTCTGGCCTGCCTGCTAAAACATGTACTGGCAAGGGAGTGGGGAGGGGAACGCGTGTAGTCTGTAGTGTTCACCTGTAAGCGTTTGCTTACCGGTTAATTGACTCCACTATCACATCCCTCGTATCAAGGCATCGCTCCCTCCCAGAGAGGTGAATTGATGCTGAAATGGGGGGAGCAGTGGTGTACGGGTGGCTGCACCCTGAGTTGCCGATGGGTCCTGTTGGCTCAGGAGTCCTACCAAATGTTAGAATTAGACCAGCCTGTCTGTCTGTTAGCAAGCGCACCCCTTGGGTTTCTGTGGGTGAATTGCAACCTTACCTGTTGGTCCAGATGTCTCATCCTCCCAGAGCTGAAATATGGGACAACTGACCCCTGAGGTAAGGCAGCCAGACCTTCCCTTCCACCTTGAATTTGGGGCTTGTACTCCGCACCTGTGCCACCAGGTGTGCCTGTGCTCTTCCACAGCTGTTCTACTCTTGGCTTATAACCTGGGGGGAACTGAGCCAAGGAGAGATCAGATACAGCACAAGACCTAGCTAGGTGGGAGCTGCATTAATACTGCTCCTTACTGTGCAACTTCAAGGCTGTAAAGTGCAACAGTGCCTGGAAAATTGCTGAACAGCACCATGCCTCACTGAAACTGGGACAATTATGAGGGGTTTTTCTTTGTTTGGGACGTTTTAATGGCATTTATGCAGCAGCTTTCTTGTTGTGTAGCGTTTAAAGCTTCCTGTCTCCTGGCTTTGGTGATTACGTTTTTCCATGAAACTTTATCTTAATGTGTTGGAAAATGCAAATTTTTTTTGCAGTATTTTGAAGATTTAACATCTTCATTATTTAGCATGCGGTAATCAGCTTATGTTCGATCCAGAGTAACACCCTTTTCTTTCTTCCTTTCTTTCAGCCGGACAATGAAATCTCTTCAGACTGCAACCATGTAAGTATCCGTTGATTTCCTTTGCTGTCTAGCTAGCTAGAGCACTTGAAACCTGCTTCCTGTGGCATCCTCTAGCGATCGTGCAGAGACAGAAAACGCTTTCCACAAGCTGTAGTTTTCTGGGCCAACGCGGGTTTCTGGGCTTGTGCTGAAGAGGGCGTCGTAGCCTCGTTTCTTTACCATTCCACGCCGTCTCCGCTGGGAGTTCTGAGTACAGGGCTGCGATAGGGAAGGTGTTTGGAGAGTGCTTGAAACATGCTCCTGGGCGGGGGCCGATTTTCCACTGGGTCCCTTGTTCGCCAGTGACTGGCCTATCCCCAGCCAGATTCTAGATCAGCGCTGGCTCTTGTAGCTGAATACAGTGTGGTGCTTTGCTAGTGTCGCGTTTATTTGTAAATAAGAGTTGAGTTTTTGTGCAGTGTGTGGCTGAGCCCTTAACAAAGCAGACCCAGGTGTGGATGAGTTTACATATTTTTTGAGTTTTAAATATTCTATACAAAAAAAGGGCCAGTACCTGTTGCCTGAAGTGATCGGGGCGTTCTCCATGTGCCGACTTTGTCCCACAGGCCTGCTGTGCCCTTAGAGTTCTGGATTCCACCCCGAGGGGACCATGTAGCCTTCCAGTCCGCCTTTTGTGGAGCACAGGCCACAGAAGTGCTCCACAAGCTTCCAGCTTGCACTTTTTTCTGAATGCCGGAGGCTGTGGGAGGCCTTGGATCAGGGAACTTGCAGCCAAGGCATCAAGTCCACCAACTTCAGAACCCTAGATTCCCCCCAGCTCCCCCCCAATAAACAAACAGAAGGAGCCAGCTCCAGCGTATCAGACACACCACCCCCAAAGTCCAGTCAGGGCCAGCAGCCCAGAGCCAGTTTTACGCCTGGACATGGTGCCAAGCCCTTCGTCATGGCCCAGTGCATTGGATAGGTGGTAAAAGTACCAAAAGGGCAGTGCATGGAAGTGTCTTGGTGCAGTGTGTTTGGGATTGAGAATCGAACGTGCGTTGTGTCTAACTGATGGCGTGCTGCCTCTCCCGGCGTTATGCCTTCACCCCTTCCAGGGCAGTTAAGACTAGAGGTGTGAGAGGTTAACCAGTAAGCATCTCCCTGAACTGGAGGAATTCACTGGTTCTGGTTAACTGGTGGTGACTGGAGTAGGGCCCTGCCCACCCCACCAGGCCCATCGCAGACAGGAACTGCACCGGCTTCCAGAGCAGCTCCCTGGCAGGCCCTGCGGGACTGGAGCCGCTCCTTGCCTGCAGCCTGCCCAGACCTGCCTATGACAGGGGCTGCTTGGGTGTCTGGATGTGGCGAGGGGGGAGGTGCTCCAGTCGAGGTAGGCTGAAGCAGCCCCCTTAATTGGTTAACCATTTACATGGGATTTTACATCCCTGGTTAAGCCTTCATCCAAACGTCATGTCTGTGAGCAGTCCTGAATTTCCTGGCGTTCCTTGCTTTGCAGTCCTTGGCTGCATTCTCACACATCTCCCGGGAAAGCATTTGATCCAGGTTATAGGGACTCCGACTGCGAGCTTCCATCTGAGGGAAAGTCATCTTGGCTGTTCCATGATCCAAGTCTCCTGTTATTCCCGGAGCAGTACTTTCTTATCCCCTTTAATATCCACCTTCCTGTTCATGGTGGAGGTGAGCCCTTCCCCTCGGCCCAGCTTTTGGCTTCTGCCTTGCATTGGTGTCAGATGATGGTGTCCCCTTACAGCTTCTTCATATCTCCCCGAAAGACCTAAGCATGGGTCTCCCACAGTTCCAGAATCCCCTAAGGGCTGGTTGTCATCTTTCCATGCCTGGAGTTTTGGGGGAGGCGGGGGAAGAACTACACAGGCCATTGTACCCGTGTTGTCTTTAATGAGCCATAGGCTGCTTAAAAGTCTTCATAAGGCAGAGGAAGCAAAGCTGTCCAACTTAGATGATGGCACGTATGTTGCCTAATTATTGCTGAGATTTTTGGTGGATTAAGTGTTGCTGTATAACGCAAGTCTGACAGTCTTTGCTTGACCCCTCAGTCGATTGTTTGCCACAAGTGCAAGGTACTAGTTTCTAACACGCAATTTGTGGGTTAACCTCCGGTGTTTCTGGAGAGAAGTGCCATAGAGCAAGCTAGTTGTGACAGCTGGGACTTGCCACGAGAGGCCAGACATTGAATTCTTGCTACCTTGTCTTCGGTTTCTTCCTTTAAATTGATCTACTGCTGTAGTGCTGTAGGGCAGCTGTCACTTCCATGGTTATGGAGAGCAAAATGTGCTAAAAGTGGAATTCATTCTGAACCAGTAGAAACAATTAGATCATATTTAATAAACTAATCCCAGACTCTTGCCTAAGAGGGGCAGTGACCCCCATACAGGCATTTGAAAGGCTAAGGCATTTGGCAATAAAACAGATGTAGTTAACACCCAGAGACAACCCCAACTCTGCATTGCCTACCATCACATCACAATTTGTCCTAGAGGTTATCTTATTAATAATAGCCTTCTGAATTGGGAAGTGAATGAGCAGCTGACTGGAGTCTCCTCTCGACAGGCGGCCATGAATCCAGTTTATATTGAGGACGCTACTGTATTTGTAGAGCGACATTGCACAGCTAAGCAATAGATTAATGAGTTGAATGCATCGCTGTGCTAAGAGCTCACCAGGTGTTAATGTCTTTGTCTTGTAAACAAAGATCGTGAGATTCAGAAAATGGATTCATAGGTTCTTTTCCTTTTAATAAGTCAGTTAATGATCATGTGTAGAAATTCTGGCTTCAGCAATCATTTGATTAAAATGTGGGATGATGGATCACAAGGTAAGGCTGGAATAAGTGGTGTTCATGGGCTTTTTCTGCATAGCTTTAGAGATGGCTGAAGAATGAAGCTGAGGTGTAATGGAGGTAACTGTACGTGAGAAGAATAAAACAAACCAAGGCAATTGGAAGAAAACAGTCTGTTCTGAGGTTCAAGATCTCCCAGCCTTTCCTATACAAACTAATGCATTCTCTCTCTCTTTTGATTTAGCTGCTTTGGAACTACAAGTTGAACCTCACTACAGACCTGAAGTTTGAATCCGTGGCCAGAGAGGTCTGTAAGTCCACCATAACGGAGGTGAGAGTGAGAGGGGGTATGGCCATATCTGTGGGTGGTTCTTAGCCCTCTGCCCCCAAAGCAGAAGTGCTTGAGATCCATCTGAAGAACTCTTGGCAAGTGATAATTAGCAGTGTTTAAACTCGGCTTCGAGCCTAGTGTAGACAAAGTGTCTGTACAAATGCATTACCTGTGAACCAGTCTAGACAAGCCCTCTGAGACTGAACTGACAGTAGACCCATTTCCTCCTCCTACACTGGAGGGGGAAGGGCAGACTGGTTCCCGGGGCTGAATTTCTGAATATATTTCATTTGGTATTTGCAACTCTAAGGAGAGTGGTCATGAGGGCTTGGCTAGGAGGAAGGATGGGAACAGAATAAAGAGAGAGAAGCTAAGAATCCCACAGTTCCTGCCTGACCAGTCACAGATCCAGTCCCTGGGGAGTGACCCTTGAGTGTGCTGCACCCCAAGGATCCCCACGGTCCACAGGGCAGGCCCAGCACTTCCAAAGCGCTCTCACTGGGCCTATGGCAGTCTTTCTCTCCACAGCTCCTTGCAGTAAATCCAGCCAAAACCACCTCCTGAGGGAGGCTTGTACCGTGCTCATTCAGGGCAGTGTTCTCAGTATTTGCAGTGACAGCAGCAGCATTTTCAAAGCAAGGAAACAGTTTGTCATGGGGCATACAGAATCCCAAAGTCCGTAAGTTAGCTCAAAGACATAGGGCCAGACCAGTGTAAGCAGCTAGCCAAGCTGTTATGGACTCCATTTGTTTGTTTGCTTTTCAGCCCATAGGGGGGCTTCTGACCCCCCACTTTCCCTAAAGGCCAGCTGTCTCAGCCACTTGACACCTTGCTCCGTTTTTCTCTACCTGGGGCCCTTGCTCTGCTTTCCTGGCCAAAAGTGGAGGAAATCTCCTTCCTCTAGGTCGCTTGCTGTAACTGTCATATCCATTGGGGTTCCTATTACACTGCTCTACAGCCAAAATGCTCCCGAAATAAATGTAGTCAAACTTTACTAATTCTGGGTCACTGAGAACGAAAATGATGCTTAAAATCGTTGATTGGCTCTAGTTTTCAAGATATGCTATTGGGTCAGTATATACGACCCTTGACTTGGGAATGGCAGAGGATAAGTGAGTTATAAAGGGAAGGGATCTCAATTTAAACCAGAAATGACTAAAATACATCTTTGACTGGATCTATGAATAAATCTATGACTGGATTTGGACAGTACTTGCTTTTTAGGCAAAACAACACCGATGGTGTGATGGCAGCCCTCAACATCAGTCACAATCCAGATGAGTGGAGACTGTTCATTGATTCATCGAAGACGAGTCTTAAAGCTGTTTTGCTGCATAATGGCAATGTTTTGCCATCAATTCCAGTTGGTCATGCAGTCCATATGAAGGAAACCTATGACAACATGAAACAACTTTTGAGGTGCATAAACTATGACCAACATCAGTGGCAGCTTTGTGGCGATTTGAAGGATGTTGCTCTCTTGCTTGGTCTGCAGACTGGATACACAAAGTATTGCTGTTTTCTCTGCGAATGGGATAGTCGTGCTAGAGATTCCCAGTACATCAAGATAGATTGGCCACTCCGAGAGTCATTGGAGCCTGGGAGGAAAAGT
>JANRFK010001785.1:872432-917356 GCA_030068395.1 Apalone spinifera | reverse complement strand
AGCTATGTTGTTATGTAGCTGGAGTTGCTGTGCATTGTTTCGAGTTTCCTCACTGTCCCCATGGTGGGAGGCCGATGAGAGCAAACACTCCTGTCAACTTCCCTTACTCTTTGCAGGAGCAAGAATACAACCGCTGACAGGGTCGCCCTCTGAGTTCGATTTAGCGGGTCTAGTTAAGACCTGCTAAATCAAACTCCAGAAGATCGATTGTGACTTAGGGAAGACATGGCCTGATTTATCCATTGAGATTAATGGGTTCTCATCAGCTGTTTAATGACCCATTCATTCCATACTAGACAGCTACATGAGAAATATCTCAGGCCTCTTAATCTTCCCCTAAAAGCTGATTTGACTCTTTGTACTCCAGTAACAATAGCAAATACACTGGGAAAGTCAGGCACACTGGGAAGGTGACATGCATTTGACGAAGTGGTCTTTGCCCATGAAAGCTTATGCTCCAACACTTCAGTTAGTCTATAAGGTGCCACAGGACTCCTCGCTGCTTTTGCAGATTCAGACTAACATGGCTACCCTTCTGATACTTGACAACAATATTAAAGATTCCCCCATTACACCTTCCACCAGGTACTTTGTGCGGATTGGATTCTTCCATTCTTCGCTGTGTACGAATAGCCACTCCCAACTTAAGATTACAGCTGAGTTTCCATTACAAACCTTGTTTTCCCCAGTAAAATCCACCTGTCCTTTTGGTTAGATCCAGGACCTCCTTGCCAGAGGAGGCTGTGAAGGCTAGTACTATAATAGAGTTTAAAGAGAAGCTAGATAATTTCATGGAGGTTAGGTCCATAAAAGGCTATTAGCCAGGGGATGAAATGGTGTCCTTGGCCTCTGTCTGTCAGAGGCTGGAGAGGGATGGCAGGAGACAGATCACTTGATCATTGTCTTTGGTCCACCCCCTCCGGGGCACCTGGTGCTGGCCACTGTCAGCAGACAGGATACTGGGCTAGATGGACCTTTGGTCTGATCCGGAATGGCCGTTCTTATGTAAGGTAGAATTTTTCTTTTCAATCTGAAGTGGTTCAGACAGTGGGTTCCTGACTGGAACTTTTCTATGCTGAGCTTGCCCTCGGAGTCCTCTAGTTTGTGTTGCACTACAAGGCGCTGTGCTGTGTTTGGAACCTTGTAACACCGAAATGGAAGAAACACCACAAATATCTTCACCAGTTGACATGCTGCAGTCAGTCAAGTGAAATGCTATCTATTCTCAGTTGTTTGGTTTCTGTAATGGAGCTGCTGCAGAATTTTTGCAATCCAGGCATGTCTGAGAATCACAGCACAGTTAATTTCCATTTTTATATGACTGTCTAAATGGTTGTAAACATTGCACTATAAATCTTAGATAAAAGCTCCTACATGTAGTGGGGATAGACACCGCATTTTAATTGTACATTAACTGCCGTGGTCTTCCTCTTCTGTAATGTTGTGACGAGTAATGATGCAAACAGGAGGTACTTGGCTTTATAAAATCCCAGTTTCATTGTGAAAGCAATCGTGCCTGCTACACCTCTTGTTGATATTATCTGGCAAGGTAGATGCATGAAACATTCCTGGCTTTGCATTGAAATAAGGTAGATTGTCTACTCGAAATTTTTCAAACTAATAGTTTTTAAAAAGCTTCTCCTAGACCACCCTTTCAAGGGGTTAAGAATTCAGAAGTTCTTCCAGGCCTTCCTATTGGAGGAATATGACCAGGTGTTCTGTTTTGTTCATTATATACCAATGTGAATTGTCCTGTTTGGATCTAGACCACTTTGGCTACATTTTGATTTTATTTCAAAAGCCTCTGAGGAAATTGGGCAACCAACATCCTTGGGAATCACTAGAGGCTAGGTACCTCCCTTGGGAATTGTCCGCATTTTTGTCTTGTCTGTCCTGACTGTACCCAACAGCTTTATCAGTCCTTTTTTCTAGGGGTTACATAATTGAAAGGCTGACATTGTAATATAGTTTGAATGTTGGGTTATTTGATAAAACCTTTGTCTTTACAAATGAGGCTTATAAATGGCTACATGCTATAGCTAGCTGGCATATAGAAAGTAATTGGTAAGATTATCAGGCTAGAAGGAATCATTCTGAGTATCTAGACTGATGCCCTGCATAACAGTCTGGAGAATGTCCCTGAATTCCTGTTTGGCCTGGAGCATGTTTTATCTAGCTTCAGCCAGCAGCCACTTGTTGCTGTTTGTACCCCTGTCTGTCTGTCTGAAGAGCTCTAGTATATTTGTTCCCCTTTGTGGGCGGTTATAGATTGTGATCACCCCTTCATCTGCTCTTTGATAAACCACATAGCTGGATCTCCCAGAGTCTGCCTGTACGATCTGTTTTCCAGCCCTTTAATCATTCCATGGCAGTTCTCTGAACTCTCTCCAATTTGAGTATTCTCCTTGAATTGTGAGCACTGGAACAGAACACAGTATTCCAGTAGCAGATGCACCAGTGACACATGCAGAGGTAACAGAACCTCTTCTCCTATGCAGTAGTCCCCGGTTGGTGCGTCCAGCAATCGGATTAGCCTGTGCAGTCATTGTATTACACTAGGAGCTAATGTTCAGCTGATTTATTCATCATGACTCCCCCAAGACTCTTTCAGAGTCAGTTTCCCAGGATAGCGACCCTCATCCTGTAACTCTGGCTTGTATTCTTTGCTCCTGGAGGCAGGACTGCAGCTTTGGCTGTGGTGACCTGGGCATAAGCAATCCAGATGGCTGTCCTGTCCCCTTCATTACTCACCATTCTGACCCAGTTTGTATCCTCTGTAAATGATCAATAATGATGCTGTTTACTACAAGACGAATCTGTAGAGTGCTAGCATGGAACGCACTAGCCTGATCTAGTGCCCCAGGCTGCGCGTCTTGCTACTGCTTGGCCCAGACTGGTGTGTAGAGGTGACTTGCATCATGGCATATCTGCACCTGCTGCTTTAAAAATGTCTGACTTTAGGAGATGCGCCTACTAACTCCTGGAACACAACTTTCTCTGAACAGATCAAAGAGTGTGCGGATGAGTTGGCTGGGAAAGGTTACTTGGTGTCCTGTTTGGTGGACCATAGAGGTAACATCACTGAATACCAGTGTCACCAGTACATCACCAAAATGACAGCCATCATCTTCAGTGACTACCGGCTGATCTGTGGCTTCATGGATGATTGCAAGAATGACATTAACGCGCTCAAATGTGGCAGCATTCGACCTGGAGAAAAGGTATCCACAAGGCAGGTGGGAGGGAAGAGGGTGAGACTTGGGGAAATTGGATGCTATTGTGGAATTAACATCTACACCAGACTTCATTGCAGAGACTGAAAACCGGTGTTGTGTTCCGGCTGGCAGCGATAGCCTCTGCCCAAGTTGTTTCAATTAGTGCTAGTGCTTGAAGCTCTTTACTGAGGTGCTGGGAAACATGCTGTTGTCCTTGCCCCCGCACCCACCAGGCCCTCAGTGCGATTTGAAATAGTGCACACTATGTCCTTGGTCATGTGTGAGAATTTTATTTTACATGGTCAATCCTACCGTCAGGATTAACTAGACCCATCTCGAGACATGTTTCTCTGTGCCTTGTGTGCTGTCAGAGGCCTGAGCTTTCTAGGCCTGCCTACCCATCCTTTCTTTCTCCAGAAATCTGATACAAGAAAAAGCAGAACTGTGTCGATATCTTCACAGACCCTCATTAGTGTCTTCGTTTTAATTTGGAGCATGCCATTGGCTGCGAGAAACAGAGCATTTGGTTGAAGGGTTCTTTGGAACTTCAGGTGTGTGTGTTCCATGATATTCTCTATCAGTGTACTGTGTCTATGAATTAAAAAACCTCACCCTCCACTGGTTAATTTTAGGGCACTTCAAATCAACTGCGCCCTGTTAATGCCCCCTTCATTCTGTTTTGCTAAAAGAGCTGTGCACGATTGGCTGCTCAGCCCTGATCGTATCTTCCAGCTCTTGCAGAAACTTGTCTGATTGCCCAGCATCACATTTCACTGGACGTGTGGGCACTTTAGCCAGGGCAGACAAGCTGCATCCATTTCAGCTCTGATTGATGGATCGGTAATGAGCCGTTTCAAGATGCCAGTGAAGTTTGTGGTAGGGTAATTGGCGGAAGTAGAAAAGGTTTCTAGGCACTGCTTTCCCTTTCCTATTTTAGTAATCAGCATTATGGGACTGAGTGTTTCCATGGACCCTTACTGTATGGGTAAATTGATGACACAAGAGAGTGCAATTTGACTCAACTTCGTACAAGGCTTTGGCATGCAAAGAAATAGGTGGCTATATGCTGGATTGACCCCCTGGTGGAACAGTGCAAAGGTGCTGCCCTGGACAATAGAGCAGTTGGTTGGTGGAGGTACAGGAGTGGTGCTTTGCTGCTCTCCGTTGCATTGCAATTTAAGACGCTGCACATGAAGCACGGGTGGGAAGGTTGTGTAACTGAACAGCAGGGCAAGCAGGTAGGTGCTGCTTAGGTCAGCTTGTTCTGTGGCTGCTCCTCGTTTGGAGAAGTGGGTGAATTGATCACACTTTGAACAGTTTCAGCAAAGCAAAACATCTATTTTTGTCTCAACTGTCAGGAGTTTGGGACAGACTGAAATCCCAAGTATGGGTCCCCCCCACAAGCACTGGGCACATACATGTGATTTGACTAAAGTCACGTATACAGAACAGAGAGGGAACCACGCTGAAATCGCTGCTCCCTAGGGCACATGTCGCATTTGTTAAAAAATAGGTAGTCACCCAGGATTTCGCAGCGAGCTGTGAAACCATTGGCAGACTGTGTCTAGTCCTGCTCAAGTGGCTGATCAATCGTCTCCTCCTACCAGGCAATCTGTCAAGTGGCAGAAGTGTCCTGACCCTGCTGATAAACCCTGCCAAGGTCAGTCTGATTCTATATAATGGAATTTGTTTTTAGTTGGCCTTTTCTGCAGCTCTCGCGCCTCACTTGTGGCTGTGCATTAGGACAGACTTCAGTAACAGGATTACATATTGTGTTTTTCCACAGGACATCTGCTTTCATTCACTGCACAAGATAAACAGAGCTCTGGGAACGAATGAGGGTTGGGTTGTGATTAAGACTACAGGATTCCAGCTTTTTGTAGCAGAAGCTGAAAGATCCCATGAATGAGATGAGGTTGCAGGCAGGGGAAACAGGATCTTGTGCTTAAAGAAGTCAAAAGCCACCCCAGAGAACTGGATTCTAATTCTGCCTCTCCTCCAGAGTCCTTGGTGTGATGTTGGCCAAGGCAAGTCACTACCAAACTGTCACAGGTGGCTACTCATTTTCAGGGTGCCCAACTAAGGCAGCTTGGGATTTGGCTTGTAGACGTGTGCTGAGAACTCCCAACGAACGGGTCCTATGACTTTCTGCGGTTGGCAGCCTGTCTGTCATGACACTTGGAGCAACAAACGGCTGCTACACTCCTGTGGAAAGTGCGCTATGTGGTTACAGGAGGAATAGCCTCTTTTCCTGCTTGGTTTTAGGGATATAAGATCCTGTTGAATCAGTCAACCAATTAAACATATTTAACCAGTTAACTGCTTAATCGGGTCCGCTGTGGCCTGGCCCTGCCCACCCCTCCCCACCTGTGGCACAGTGGGCTGCTCCAGCCAGGCCAAGCCATCCATGAACCGTAACTGTAAGTACCACTGAGCAAGGGTGCTGCTTGCCGGTGAGCCATTCACTTCCCTACTCTGTCTCCTGTAGTCCCTCTGCAGATTCTTCTTCAGGCTTCTCTGAGTAGCCCTCTTGGTCTGACCCTGTCTCAGTGAATTGATGTCACTGTGGGTTTAATGCACAGGCGCTGCACAGCTGAGGTGACTGGCCAGCTGTCTAGCCGTCTCTTAGGGAGGCGAATGCCATCGGACCACCACCCACCTTCATGTCAGGTGACTGTCAAAACCAATATGTGCTCATTCATAATGTTGAGTCATGGGGATAAGCTTGGCTTCCCGTTGCCGTTCGAATTGCATTGGAGCAGAGCTCGCACGAAGGCCTGGCTCCCTGTAGCATTGTAGGGTGGGCCAGGGTGCACGCATGCTAACTTTCTGCTTCCCTGACTGGGCTGCATTGATGCTTTTACCTAAAAGGCTGAATTAACTGTAGGAGACGACGAATCACCAGGCACATCCCTGTCCCATCCTTGCACTGCCTCCTGGAGAGGGGCTTTGTACTAACAATAACTGTGCAGAGCGGTACCTGCATGGGAGTGCCACCTGCCACAGCGCACTTAGTAGCTAGCTGGGAGGCTGTGACAAGTGACATTGACAGACGTACTCGCTCCGCTTTTCGCAGCCTCCCAGCTCCCTAGCAAGTCTGCCCGGCTGCTGGTAGCGCTTCTCTCAGCTAGCCCCAGGACCCATTAGGCTTTGGGTGGGGTTTGGGAGGGGAGGCATTGGGAGCCTAAGGCACTGGGAGGGAGAGCTGTAGGGCCAGGAGGCAGCAGGGTCCAGAGGAAATGGGGGGTGGATGTAGGAACCAGAGGTAATGGAGGTGGGTAATCAGCCCTACTGCTACGTGGCTGAGGCCCAGTGGTTGGAGCCTGCTGCTGTGTGGCTGGGGGTCAGCATTTGAAGCCAGCACCTGCCGCTGCCCAGCAGAAGCCTCGGACCAGAACCAAGGGCCAGTGCCTGCAGCTGTGTGGTTGGAACAAGGGCTGGAGGCCAGGGCTGCGGAGCTGGGCAGTCAGCACCTGCCACCCCCAGACAGCCTAGGGCTGGTTGCCCGGCCAGGCTCCCAGAGCCCACCACTCCAAACCCAAGTGCCCCCAGGAGGTCAGAGCCCTGTGCCCAGAGATGGCGCAGGCAGGAACAGAGGGCGGGGAGGGGCTGGTGGTGCCCTTCGTAGAGCGCTGCCCGGGAAGCCGTTGTGGCCGCATGGAAAGCCCCTGGGGGTCGCGGGGTGGCTGCTTTGGGAAGCTGGCGTAGCCCTTTCGGGTAGCGGCGGGCGGAAGGGATTTCAGCTTCTCGCCCAGTCACCTCGCTGAGCCTCAGTAGCTAGATCAGCAGCAGCATTCCTGAGCGCTGAGGGCTGGTCGGCACGATTGCAGCTCTCTGGGATACAAACCTGTCACACCCTAAGCCGCGCAGCGTAGACCAGGCCTACGCCTCTTCCAGCCCCTGTGGCACTTTTCTGTAAGGGGTTTCCTTCCTTCCTTCCCTCCTGCCTGTTCTGTAGCCCTTTTCTTGCCTTGTTCTCTGTTGACTCGTACCTCCTGCTGCTGCGTGGCGTGCGAGCCGCAGAGCGCCATCGGTAGGTCTCCTCGTTTCAGACTTCGTCCGAAGGGACCCTACGTGCCCATGTGTATTGCCAGTGGCATGCCTGGCCCACTTTCTGCTGTCAGCCTGCTCCTGTCTCCGTCCTGCACACCTTAATGCCGTGCTGTATAGTCTTTGGATCCCTGGGGCTAGACAGCAGCCCTTGAATTTTGGTTTCCAGCACTGGACAGTGGGACTTGCAGTAGAACCACCGGGAAAAGGTTGGCTTTCTGTAGGTTATTTTGGTTCAGTTGGCTCCTCTGTCTGGCTGCTTGCGTTGGCTGTCGATATTTGCACAGCACTCGGCTTGGACAGCAAAGATCCTGGCAAGTGTTACTTTCTGGCTTTCCTATGCAACCACAGTGCATGCCGGTGTTTCTGCCCCAGCTAGCTAGAGGGGGCTACTGGATAGCAGTGGGAAGCACCTCATCCCAGTTACCTCCAAATATTTGCTGCCCTACCCAGGAGATGCAGTTTCCCTTCCTTATTTCATTTTTCTCCCAGTCTCTGCTCCTTCCTTCACTCCTAGCTCACCTCAGTGCTTCTGCAATTAGACCAATAGGAATTTTATGCAGAAGTTAAATTTTATTCTTTAGTGCAAGCTAGTGTCCCCGCAGGCCCTTAGGGTTTGAAAATGACAGGGAGAAGCACACAGCAGCAGGAATTGCAGATACAGGCTGAATTTTGCACAGGCCGTGCAAAATTTTGTTTGAGGAATGTTTTAGAAGGTTAAAATTATTTTGTCTGAAAAAATCAGGTGTCTTGGGCACCAAGTCCAATCAAGATGGTCTTAGGAGGAGGGGAAAATTAAAACTAAAATGCATGTTAAAACAGTTCTACAATTTACTTTAAATGCCATATTTTAGATGTTTTCAGTGCATTCCATGGCTTGAAATGCCATGTTCCCCCCTTGGGAAAGATGGTTCTCCCTGGTTTTTCAATGATCTAGAGTTTCTATTTCTAGCGTGGCAGGAGTTCAAGGTCTTGGACTATAAATCTGTCTCTGTGGGACTGAATTACCTGTCTGTTTTTCAGGCCTGTGCAACCTTAGTTGAAATTCCCTACTTGTGAGGTGTGGTGGAGGGAGAGGCCCATTTTCCTGGCTTGCTGATTTTTTTTTTCAATGGCTCACAGCCGCTGGGTCCCTGTAGAATCTGGGGAGCTGTTCTGGCAAAGATGCGTTAGTTGGCAGAGTGCAGGGGCAGGATAAATGCCATTATCACATGACTCTGCACTGCAGCTAGAGAGTCGTGAGTAATGCAACCATTCTGGACTCACGCCAGTAATTGATCATCTTTCTGTGGGCTCCTGTCAAACTGCATTCAGACTCTTGAGGCTGCATGGTTAAGCACGCTAGTCGAGCAGTGCCTCTTCCACCTTGTCTGTCGCCTTCACAATACTAGAACTGCATGAGCACCATTCCTGGAGAACAATAGAGTAGTCACCATCAGAAAATCTGGTAGTCTTTGCTTTCTGGTGTATTCAGCTATTTTTGTTGTCAGACTGAAGCAGTTATCGCGGCTTTCTATATAAATTAAGCTAGTCTTCTCTCTCGTATGGATTTAATCACTTCATCAGCCGCCCTATTCCAGAGTCAGCATTTTAAAGAAATTGGTAGCTAAAGTTAAGCTCCTGAATTGCATATTTAGACACTGAAAGAAGTAGCTTGATTTTCCAAAGTGCCAAGCTTCTCGCAGCTCCTATTGATTTCCGTGTGCAGTCGGAGCAGCAGGGAGCTGGGCACTTAAGCAAATCAGGCTGCTTTCATTGCTCAAATGTGCAATTCAGAGGAGCGCAGCATTGAAAACAGTTTTTAAAAAGCTAGATCCATATTTTTCCTCAAACAGCAGCATAGTCTTGGTAACAAGTAATGGCTACCCTACCTGAGTTACAGCTGTCGATGGCCTGTGTGTGTCTGCAAACTGCCGCTGCTTGGTGGGAAGGTGAACACCGTGTAGGGAGTGTGAAGTGACTGGAATGTAGAAGAATGCCAAGTGTGAGAGACCTTAGAACATTGGTGAGATCCTCCGATCGGGTATTCATGGTGCCACTTTGTAACACGGATGGGCTACTCTTCTAATAGGCTATGTGCATACAAAGAGACTAGCTTTCACCCGGTTCATGTACCCAGTGTGCATTGGGAGTTTCAGTTGGAGAAATTCCCATGGCATGAGGAAATGGTGTGTAACGGGGCTGGGGAATCGTTTTTGGGTCGGGGGCAGCACAAAAGTGAGAAGAAACAACCCACCTCTCTGATGTGGCCCCCAGCTGAGAAGCAGAAAGACTCTCCTACAGTCGCCTTGCACCCCAGAGCCTGGAGGCCCAGACTAGTAGAATTTGTGGACCCTGCAGACTCTGGGGAGGGTTGCGCTGCCATTTCCCCAGCTGAGGGGTGGGGAAGCGGCAGCGCACAGAGCTGCTCCTGGCCCTGGCTTGCCTGACTCCAGCCTGCAAGTCTCTTCTCTCCCGCACCCAGCTGGGAGCAGACACTGGGTTTTCCAGCACCATTAGGGGGGTGGGGGGGCAGGAGGGCACAGAACTGGAGCACCAGCACCAACTCCCCGATGCTGGGGGCGATCCCCCTGAGCCTCAGGGGCCAGATCCAGGCAAGCCAGTGGCCAAATCAGACCCTGAGCCATAGTCTCCCCACCCCTGTGGCCTATAGTTCTACCTTAGGGCTAGAAAACGTTTCATTGTCTCCTGCCCCAGCCAGGAACGTGCCCAGGCTGTAAGTCTGCAGGTGAGAGCGCGTCTCAGAACCAGGCCCTTGCAGCTGGGAAGGCCGGCTGGAGCAGGGAGCGGGAAATGGGCCGAAGGCAGCCAGCCATTGGGTGAAGTGGTGATTGGAAGGGCTGTGGTAAATTGCAGGCTGGCAGTGTTCTGCAAAGCTGCCGTGGACGGGCTCTGAGGCGTGGCTGGTCTCAGGGGCCATGCCCCTCCGTCTCTACCAACCGTACTCTGGGCCGTTGAAAGGAGAGTGCTGGTGGCTCGGATCGGGGTGGTCTGAGTGCTGCGCCGCTGCTAGGCCAGGTCTCCGGGCTGCCTGAGCCAGGGCTGGCTACCGGACGGGTTTGGTGGCTTTTAATGGTATTGTTCTAAGAGTCCTGCTGTGTTCCCGCCTCTGCTGCTGTTAGCGCCTGCTTGGCCTAGAGAGGAAACGGAGGGAACGGGGCAATGGGTGGGCCCAGTGGAACTCCGCCTGTGGCCCACAGACCCCCCCCACCCACTGGCCTCTCGCACATCGAGTCCCCCGCTACCTACTCCTCCTCCTCCCCTCCCACCCAGCATCTTCAGAGTGCTGGCTGATTGGTGCATTCCCTGCGCCAGCTCCCGCTCCCAGGGCTGGAGCGCCGCCTGCCCACTGATTAGCAGTGCGCCAAAAGGGATGGGGAGGAGGGGAGGAAGTGCGGGGCTCCAGTGCACGAGAAGCGCATGGGAGGAGGGACAGACGGGGTCTGTGGGCGGCTGCAGCCCACTGAGATGGAGGGCCACGCGCTGTTCCTGGCTGCCCCTCTCTGAGATGAGGCTTGCTGTGAATGCCTGTTAGCGGTACACATGCTCCTCGGTCTCTCCAGGCGCTCAGCTGGGCACCGCTGGGCCTAGCCCTAGAGCAGGCGCGCTCCCCCCAAAGCCGGGCACGTGGAAGGAAGGGGGTGACAGTGGAACGCCCTCGACTCAGTCTCGGGCAGAGCTCTGCCACAGGTCGATTCGTGGTTTAAGAAGGGCTCAGACTTTCTGAAGGCTCCAGGAGTTGGGGGGGACCTTTGGAGAAGTCCGTGATCAGCGCACAGCTGCCTGCTTGCAGAGGGCTGGGAGAAGGCTCCTCTTGGTGCATCGCTTCCCACAGGGAGGCCCTTCTCAGGATGCCGGTTGCGCTACTCAGCGGAGTGGCTCCAGGCTGCCCGCGCCGACTCGTCCTGGCGGGTGCTTAACGCTGCTAATGGCCAGTGGCCTGCTCGTTGGCAGAGCCCTTGCCAGCTCCTCCCATCCCCAAGGAGGCTCCCAGCATGGGACACTGCTACTTGCTGTTGTCTTGGCAGTAAGGCAGCTATGCCAGGTTCAGGATGGTTTGGCGGGTTTGGTAAACTGCACTGAGCAGTATCTGAGCAGCAATAGTCTCACCGCTCCCGTGGAGCAGACCCCGTTGGGGCCCCTGTGGCTCCAGGCTGTTGGGTCACACGGGGGGCGAGAGGGGTGAAGAATACTAAGCAGATCTCTCTGCAGTCCCGGCTGGAGCCTGATTGTGGGTAACGGCTCTCTCCTCCCAGCGGTTCCTACCCGCTGTGTGAACGTCCAGGCGCTGGCGGAGGATGCTCCTCTGAATAACTTTCCAGGCTGCAGATCAGTGATTCGAGGGACACTTACCTGGAAAGGGCTTTCTTAGCCGCCTGCCAGGCCTGGCCTACGGCATGTGTAGTCCACGTTCTGAGTGCGGGGGGTGCAGAATAGGGACTTGGACACATGACACTGGTAACCTGCATTGTTCACATTCATGTGTATTAAGAAATTGGTTCTTCTGCACTTGTGAGTAAAGGTCCACAAATCCTCTTGGTCAAGGTGTTGATGCCGACTGTTTGTTGTGTAGGATGCTCACTCGCAAGGAGAGGTGGTGGCCTGCCTGGAGAAAGGGCTGGTGAAGGAGGCAGAGGAGAATGACCCTAGAGTCCAGGTTTCTGAGGGGTGTAAGAAAGCAATTCTTCGCGTGGCCGAACTCTCCTCTGATGACTTCCACTTGGACCGGCATTTGTACTTTGCGTGCCGCGACGACCGGGAGCGCTTCTGTGAGAATGTGAGTAGCATGAAATAGAACTGTTCTCTGCTCTGCCTCACCTCACCGATCAGTGCCTGCAAAGAGCAGAAGCAGAGCAAGGGCCCCTAGCAGCCGAACGTACCCTGGCAGTCAGCCCTCATCCCTTCCATGGGGGAACCTGCACAAGCGCTCACCTTATTAGGCAGCCTTCTACGGTCTGTTCCAGTAGCATGCAACTGCTGCTGAGCACTGAGTTTTTGTCAGGCATCTGCATGGCTGGAAACACATTTTCCGTTTTTATTTTTGTCTCTGGATTGAGCAGCACGTTTCCTTGCTGTTCTAAGCCTTGTTAGTATGGCAACATGAACACTTATGGAAAGTACACTTGGATCTTTCGGTGTGGTTTTAGGGTGGGCAGGAGGGGAGAATCTCTCTGTTCAGCTCCCGTTTTTGTCATGATAAATTAATGGCCTCTGGAACGTCGTAGGCCCTGCTAATACAGCAGTGGCATGAATTCCTGCAGACCATTGCTTTGTTGTGGTTCTCGTGCATTAGTAGAAAAGGTTTTTTTTTTTCTCAGCAAGAAGATGGCAGAACCCAGGAGCCAGAGTAAAAAAACTCAGATGAAATATTTTCCTTTTAAAAAACACCTTCAATTCTGTTTTTTGTTTAACAAGTGTTAGTGAGTTCCTCTCATAATGCACATGGACACGACTTGCGTAGTTTAAAAGTAGGCTTTTGGTACAATAGCATGATTCTGTTGGATTTTGGCTAGCAAGAGGATAAGCTGTGAACTACCCTAAATGACCAGTCCTTTGTTTCACAGACTCAAGCTGGGGAAGGCCGGGTTTACAAGTGCCTCTTTAACCACAAGTTTGAAGAGTCTATGAGTGAAAAGGTAAGTAGGGTATCTACTTCACCTGGGCAAATCCTTTACAGAATCCCAGGACTGGCAGAGACCTCAGGAGGCATCGAGTCCAGCCCCCTGCTCAAGGAGGACCTACCCCAACTCAGTCAGCCCAGTTGGGGCTTTGTCAAGCCGGGACTGAAACACCTCTAGGGATGGAGATTCCCCCCCCTCCCTAGGGAACCCATCCTAGAGCTTCCCACCCTCCTAGGGATATCGTTTGTCCTAATATGCAACCTAGACCTCTCCCACTGCAACTTGAGACCGTTGCTCCTTTTTCTCTCATCCGTTACCACTGAGAACAGCCCCCCTCCATCCTCTTTGGAACACCCCTTCAGGAAATTGAAGGCTGCTCTCCAATCCCCCCTCACTCTTCTCTTCTGCAGACTGAACAAGCCCAAATCCCTCAGTCTCTCCTCATAGGTCATGTGCTCCGGCCCCCTCATCATTCTGGTCACCCTTCTCTGGGTCCTCTCCAATGCGTCCACATCTTTTCTGTAGTGGGGGCCCCAGAACTGGCCGTAATTCTCCAGATTATACACCAGTCATGGATCATCCATCCAGCTCACTGACCTCTGTCTTGTTCATCCCTCTCCCTGGTGGTACTAGTAACCCACTGGTAAGCTGGCCAGACAGATATGGGTCCTTGAACAGTTTTGAACGGATGCCTTTAAATTGGGGCATTCATGCTTCCGGCTTCCACGCCGATGGATTGGACGGGTTGCTCTTGTTTCGCTACGGGAGTGCTGTGTTGGCTGGATACATGGACCCGGAGGCTCTACAACTGCAGTTCCTCCACTAAGCCATAGAAAGCAAAGGCCCAGAAATGCAGGAGCCGGACAAGCCAAGATTCTGCTCCTGCTCTTGGGTGGCTCCCACTTCATGGTGGTGCAACCATTTCTCTTTTCAGTGGTAGGTAAATGGTCTTGCTCTCTTGTGCACACAGAAATGGATTGTTCTGACGTATCTCTTGATACAGACACTGGCTAGTGACCTCTGTCAGCCGACTGCTCGTGAGGGCTGTTTTAGCAAAGTAGAGGAAGTGATGCATTGTCTACGGTAACAACCATTTCCCTCTTACACGTCTACTTTTCTCTGAGTTTAACAAACTGACTTGGTCTTGTAGACGTGCCAGGCCAGAGTCCAAAACCTTTTCTCTCTGCACCTGTATTTTCACCTTGCTTAATGATGCACCGACTTAACGTGCAGGTAACACAGGGTTAATTCAGTCAAGCTGCTGCCATTAGGTAGCATTCCTGGGGCACTCAGCCCAGGATAGTGCAGGCGAAGCGCCGCGAGCGGTGAATGTGAGTTGTGGTGGGAGGGAGAGGAGGGATATTTATTGTAGCTTCAGTGGCTACGTGTTGGAGAGCAAGGATCCCCTTCAGCTCCCCGACCAGTGTCATGCTGTTTAGGGTATAGAGAATCAAAGTGTTGGCCATCGGGAGGGATGGAGAGGAGAGGTATCTGGACAGACCTGCTTGGGGCTTGCTGGAGCGAGCGAGATGCATGGAGGCACAGTGCTCTTTGCATTTTCTTCTGACGTTTTAAATAAGCGTGTGGTTAAAATGAGCAGGCATCAAAACAAGTGGGAGTAGCACCTGCTGCTAAGAACAGCTCCAGTGAAGCTTCGCTTCTTGCGAGAATTGTAGACTCCAGTGGCTGCCATTTCTTGGCATTTTGAGAGGCAGTGGCTTTTCGGTAGGGACTGCAGACGTCTGAGCTTATGAGCTCAGTACAGAGAGAGGGGGAGAAACGTTTTCATACCCTCCCGCATGTGCATAGGTCCAAAGCAGCAGTGAACTTTTCGGAACTAGAGCCATAAACATAAGCAGGAGACTTTCTTGAGCCTGTCTTTGGGCCATTCCTTTCATGGCTTCCTTAAGCCAGATTCTCCAGCTTTCCCCTCTAGCGCTGGATTCGGAGTCCAATTGCCTGGTCCGTCCTAGCCAACAGCCCTGTGTTCTTTGATGCTGCTTCATGTCCATTGCAGTCCGGGTGTGCCGTGTGCACAGCAGCTGGAAGGGTTTCCCAGTTGTATCCGGAGGGCTGGCCTGGCACCCCTGGGAGTCACGCCTTCACGGCCTCGAATAGGGCCGTCAGCGATGGCTGGCTGGAACTTCACTTGCTCCTGCTCGTACAGGCGCCTTTGTCGTGTCCCAGTGCAATTTGGAATGCCCTTAGCTAGCTTTCTTAGGGAGAACTAACAAGAGCACCACAACTAAGTTTCCCTTACAAGGTACCCCCACTCCCATCTCTCCCCAGTACAGGCACTTGCTCTAGGCCCTGGGGTTCAAATCATGGGAAGACTGCCCTGCATGCCTCTGGCTTCAAGTGCCTTGGCAAGAGTCCCCCAAAGGGCAAACGCCTGGGTCAGCGGAGCCTGTGCCCAACGCTCACTGCTGCCTCAGTGCGCTGTGCCCTGGCACCAAGGAAGGAGGCCAAGAACTCCTGGCACCGACATGGAGCCGAATATCAGACTCCGGCAAGGGCTGGCCTTTATCCCTGGTACCCCCAGCAGAAAGAGGCAGGAGAGGGGGCACTCTTCCCAACCTAGTCTAAGAAGCCCTCTGCCTGCCCGTTCCTCTTCAGGGCAACGTCTCCTTGGGGCTCCTGACCCGCAAGGGATTGAGGCAGGCCCAGCTCTCCCATTATCTGGCCAGGACATTCGACGCCCCACTTCTCCAGGGACTTGTGCAGCAACATAGGACCGTACTCTCCTGGCTATGCCACGCTCTCGAAGGAGAGCCAAGGCACCAGAGTTACTCCTACAAGGAATCGGTGGCTGGGTTAAGCTGGCCATGTCACACCGCTCCCCAGTGCCAGCCACCCACAGGGGAACCACAGCAGTTTCCAGAGGCTCTGTGCTCATTGGCACCACCCAGTACTACGCCTCAGCCGCCGTCTTTTTCTGAGACCGTGGCATCCTAGGCAAAGTCCTGCCACTCAGGTTCAGTAGCAGGTCTGGTTCTAGGGGGCACTACCAGCCCTCTCCCCCCTGTGCCAGGCAGACCTCATGCAGTGGGACTTCTGCAGCGTGCCTGAAGCATCGTACCTCCCCAGGGTACAGAATGAGTTGGCGGGCTCTTAGCAAGTTGTCCCATGGCCGAGAGCGGTCCCTCTGTCTGCATGGGACAAGGCACAGCTGAGGCCTCACCTCACTTTTCTCCGGAAGGCCAGAGATGACGTGGCCTTGAAAGACAGGTACTTCGATCGTGGCCAACTCGCACCCCACCTCCTGAATGTGGCATTGGGAGACACCCGACTGGAATGGACATGAACAGGCACTCGAGGAAGAAAACGGTCACTCGCCTTCTCGGAGCTGCTCTTCAAGAAGTGTTCGTGTCTGTTTCAATACCCACCTGCCACCGCTGGCGGGTGGGCACAGCACCACATTAAGTGCCATGAAGCTGCGACTCCACGGATGCTAAGGCTGACTCCATGGATGTTGCTAGGGGAAGAACCTTCTGGCTGTCATGTATGGCAGCACATGCGCACCTGGTGGGAACGGGCATGACCAATCCATCGCGAAGACCAGCAGCTACAAGAAGGGGAGTGCCCTTTCTTCGTCTTTGGCGCTGACCGTGTTCATCAGCAGCCTCTCCCTCAGCTGGCTGCTGTTCCTTAGGCTTCAGCTTTCCCTTTGGGATCTCTGGGTATCTGCCTGCTGCGAGGGAGGAGGCAGCTGGCACCCCGTTGGCTGAAGGAAAGGGTACTCTTGCCCGCCCTCTTTGTAAGGTTTCTGGCCCAGCACCAATGGGCTTAAACTGCAGCAAGGGAGGTTTAGGGTGGACGTTTGAAAAACTTCCTGCCTGTCCAGGGTGGTGAAACACTGGAGCAGGTTGCCGAGGGGGGTTGTGGAGTCCCCATCTCTGGAGACGTGGAGTAGCAGGTTGGACAGAACAGACGCCTGTCAGGGATGGTCTAGCTCAGTGTTTCTCAACCTTTCTTTATAAAGTACCCCTTTAAAAAAAATGTAAGTACCCCCAGGATCTACAGTTTTCAGACACACCGTTTTTTTTACCATTGCAACACATTTCTTTAAACAACTTAATTGTAGCTGGGTGGGTGACGAAATTTTTGGGTGTAAAAAGTACAAAAATAGAGTTGTAAAACTTAAAACAAAAATTCAGTTTCCGCTAAATTTCAGTTGTTGACGTACGCTCCAGGCTTCTCTAGATTACCCCCAAGGGTACCCACACCACTGGTTGAGAAACACTGATCTAGAGGTGCTTGGTCCTGCCGTGAGGGCAGGGGACTGGACTTGATGCCCCCTGGAGGTCCCTGCCAGTTCTGTGATTCCTGGGACTATTTCCTTTCCCTCCACATTCCCCTTAGGTCCTTATATTGGACCTTTCAAAGCCTTAAAGGGGGCGTGCCACATTAGAGTTGGCTGAGCATTTGCCTTGTGATGGTAGATCTGTATTACTTGACAGCTCACCTGTTCTAACCATTATCTTCCTCAGTGCCGTGATGCTCTCACTACCCGCCAGAAGCTGATTGCCCAGGACTATAAAGTCAGCTATTCATTGGCCAAGTCCTGCAAAAGTGACCTGAAGAAGTATCGCTGTAATGTGGAGAACCTTCCTCGGTCCCGGGAAGCCCGGCTTTCCTACCTGCTGATGTGCCTCGAGTCTGCAGTGCACAGAGGTGAGAGGGCTAGTCTTGGGCACTGTGATTTACTTGCTTTTTTTGGAAACTTAACTCCAGGAAATCCCAATTTTAGCAGCTTTCACTTAAGAGCAGCATTTTGCCAGGGGCCTATCTATTTATTGACTCAAGTGCTGATGGGGTTCAGATGGTGAGAGCCCACCAGTTGCTTGCTGACATTTTTGGACGCATGGCCCCAGCCACAGGCTGGTTTGCAGCTGGGAAGGAAGGTTTGGGATGTGACTCAAGCAGGTTTGAGTGGTTGCATCCAGGGAAAGCCTAGGTAAGTGCAGGGCTACGGCCAGGGAAGGAAGCAAAGCAGCCTTCCACTTACTGGCAATTTCGAGAGGACATCAGTTTTCGTTGCTGGACATCAAGAGGCTGCTGATAAGCAGAATCCACTGTTTTCAAGTTCCAGCTCAAAGACCAATGGAAGTGCCTCCAGATAGCGCGTCCATCGGTTGGTTGTCCCTTGGGCAGCAGGCCGCTGGCAATAAGCTGAAGTTTGAAGTGAAATCTGGCCTGTAACTCTTCGTGTGCTTGTGGAAGATCATTGCTTATTGGCGTTCTTACATGCTGCAACAATTCCAGTGTGAAGATGAATGGGTTCTCTAGGGAGGGGGTGGGATCTCCATCCCTGGAGGCTTTTAAATCTTGGCTTGACAAAGCCCTGGCTGGGTTGATTTATTTGGGATTGGTCCTGCCTTGAGCAGGGGACTGGACTTGATGACCCCCTGAGGGCTCTTCCAGCTCTAGGGTCCTATGATTAATTGGATGGGGTCCAAAGTTTGGACTCTTAGTCTATATTTGAAAATCCTTGACAGTAAAATGTCTTAAGTCTACGGAAATTGTTGCGGTGGATCTGAAACTCTAAGTGGTTTTCCTCTTTGTATGGCAAACATGAAATACTTAGTATATACGAGAAATCTCTAGCTTAATTTATGATCAGCTCACAACATGAATGCCAAAGCTATTCGCTTACTCGTTTGCCTGTTGTAACTTGCTCTTTCTCCTCAGCTAAGTTGTGCAGGTAGATGAATTTTCTGACTCTATACGTGTGTATAGCTCAGCAGAGCGCACTGCATCCTGGTGTTGCACGGTGTTCGTTAATGTTCTTTAAATGAGGAAAGCAAAGGTAATGAATGCCAAGGCTGCCCTGAAACCCATCTGTCCCATAGGCACTGCAAACATGCAGGACCATGTCTCACAAGCTTGGCAAAGCTACTGTAAAACTGTGTACAAGTGGTGCACAATGTTACACATTCTTACTTTGTGACAGAGGTGTTTGCTCTGTTCTGCAGCGGTGTTCTCTTTTGTGGCCCCTGGAGTTGTAGGACGGGATGCTGTAATGCTTGTGGCCCAGAGGGATGGGGGGGTCCTTTCTCAAAGTCTTCACATTTCTGACCTTGAATGAGTAATTACATTTTGAGTGTGTGTTTTTTAAAGACCTTCGTACTGCAATGGTAGCATTTTCTTCTGCTACAGGGCAAGTGTGGGCTGGTTGCTTCCCTGTTTGACTCAACCGTGCAGGCAGTTGCTGCGGCGTGTTTAACTTCCTCTTGGCCATTGCAACGTTTTATGCAATACCTGGCCCAGAGGTGCACACGTTCTAGCTCCAAAGGAACGTTGCTTCCCACACCCAGCCGTGTAATTTAAGCATGATTTGGGAATTAGCAACAATTGGAATTGAGGGATTTCCTGTTTCTGTTTTGGAGTCAGCAGGCATAAGGGAATTTGAGGAAGATTCTTAATTAGCATATCTCTTTACGGTTGAATTTCTGTAATTGCTTATTGGTTAGAAATCCGGTATGTCATTTCTGTGATGTGCCTGAACTTCATGGCCCTCTGAGATTCTGCTGGCACCCATGAAACCTCTCCTCCAAATAGCACCGATAATTCATCATTTGGCCAGAATAATCTTGCCCAATTATGTAAAAAGCCCTTAATATGCTGCAAGCGGCATCTGTCTGCAGTAAAACTGATAGCTTAACTGCGCTAAGACTAGATGACGATCTTGTAGTAGAAGGTAAGAAATCCATTGAGGACTTCTGGTGACAGTACCAACGCTGCTCTAGAACAGTACGGGCTCAAACTGGAATGTGTCTATACATTTGTTCATAACATAACCACTTTCTAGTCCCAGCAGTCATATTACTATTGATTCGGAGTATTAACCGTGACTGTCAGTAGTAACTGTTCACTGGTCCATCGAGTGGTGTCAGTAACTCTCTCTCTTGCCTTGGTGCTACACAGAATGCTGGCTTTTGCATCTGCTTAAGTTTGATATGCTTGCTTGCCAATACCCTCCCCCCATGGAAAGAACCCCACAAAGCACTAGCACTAACTCATCTCCCTTCCCGTGGTGCAGGTCGGCAGGTGAGCAGTGAGTGCCAGGGGGAAATGCTGGATTACCGGCGCATGCTAATGGAAGACTTCTCCCTCAGCCCTGAAATCATCCTGAGCTGCCGAGGCGAGATTGAACACCATTGCTCCGGGCTGCATCGCAAGGGTCGCACTCTGCACTGCCTGATGAAAGTTGTGCGTGGGGAGAAGGGCAACGTTGGCCTGAACTGCCAGCAGGCGGTAAGGGGAGTCCGTCCCGCGCTGTGTGCTCTGTGCAGGGGCTGCTGGTGCTCTGGTGTTGGAGGCTGCTGTGAGGATTCTCATGGACGCAGCCTGGCTTGACTTAGTATCCAGCAGCAGTTGAATGAGTTTGCTTTAAGATCCCAGTAGAATATTGTGTTTCTTTAACTCCATTTAAAAAATTCCAGCTGCTTGTGTAATCTCCAGAGACTGTAGCTCTTTGAGATGACCTGGCCTTTTCCTACACACACCATAGGGGAACTTGAAGAGCCTTTGTATTTCTGGCAAAGACCACAGTTTTACTTTCCACTATGCTGCTTTAGTTCCCAGCTTGAGCAATGGAAATGACGGGTGCTTTTTACTTAAGGTCAGATATGCGCCAGTGTGGCTGAGTTTGGGTTACAAGCATTTGAGGGAATGCTCACTTTTCTCCAAAAGTTGAGAAGAAAATAGCAATTTTCTCTTTCTTTAAGTTTTATAAATATTTTTCTAAACCTAATTTTGGCTCAATTTGACTTGGCAGTAACCCTATAAATTGAACTCATGAATGTTACTTAGTATCTGTTTTCAAACTTATTAATTCTGCTTAATTTTAAACTTGCTAATTTCAGTGGTACCATTATTGTAGATGGTATCATGAGGTTTCGTGGGCATAGCCGACTTTTTCAGATGTCCTCACCGTCAATCTCAGCCTGGATCAGTCCGCGCAAGAAATCCATTTCCTTGACACTACAGTACAATTAAATGATGGACACATTTCCACCACCATAAACCTACCGACTGCTACACTTACCTTCATGCCTCTAGCTTCCATCCCAGACACATTTCTCAATCTATTGTATACAACTAAAGATACTAAGGTACAACCAGATTTGCTCCAGTCCCACAGAGAAATACCTACAGGATTTATATAGAGCATTCTTAAAACTGAAATACCCAGCTGGTGAAATGAAAAAAAGAGATTGACAGAACCAAAAAAGTACCCAGACATGAAAAAAGCCGGTCATCTGAAGTGGGCTGTGCCCACGAAAGCTCATGATCCTATCTACATGTTTTGTTAGTCTAGAAAGTGCTACCAGACCACTGGTGGTGGTTTTAAGTTTTTCCTGTTAGACTAACTCGGCGGCTACTCTGAAACTTTTAATACCATTATTGTCATTTGTGTTGGTGACCCTGGAAGCGTGGAAGTCACTGTAGCCCAATACCAATATAAACTCATTGCAAAGTGCCTATGGCCAAATAATTTTCTTCTGTTTTTATAATATCAAGTCTCAGAGTGGGAGCACTTGGTTACATTTTTTTATTTTAAGTTCTATAAAAGCTTTTTGTAAGTTTATTTTGGGCTCTTGAAGTTACCGGACACATCAGCGAAGTGCTTACAGACCTTGAAGCTCATTTTGTACCTGTGGTGCCCGGGAGTGTGCTGCAGGGTGTTAGATTCAGTGGCTAATAAGAAATGCGGCGTGTCTCTTCACAGTGCAGTTACTCGGCAGCGTGTCAGAGGGTGGTTTCACTTGAGGAGCGAGTCAGTCCCGCTGCAGGGTTTTAATGGTTAAGATCACTTTCTCGTGACCGCGTGGAGGGAAGCACTGTAAGATACTAGGAAAAGGCAAACATCCAGGAAAGAATGTGGGGCTAATCTCTGCTTGTCCCTGGGCTGCCTGTAGGGACTTTCCTCCCCTTCTCTGATTCAACCATCGATTTTTGTGTTGCGAGCTGACTCGGGAGCAATGGTTGCCTATAAATCAAGTGGCCTGTGGCCTGCTCTCTGGAGAAAATAAGCAGCAGGAAGAAACAAAATGTTAATTATGTGAAATATGGTTAATTTCCTCTTTTTGGCGGGCAAGGGTAGAGGGATGGGAGGGTAGATATTTGGTGCAGAAATTACTTCCTAATGGAATTTCATCTTATCAAGTAGTAGCATGTGACCCACACCTGGTGCCAGTGTTCCCAGGGAGCTACAGACACGCTTATGTGTCTGGATTCCTTTATTGCTGCATTATATTCCCCCGTGAGGGATGATATTTTGGTGGTTAGTGGCTGCCTCGAACTCCCATTCTAGTATCTCACCACACTGAGCTTGCTGCTTTTGCTCGTCTGTGGATGGCGGTTAAAGCACTTCTCTAAAAAGAAAACATTGCCTTGGTCCCTCCGTTTAGAGCATATGCTTTGAGTATGAGACGCGGAGTCCTACGCTACTGCTTACGGTGATGCCGGTTGTACCACTCGGGGTGTGAAAGCCCCTCCTTCTCCCCCAGTGACATAAATTTCTTTGACCTAAAGCGACCTCCACGCTGTTCTCCCACGACGTTATTCCACCTCGGTGAGAGCGGAAGCTGTCCTGCTAACTAGAGCGCACGCCCATCGGCATGGCACGTGTGCAGCCGCGCAGCTGGCCTGACACAGCGCAGTACTGTGGAACCGTCCCTAGCTCTGAGGCAGGGGCACCAGCAGGTGCGTCTCCCGAAGCTCAGGAGTTAATGTTTCAGTTCTTTAGGACAGTGCCCTGCCCCCGTACGGGCAGAATTGCGCACTGAGCTGTGGGTCCCTGTGGGGCTCGTTCTTGGTCTGTCAGTGTGGATGTTGAGATGTTTGAGCTCGCTCTCAGGGGTGAACAGGTGGCCTCTGCCCTTTCTTCAGGGGCTGTGATAGCTCCAGATGCTCTGAGCAGTGCCAGCCTGGCTGCTTGTTGCTGTTGTCTCTGTATGTCCCGCGTGACAGAGCACTAGGGTCTGAGAACAGCAGACGATCCCTGGACATGGAGAATGGAGTCTTTGACTTGCCGGAGCTGCAGACCATTCAGACCACATGGTCACAGTGTAGCGGCTGAACCTCTGTGAACCAGGACTCTAGTTCAACAACCACTGTGGCCCAACAGGACCAGAGATGTCCCAGACCCAGAGAGCCCTGGTGGAGGGCAGGTGCTTAGGAGCCCTGCAGGGCTGGGATCCTGGCTCCCTGCAGCTGTGCTGCCCAGCATGCCCTAGCGGCCACTTCACAAATTTCGGAAGTGGCTGCCGGCTGACCCATAAGGGGCAGGGCCTCAGGTGGAAGGGGCGGAGTCGAGAGCTACCCTGCTGGGAGCTTTGCTTGGCCTGGGGTCCCTACCCTCTGAGCAGATGGGGGTGCCGGGGACTAGCCGCCTCCTGGTTTTGTCTGGGGTGGAGGCTTAGATTCCATAGAACAGCTCACAGCTCCTGGCCCTGCTGCTAACCTGGGCAGCCGCCCAGCAGGCCCAAGCCCTTTGAACAGAAGCAGCTGAAAGGGTTTGCACCTCCAGGCAGCTCCTAGGCAATGGGCCAGTGGGGCTGAGCTGAGAGCTCTTTTGATTGCTTCTATTTAAAGGGCTTGGCTGCCAGGCAGCGCACCCCCAGCAGGCGAGCCCTTTAAAGTCAAGCAGTTGAACTGGATCGCACGTCTCCAGCAAGGCGCTAGAGGCGCGGGAGCTGCAAGCCCTTTGGGCTGTTTCCATTTACCAGGGCTCTCATGTTCCCGTGGCTGCTAGGCAATGCTGCCTGACAGGCGCGGGGAAGGCGCCAGCCCTTTAAACAGACGCACTAAAAGGGCTTGCAGCTCCCCGCACCTGTAGCGCATTGCTAGGGAGCCAGAGGCACAAGCCCTCTCAGCTGTTTCTATTTAAAGGGCTGGTGCCTTCCCCAAGGCTGCTAGGCAAGACTGGGGAAGACAGGAGCCCTTTAAATAGAAACAGCTGGAAGGGCTTGTGCCCCCCTCCCACTCTCAGACAATGCGCTGGGGGCGGGGCCTGGACCGCCTTGCGGGCCAGATCCTGCCCACTGAGCGGCTTTTGCCACCCCTGCCACAGTGGGACCGCTTGGCATGGCAGGCAAGTGGGGGATGGGGTCTGGCAGGAGCTGCAGCTGGTCCAGGACTGGGGCGGGGAGAGGGGAGATATGACCTCCCCTGGTCAGGTCTCTAGGGTGCCAGACCAGGGAGGTCCAACCTGCATTACCTACCTGAACGGGCTAGTTGTCCCTGCTGCGTCAGGAGGCAGGCAGATCAGCGTTAGTCTATCAACGTGCAGGCGACTACACGATTAACCGATAACCCTGGGCTTATCCGTTAATCTAGTCGACTGCACACACCCCCAGGCACAGTGTAGTCAGCTTAAAAGCGGGTCTCCCCCCAGCACCGGCTCCTCTATCAGAGGCAGCAGTGTGGGGGGAGGGGCAGGGGAGGCTGCTGTGAAGCAGCCTCTGTCTGCGGTGGCCTAGGACCTCCCGTGGATAGAGGCTACTTTGCAGTAGCCTCCTCCGCCCCCTTCCCCACACAGCAGCCTCTGTCTGCAGGGAGCTCGGACCCCCTGTGGATAGGGGCTGCTGCCACCCCATGCTGCTACCTCTCTGAGGTTGGGGGGGTGGGCAGCAGGCAGCCGGTCTGCAGAGGAAGCTGGCTTTTAAACTGGCTCCCATTGCGGATTGGCTCTCACTAATAGAGAGGCAGCAGCGAGGGGTGGCAGGGGTTCCCTGGGAGTGGGCCTGGAGTGGCCCTGGCTGCTGGCCCTGCCCCCCAGGACTATAAGCGATAGGAGTTGGTGCGATTGCACGACTATTTAGGTACCCGATAGAGAACATCCCTAATCTGCTACGCACTTTCCCGGTTTGCCCTCCTCTGCCAGTGACTTGCCTGGAAGAAACATGGCTCGTCTTGCGTTCGCTCAGACGTGCAGGGTCTTGTCTGAGTGTTGCCAGGCTGCGGCCAGCCCCGCACTGATGAGTGTTACAAAGCAAACGTCTGCTCCCGTGCAGGCAGGCACGCACTGGGGAAGAGGCTTCCACTGGCCACCCCAGGAATGCAGAGAGCCAGCAGGATGGTCAGGGTGCCGTAGTCGCTCTGGTCTGGGCCCAGCAGGACTGGCCCTTCCGAAGTCCATCCACCTACGTACCTGAGTCCGGAGAGCTGGGGGCTCCCATACAGCTGGAGTGTCTTCATTTGACAGCATCGCTCACAGGCTTCTGTGGAGGCAGGGAGGCCCTCTGGCCCCCGCTACAGCTTATACCACATGCCACCTCTGGAAAGAACAGAATAGATGAGTCCTCCAGGCTGCCTAGAGCAGCTCTGGGGAAGTAGCCAATCCACATAGGCTGCAAGGAGCAGCCAGTTGGTGTCTCCAGGCTTTCATAAAAGGAGCTGCTGGACTGAGCAGATTCAGTTGCTGATAGGAGCCAGGGGATCAAGGAAGCGGCTGCAGGGCCTCAGCCATCCACCCTGAGCAGAGTTCGGGTGGTGTGGCCTCAGAAAACACAGCAGTTAGTAAAGGGATGCAGCCTGCAGTGGGACCCAGAGTGGGGGCAGGCCTGGGCCCCCTCACCAGGCCCCAGGGAAGTAGCTTCAGCTCCTCTCTGGGCCACTTTCCTTCTCAGGACTTAGGACCGGGGAGGCAGGTGGGGGTCAGCATTTGTGGGACTGGAGTGACTATCCGGTGAGCTGGGCAGGAACCAGGGCCACATGGTGGGTGGCTGCTCCGGGACTTGGGTGCACCCTGAGTGCGTGGCTGGGGGCTGCCAGAGCTGGAGACGGGGCGTACCCCGGCCCCCTGAGCCGCCACACTGCAGTCTGGCTGCCACCATGTGGTGGGCGGCTGCCAGTGCTGAAGCCGGCCGTTGTGCAGTGGCTCTGGAGCAGCACCGCAACCTGGCTCCCCTGGGAAGGCAGCACCGAGCGCACTGGTGGGCAGCTACCCTTGCTGCCCAGTGAGCTCCTTGGGTCGGGATTAGAGCGAGGGGCAGTTTCCCTTCACGCCGCAGGGCTGGTTGAAGGCACTTTGCGAGGCTGGGGGCCCTGGCACAGCGAGCGGGGATGGAGCAGCAGAAGCAAGTTTGGGCACAAAATGTCCCAGCAAAGGGGGCACCTGGTGGGGACGTGGGTTTTCCTAGGTTGGAGTGAGCTTGGGCTCGCTGCTCTTTGGGCTGCGGATGCTTCCCTGGGCCAAATGGCTCCCTGGGGTCACTGGAAGGCAGCAACCTGCGCGGCTGCTGGGCCTCTGCTTGGCTTTGGGTGTCACCTTAAACCTCGTACGCACGTCCCTCAGGGAGCTACTGTGTGTGTGGGTGAGATCACTGGCCTGCAGAGTGAGTGTGTGTGGGTGTGATTGCCAAGGCAGCCTGACTGTGCGCACAAAGCTGAATTTGACCAGTTGTTATGTAAACTTCAAAGAAATGTGCGAAAAGATGCAGCAGCAGATGGGGATGTGAAGGAGTAGTGGAGTCAGGTAGCACTATCGACTACTCAATCACACACCCCCCACGCTGCCCCACTGCATTTTTAAAGGGACACAGCAGTAGCAGCCTGTCTCAGTACAAGCCAGCTGCCACTGCTGCGTCCCTTTTAAAAATGCAGAGGGGCGGCGTGAGGGTTGTCCTGAGACCTGGCGGGGGACCAGAGAATGAGCTGGTGTCTTTGCTCGCCGGCTCCTCTGTCCCTTTAAGAGTGCAGAGTGGCACCTGAGAGTTGTGCTCAGACACAGCCTGAGCCGGAAGCGAGCGCTTAAAGTGCCCTTCCTGAACGGCTAGTCGATGGAAGTTCCATTGACTACTCAACTAGTAAATGAATCGATACTTAACATCCTAGCAGCAGAAGTCCCATTAAATAAAGTGTGTGGGTGCAGTGATTCATTTATGCTGTTGTTAATCATTGTGTCAGTTCTCAATAATATTACTTTGCAGTCGTGCCAGTGGGCACTCCTATACAGCTCGTAGTTGAGCGCTTGCTCTGAGGTTTGGTGGAGTTTGGTTTGAAGAGGTGCCAGCCCCTGCCCAAGGGGCTAGGGATGTCCGCGTACAGCCCTGTCAACGATGCACGCAACACCCCTCCCTGTTGGTTCTGTATGAAAGGTGGGGGGGGGGTGGCGGATGTATAACCATTCCCATTGACTGATGGTGAATCGTGCCGACAGGTACATGCTCGCATCCCTAGTGAGCTGTGCAGCCGCGGTCTGTGCTGGCAGAACAGGAGCAGTTGTTGACAAGAGGTTTCTCTTACTCCCCAGACCTTTTCTGGCCTGAATTTTCTTTGGTCCCCTCTTTTGTTAATCCTATGAGCGTATCAGCCCTCCCAGCAACGAGGGGCTTTAGCAGTCTTTGTGCTCTTAGATTCTGAGGGGGCTCCAAAGTTAACCATGGGAGAGAACAAAAACTGAGCAGCCCCCAGGGACGGTGAAGTGCTGTACATGGACATCGGGCAAGTCACATGAGCGGGGAAGTAGTGGGAACAGTGTCCTGTTCACCTCTCACCAAATCATTCCTTCCCCCTTTCCGGCTTCCTTGGCTGGGCTGCTTTACAGTTTGGCATTTGGTTGAGAGCTCCCAGCACAGCATTTGAAGTGACAAGGAAACTTGAAAGCAGCGTCACCCCTTCTGAAGTGCTGCTGGGCAGTGCAGGCAAACAGACTTCAAAGGAAACAACCCGTCCCTTACCCAGCCTGGCCCGCTTGCTTCAGTCATTTGGCCTGGTGAAAGCATTGCCACAGCAAATTTAAGGATGGTGACTCCTGGGTAGGGGAATTGAGGACTTTCAGGAGACATTAACAAACGGGCGGATTATGAATTGTTCGGCTGACTTGCAGATATTGCTGTTGTATGAAGTTTCCCAGTTTCCTCTCTGGTTAGTTTCTCCTGTGACTAGATCTGTCTCACCCAATCATGTATGGAGAGCGGCGCTTGAAAAACAGAGGGAAAGCAATAACCACAATCAGGCAGAGGGCACTCAGAAGCAGGGTTAGTAGCCATCACTGCTTTTACTTAGGTTTTAAAAAATGACAACATCCTAAGGATTTAGCTGCCAGGAAACACCTGGCTCTGAAGTCACAGCTATTACAAATCCCACCACCTGACTAAATGAAGGAAATACAATTGTGGTCTGGTTTTACCCATGCTTTTGGCCATATCTTCCTAGCAGTCAAAAGCCTGTATGTTAACGTGGGAACATTGATTTCGTTCTCTGTGCTCTGGTAAGTGCACAATGGAGCTTCTCTGCTAAAGGGGAGAGAGAGCAAACTTCTCCTTCATGGGACTCAGATGGGAGAGTCCTGTGTCTTTTCAGCAATTTTAAGCCCTACAGTTTTATTCTTGAAAAAAGCATATAGAGTGAAGTGTGACCTTCAGAGATGTAACATCCCAATTAGTTAGTTAAATGGTTAAATGTTAGGCTAACCTGACATTGAAATGGTTAACCAAATAAACAGGCCCCGTGTCTGGGGCTGCTGCTGCTGGCAGCAGCCTCCCAGCTCTAGCCCCAGGCTATGGCTGTCGCGGGTTCCCAGCCCCACTGGGGCAGCCCTCTATGGGGCTGCTTCTAGGAACTGATTAACGTCATCCAGTAGGGGTGATACTTACCAGTTAACTGGTTACCTATTCACATCTCCCCTGACTCTTGCCATCCAGAGCGAACAAAGTGAATTTGGTTCCAATTGTGACATAACAGGAACATGGGTTACTTCAAATCTTGGAAGTACCTCTGAGGAGGGCATGTGGGCTGCTGACTATTAACAGCGAATGAAAAGCTTGAGGGCCTAGGCTGATGGCTTAGTAATTCAGGACATCTCTTCTGCCCCACCCCACCTCATCCTTATTGAAATTGGCTCGTTCCACTTGCTAACAGCCTGAGTGAGCTCTCTATGCACTGAGACCTTGTCTGCATGATGACTTGATATGCGCTGACCCAGACTACTGATTTCATCTTCGCGTGTGGTGGAGTTGGAGGTATGAAACAACAACATCTTGATTTATGACCCTTTTAATGGGAAAGCCAGTTGCTAACAGCCATGCTGGTGCATAGGTGTAATTTACAAAGTGGTGCACTCAAAAACAAGCCCCAACTGTCTGAGAACTTAAAGATTGGGTAGGAACAGGCCCCAGGCCTAGTGCTCATTTGCTCCGGTGCCGATGAGGCTGACTCCGATTTTGGAGGGAAAGGATGGAAAATGACTTTCTGGCTCGGGTTGACCTCTCTCCTGAAGAGTGCAAGAGAGATTCTGTATACAGCCTTGGGCGCCCCTCGCTTTCTTGCCCCCATGCCACTACTCACTGAAACAGCAGCCAGAGACTGGATGGCCAGGAGCTAGACAGAGATTTGCTGGTTTCCTTCTTCAGACAAGCTGACTTGTCTGAGAAACAACTTAACCTGAAAACTGGAATTCCTGAGAGAACACGCAAGATCGCCAATAGCCTGTCCTGGCTAGAAGTTATTCTCTTGGTTGTAGCTTCTAAAGAGGTAGGCAATTCAAAAAAGAAAAACCTTGCCTGGCAGGCACAATAAGTCGTATTAAATACAAAGGCTGTCTGCATAAGCTACCTCACTTCAGCTTCCCTTCCATTTTGTCAAAGATGCTCCTCAAAATACCACCCAGTCTGGCAAGGGTGAAAGCCCGCTGCCATGGGGCCACAAATCCTATTCATAGCAAAGGAGAAATGCTTTACATTACTAAACGGTCGCTTCTCCAAACGATCAAGCTGCAGTGCTAATATCAAAGTCACATAGGCCTCAGACAGCATCAGCCTGATGTTGGGCCACGAAAGATATTGGACCAGTGGTTTTCAGTCTTCACTTGTGGAGCCTTAAAATTGGAATGAAGGTGCAGATCCCTTTGGAAATTTTACCCTGTGGATCCCTGGGGGTCTTTAGTACAGGGGTTTACAAGCTGTGGTCCAGCAAAAGTCCCACACCCTTCCTGTTCTCTCCTCTCCTCTCCTCACCCACGAAGGCATGTGAGGCACACAGAGTGCTTCGGGCTGGATATCTATAGACTGAGTCCAGGGTGGTCACTCTGAAGCGTAGAATGTTTGTTGGGTTGGCAGGAAGTGATGGGAACAGCTATGAGGATGGCTGAAAGCTCTCTTGTTCAGAATACCATCAGGTGCCACCACCACTGGGATACAGAGCCTACCACCGTCCAATGTTAAGTTCTCAGCCATTCAGCTTTGCAAATTACACCCGCGCATCAGTGCCATGCCGAGAGTGCCAGACCACTGCCGTACCAGAGGTGTAACAGCCAATTATTGGCCTTCTCAACAACTGATTTGCACACAACCATTTCATTGGCTGTATGAGGGAGACTTCATAGATGGTGGATGACTGTGCTCCAGTGCTGTGGGGCTTGAAAGCTTGTCTCTGGTAGAAGCTGGCCCAGTAAGAGAGACTACCTCCCCCACCTTGTGTCTCTACACAGCACATGCCCATCCTGCCAGCTGCCGCCCCCTGTTGTGTTGCATGCATGAAGCGAGAGGCTCTGTGATTGTGTGGCAGGAGTGGGGCCCATCCTGGGGGTGAGAGGAAGAGACCTGACCCCAAGGAGGTCAGGTTGTTTGCCCACCTGACCTGAACCAAATGCTTGTCGTCCGGTCCTGTCATGGCCGGGTCTCAGGGCTCTGCTTTGCTGTTCATCTTAAATGAGCTCTCCTGTGCAGGGACATAAACAAATGGCCCTCCGAAGAGAACTGTGTGTTGAGCTGATGACGAAGTCTGTCTCTTCTAACTCAAGACTGTGCTGTGCCACTAGCCCATGTTTCACCCCCATCTTATGGGGTTAGTCTGCTGGTCTGATCAGACGTTCAGAATTGATCGTTCTCCCACTGTTGTTAAATCGGTTGTTGAACTACATCTTGAAATGACTACATGTGAAATCTCTCTGCCTATTCCAGTTTAAATTCACTACAAATTAGGTTGTAAGTTAATTGTGTATAACCCTGTAGTGGACTAGACCTGTGGACTAGCCCTTCCTAGCTTGGATGTTCAAGACTAGAAGCCCCAAATATATATTTTGGCTCTTGGCTTGTTTACACTTTAGTTTCAAGTTCTATCTCCTTGCAATTAGTGGGTGCCCTCTCAAATGCTGAGAACCGGAGATTTGCTCTAAAAGCCCTTCCAGTGAGATGGGAATGATGGTTTTATGAACAGAGTTTTGAGTCAAATATTGATACTGTATGAGCACGTGCCCCATCATCACTTTTCAAATGGCTCAGGGTTTCCAAATAATAAGCAGAAATTCCACTTCACAGAGCTGTGGAGTAAGAGCTGTCCGTGGTTCGCTGTGCAGAGCCTTCAGTTGCTGTTCCATTAGAAACAGTTGGTTTTTTTGAGGGGAGGGGAAGTGTTTTGGTTGAAGGTTACTCAGGCGCACTGATTTGGGTATTTTCCTTGGGAGTGAGTGAAAACACTGCCTCTCCCAAGCAGTGTGCACCATCAGTTGCTGACGTGAGTAGCTGTCACATGGGTGTGGGGTCTGTTCCAGCACAGCTAGCATTGTGGCGAAGCTATCTTCCTCTCTAATTCCTCTTCCAGCTTCAAACACTGATTCAAGAGACTGACCCTGGTGCAGATTATCGCATTGACAGAGCTTTGAATGAGGCTTGTGAATCCGTGATACAGACGGCCTGCAAACACATACGATCTGGAGATCCAATGTAGGTGGCTTTTTCATAGTCCCAATGGACTCTACTGTTGCTACTGTGTGTGTGCCGTGTTCAAAACAGATACTAACCAGTCAAACTCCCATGAAATCTGGCACAGGTGCCACAATTTATACAGCACCTAGAAGTGAGGCCCAGGCTGTACGCATCTCTTGTGGTAGATCATGCTGAATTTTTGTCAGAGGCCCATCGTAGCAGTAACAAGATTTAGCCATTGCAGTTTGGACTTCTGTCGTTTGATGTGCCATGTTCTGATGTTACACAAACCTTCGGTGTCAGTTGTCTGAGGAATGCAGTAAAAGAGTTTCAACAGGGTTTTGAGAGAGAAGGAAATCCAAAATGGAGAGACAAGTGTTTTATTTATACCTTCTGAGCCAAATATATAACGCAGTGATCCCCAACGCGGTGCCTGGCTAGCCCGAGCCATTCTTGCGCCCGGGGCACCCGGCAGCCCCAAAAGGTTGGATACCACTGATATAATGTGATGCTCTTGCTGAATTTAACTGTCATCAGCACAGCTGAGTCTAGTTCCGTGGTCCCCAACGCGGCGCCCGCCAGGGCATTTACGTGCACCCGCGGAATGATCTGGGCCAACCCTGCGCGTGGCACATCCCCGGCGCACGGCAGCCCCAAAAGGTTGGGGACCACTGGTCTAGTTCATACAGACTGTGGGATTTAATGCTGCACACATGGGAGTATAACTATTTTAACCCTTTACAGTGTGGTTTGCATCTCTTTCCAGCCAAAATGGGTCTATGGAAAGGCAGATCAGCTGTGTGTTGAATCAGTGCAGTAACTGGTGCATGATCATAGCACGGCCCCTCTTTTTTTTTTTCTCATTTTCTTCTCTCTCGATTCTCGGCCCTGCCCAGGATCCTATCGTGCCTCATGGAACACTTGTACACGGAGAAGATGGTGGAGGACTGTGAACACCGGCTGCTGGAGCTGCAGTACTTTATTTCTCGGGATTGGAAGTGAGTATTGGGAAACAGTTAGGCACATCAACTGTGCCACGTAACCCGGGTGCTTTCCATAGCTCAGCTAGGGAGATGACACCCGACTGCCTGGCATGTTTCTGCCCTGGAAACTTGGCTCCTTCTCTCCCTGTCCAGTGCCAAGGAAGCCAGAGCTGCTGGGGGACCTCCTGCCTCTGCTGAGCTAGAGGCTCAGCTTTCCCACCAAGGTGTCCTTAGGTGGAGCGCGGAGGCGTAGCATGCGCAGAATTACAGCTGTTCCTTACCGTGTTTCGGACCCCATGCACTTGGGAGGGAATGCTGTTGGGTAGTGAGGGGTGGGTGCTTCTTTCAAAACCTTGCTACTCAGTAGAGAGGGCTCCCTGCTCTGTAAGAGGGTTCTGTTCTCTGGAGTGTGCAGTGCTGCCTTTCCTGCCATAACAAGGAGGCTGGAGGCACCTTAGTCTAACAATGTTATTGGGGCATCAACTTGTTAGTCTATAAGGTGCCGCTGGACTCTGAAGCAGACTAACATGGCTGCCTCTTTGCCACCATTCCTGCCTTGTCTCATCCCCCAAATCCCAGGAGCCAGGGCTTTCCAGCCAGTGTGGACTAGGTGCAATTCTCTTTGGAGCTGTTTATTTGGCCGGAGTGTCTCCAGTCAGACACATTCCGTTCTCTTCCTTCCCTACCTTCCTTGGTGGCCACATTCTTTGCTTGGGTCACACTTCCAGCTCGGGGTGTGAAAGGTTAACCTTAGTGGGTGCTGCTCACCAGTTCTGGTTAATCGGTGGGGGCCAGAGCTGCTATCTGCCTGCCGGTGGCAGAGGGCTGCTCCAGCCCCACCGGGCCCACCATGGAAAGAGGCTGCTGTCACGGGCCAATCCGGAACAGCCTCTGTCTGCAGCAGTTAACCAATGAAACAGGATTTTACATCCCTACTTCCAGCAAGGATTTACTCATTTGAACCAAGCTGCTCGATTAACTACAGAGTTTTCCTTTTGTTAACTAACATGTATTTGACCCTTATGCTGTTCGAACAAAGTCCATTCCAACTCACGCCCTAAGCGGACAGATGGTGCCCAGCCTTCGTGTTTGTCACACCGTTCCGTGAGCAGGCTAATGAAAGGGCAGTGTAATTCCCTGGGCGGGCCAGCAGCATGGAAGCCTTGCATGATTTATTTTTCTTACTGCTTCTCAAATGCAAGTATTTGCAGAACTGTTTAGTTTGCAGCTCTCCTCCCTGCCCTTCCAAAATGCCATGAAAGCCTGAGGCTATTTGTAACCCTCACCACTAAAGCTCACTGCATTTCCATTCCAGACCGCTCACCTGCCAATCCCTCATTTTGGTGCAATGGCTAAACATTTCCTCAGTGGAGCCCATGCCATGCCCACAAAGCGGGGACACTGGGCCTCCCTCAGCCCTGCCACCACAAATCAGAACTGACTGGTTAACTGGAACCAAATCTGCTTCCTGAAAACCTGACTGACTTCAAGATGAAAATAATGGTACTTTGGAGCTGGAGAAGCTCTTTAAGCAAGTCTAGCAAGTAATGGCTTTGCTTGGCCTGCTGCCAGGCCACCCCAGGAGCTGATTTTCTCCAACTTTGTGCACTGAGCAGTGTCAGCCTCATTATATCGGGATCGGAGATCTTGTGGGGAAACAGGTGCTTCTGGAAGTGATGTAGTTGATTCATTCAGTGAATCTTCTTTACAAGTCAGTACTAGAGCAACCTCCTTGCGTGGTATGGGAGCCTGTGCTGCTGGAGGGGTCAGTTGGGGCAGACGGTATACAGTCAGGTCTGTAGAGATCAGTGATGCCAGAACACAGTCTGGACTCTTGATTCCAGACTGTGTTCTACCGTGTGGCGATTACAAAGTACTCCTGCTTCACAGTGGATCTGTCCACTTCATGAGCCTTTCTGTGGGTTCTGTACATGAACATGGATAAAGCATCTGGGAGCTGCCGAGGGGTGCAAAGTGCTGTGGTGGTGATGACTTCTTTTTGTCTTCTCCAGATTGGATCCAGTCCTTTACCGCAAATGTCAGGGCGACGCGTCTCGACTCTGTCACACGCATGGCTGGAATGAGAGTACCAGTGACCTGATGCCTACAGGGGCTGTCTTCTCCTGCTTGTATAGACATGCCTACCGCACAGAGGAGCAGGGAAGGAGGGTACGCACTCGTTCTCGCCATCTGTTGGAGGTGGCTGCATGTCAGTAGCCTATCATGCCGCACTAACACAGTAAAACTAGCTAGACAAGGCAGTTGCTTTGGATAGTCACTGCTGCAGCGCAGAGATCCTTACCAGCGGTGTTCCTCCATGCGCGTGTCCAGTGTCTGCATCAGAACTGCAGTGGAAAGAGGCAAGACTCAGTGCCTTACCAGTGGAGTTGCCATCTTGAGGCATTTGTTCAAGGAGTTGAATTAGTGTTGAGACCTGAGAGCCCCGTGCTAACTCTGTGCATAGGCACTATGTAAAAGCCTCTAGCAAATCACGTGACTGCCATAGGCTCCAGCCACCTTAGCTGTCAAATTGCTTTTATACAAAAAGTCCTTCTATCGTAAATGCTGGGCTGTTCTCAAACTGGGATCTGATTCAGTTCAGAGCAACTTGCTTTGGTTTACACGATCTATTAAGAAGGTCTCTGTAGTGAGACACTCTACACTTTGAACCCCGCGTGACAGCAACCTTCATGCATTTCCCAGTACCACTTATGACTAGAACACAGTAAAGATTTGACTCGCTGCACTGCCTCTTTGGGAATGTGCCATGAGAAACTTCTTACAGCTGTTCACTGGGCTCTTAAGCTGTTTGCTGCCCTCTAGTGTCTTTGGGGGACAGAGCCACTTGGGAGGTCCATTGGCTGCTTTGGTTGTTGCACTGTAGGGTGCAGCTCCAGAGAGCTGGGGTGGGATTATGCAAGGATCTTGCTTACAAAATGATACTCTAGAGCCTCATGTAAATTGCTTTATGATGGGGAGGTCAAATATGAATCAGAAGTTCCTCCCTTGTAGGGAGGGAATCTTTCATTCAGTGGCTTCCAATTCAGCTTCTGGTGCCGTGAGCTGGGCTCTTCATTGTAATGCATTGTATGTGAGTGCTAACCCCAGGAATGCCAGGCCCACTGCAAATGATCTAGCAGTTGAGGGGGGAAGGTCTGTATCTGTGGGGAGCAGGTGTCGTTTTGCAGTTTAGTGTCAGTAAGTAGGGCTGTATGTCACACTTTGGTGCAGTAGCTGCCTATCTACATATCCCACCTGGTCCTTCCCCAGTTTCCAGTAAGTAGCAGTCACCACGTGGTGTGTCACTTCCACCGCTCCATGCCTGCCAGGCATAACTCTGCCAATGCATCTCGCACCTGAGTTGCAGCATATCCTGCTCTTCCAGTCCTCAGTCCTAACCAGCATCGCCGCCTGCTGTGGCCGTCCTGCGCCCTTCTCCAGTGGGCACCTCTACTTCAGTCTTGAGAGCAACACAGAGGAAGTGGCAGGACACATTGGGCCAGGATATGGACTGCCTGTCATAAACTGAGTTATGGGCGTCTCCAGATTCAGAGTCCTCCAGAATAACAGACCTCTTGTCACGTGTAAGGCAGCAGGGTCCTGTTGGCCAATGCGGAGGCCTGTTTAGCTTTCAGTACAGGATTTGTTGTTGGCTGCTCCATGCCACAAGACCATGGACCCCAGTATCCATCCTAAGGAAAAGTGTTCTCCAACCCATGAGGAAGGCTGGAATTGAAGCTCCCTTGGGAGTTCAAGCCACTGGCTGGTAGAAGCCAACTTATCATGGAGCTAATGCTCTCTGAGCTACAGAGAATGATTTACTGTCACCACAGGTTAGGAAGAAGAGAAATTTCCTGTCACTCCCCATGTTCAGTTCATGTGCCAAGATCTGTTCAGTTACTAAGATCCATCTTAGTAACTGAACAGATCACTTGGCAGGTCGCAGCTGCACATCTGTGCCTTTTAACCCACTCTTTGCTCCCTGTGCAGCTGTCACGTGAGTGCAGAGCAGAAGTGCAGCGAATCCTTCACCAGCGTGCAATGGATGTGAAGCTGGATCCCACCCTCCAGGACAAGTGCATGATCGACCTGGGGAAATGGTGCAGTGAAAAAACAGAGACGGGACAGGTACTGTGCATGGCTGTCACTCTCGCCGCAAATGTCGTGTGGTGTGGGGAGGAAGGAAACCCTGCTGACAGGTCTTGAGTCTTTATGTTCCGAGCTTACAAATGTTGATTCTCTAAATCCCCCAGGCACACGGTGAGAAATCAAACGTAGAGTAGACCAATAGACCTGGGCTGTAATGTCTGTCTTGGAAAAGGAAGCTACACAGCTCGGAAGTTGCCTTGTAGAAGAGATCTGAATGCCTAATATAAGATGATAGTTAACACCCTGGGCTCTCCTCTGAAGCAGCAGCTTATCTTTTATTTCAACTCATATTTGCAATATCCTGTTACAAGCTTGACATTTATTTTCCCCACAAATCCGCTTGGCAAATATTGACAGGCTTCCTGGGTTTGAAAAGAGCTGAAATTAACATCTGCTGCTCTTTAGCTAAACTCCAACTGAGAGTTCTCTTATATTTAATCATTTGTGCACTAGCATAGCTCTGGGGAGAGAGCTGTTACTTAGTGTGTGCTAAAGAGAGCACCTCACTCATATTTTGAAGTGTTCCTCACTGGTAGATTTTGGTAGCATGTGGAGGGAGAGGTGTCGCTTCCTGGCATAAAGCAATTTCCATCTTAGACAGAGTTTAGAGCCTGGTTTGATGGCTCCTGGCACCCACACTGAGAAAATTGTTCCAGTTCCCCATTTGGGAGGTTCATCCCACTCAGCAAAGAGCAGCCCATCAGACAAAATATCCCTGCATGTGGAGGTCCAGCCTAGCATGGCATTCCTAGTAGTGTCTGACTTGATGCATGCAAGAAATTGAAACTAAATTTGAACATTCAGACGCAGTTTATTGCGTTTTATGTTCTAAATGTGGTTAGCTTTAAAAAAAAAAAAAGTATTTTTCCACTTAAAAATAAGACTGAGTGGAAAGAGGCTCATTTTCATCCACAAATTTTTTCTTCTTTAAAGCAGAAAAATGTAAAATATCTAATATTCAGTAATGTTGTTTGGATTCAGGACCATTGCCATTGAAAAGGCAAAACTCGGATCTTGTGGGTAGTGGAAATCCATAGATCAAAATAAACGCTTTTCATCACTTTCAACTAGCTCATTGCCTGTGTTGAGGCAGTGTGCTCTAGACCGGCAAAAGGCTGGGAGGTTGGAAGTTTGAGTTGTACTGTGTCCGCTTGTGCAAATTGCTCTTTGTGTGTGTCAGCTTAGCCTATCTGTAAAACACGAAGATCAGCAGCCCCAGCACTTCTGACCCAGGGAAGCCACCAGATGGTTATTGCAAGCATCAAAACAGCAGGAAATTTTAAACATTAAAGATTTTCCTGGTTCATTTTTTTTATAATCTCATGCCCAGGAAGGCAACATATTGCAAGTGGAAAAGAAAACCACACAGAAAAGTGCACTAGCCCCACAAGACTAATCTTCTAAATTTTCCATAGCTAAAGCCCTTCATCTAGCACAGTACCTTGGTAATCTCGCAACTTTGAGTTGACCTGAACAACTGGGACTTGGCTGAGGCAGTGTTTAATTCTCAGCCAGCCAGCACAGACAGTGCGGCTGTCAGGGATCCTTTGCTTGCTGAGATGTTGTATGTATCCTCATTTCTCTGGCACGGGCTCTGAGTTTTTAGTATCTCGTCACGCATTAAGATAACTTGTTTCTCTGTAGGAACTTGAATGCCTCCAGGACCATCTTGATGATTTGGTGGTGGATTGCAGAGACATTGTAGGAAACCTCACTGAGCTGGAGTCTGAGGTGAGCAGTTTGCACGTCTGAGAACTCCTGAACGGTAGGAGTTAGGATCCTGTGCGGCAGGCAGCTTCCTCGTCTCCACCCTTAAAGCAAGGTCAGGCCGTGGTTGTCTGGACCGTGGGGCCTGCCTGGAATGAGTGTGCGTCTCCTCAGGTGGAAAGGGAGGGCTGTGATCCCAAATGACCACGGATGGGGAGGGCAGGGCAGCAAGCCTGGGGAGTTATAACCCTGAAAGACCCCCCTGGGACAGCACGAGCTCCAGCTCCAGGAGCAGCCGTCGCCCGGGGATTTGGATGGGCTGTGTGCAGTGCCACAGTGCAAGTGGAGAGGGTGCTGGGGCCAGCACACCTGTCCTTCTGCAGGAAGGAACGTGAGAGCTCGAATGGCCCAAGTGTGCTCAGCAGCTCAGGTTTTGGTCTTTGTCCAAAAGCAGGTGCAGCAGCAGCACCTGTCTGGTGACTGACTGGCAGCAGCATTGGGTCCTGCGTGCTGGGGAGAGCATGTGGTGTCAGCAGCAGCCCAGATACTCCGAGTGCCTTGCAGCTCACCATTGGCTCGGTTTCTTACCTGACAAGCTCTCTGCTCTCAGGGCTGTTGCTTCCAGCCCATGTTGTTGAGAACAGCCACTAAGGTGCAGCTCAGTGCAGCTGTAACAGCATCTGGAATGAGTTCCTCCTAGTGAGACGGCACTGGCTGATCTAGATGGGTGGGTGAGGCTTCTCCAACACACTTGACTGGGGGGCGCAGTGTGACAGCAAGTGCCAAAGGGCAAGGCTGTCCGGATTTCATCCAACAAAAGAGCAGAAACTCAGGTGGAGAGCTTGGCTTGGAGCACAGGTTTCAGCACCTTTTAAAGCATGAACAGCGTTGTCCCCTTATGGCTGTGCGGTTGTTACGGGAGCTGAGCATTGCCTGTCACTTCTGCAGGATATTCAGATTGAAGCCTTGCTGATGAGAGCATGCGAGCCCATCATTCAGACCTTCTGCCACGTAAGTTCTTTGCGATAGTCGGGCGCCCCAGGGAAATGAGGAGTGTGCCGGCAAGGTTAGAATCTTCATTGTTCAAGCATAATTGGCATTACCAGACCCAGGTGCCAGACTGAATGCTAATATAAATGGCTGTAGTTAGTGGTGTGTGTGTGTTGTCGAAGGACAAAAGCTGAGACACCACCCAGACCCAGTTTGTGATGCCAGAACTGCACTCTGGGATATATGGCCTTGCAGTAATTTATTGAGCTAGGACTAGCTAGCCATTTTCAGCCCTTGTGGATATAGGGGTGCCATAAATACATACCCCTGAGCCCCAGGACAATTGTTCAGAGCTAAAAAGCAGGCAAGATGGCTGAATTATATAGCTAATAGCCAGCTGAATCTAAAGGCTCTTAATTTCATCCACAGCATCTTGCTGTTCTGCGGTTCCTTGTCCCAGGAGCCAGATGCTCTAGATGAAATTGCCCTGTAATTCAAATGCCACTGTGTTTATTTTGGGTCAGAACCCCAGTTCCACAGTAGCAGACTCCCCTGTGGCTCTGCTCCCTTCCTGAGGCTCTTGTGGCTCTCAGCTGCACTGCATCATTGTGGCATTGATTAGTCACAGTTTAGGATAAGCAGGTGGCCACACAGCTGTTAGTTCTCACCGTGGAGGTCCGTGCGGGCTGAGTGTGTTTGTACCTCTTTTCCATTGTTGGATATCTAAGTATCTACAGAGGGATTAATATTAATGTTTGCACACACATTTCTGAAGTGGAGTTAGCACCATGCCCCGTCCTCTTTCCTCAGGAGATGGCCGATAACCAGATAGACTCTGGGGACCTGATGGAGTGTTTGATTCAGAACAAGCACCAGAAGGAGATGAATGAGAAGTGTGCCATTGGAGTCACTCACTTCCAGCTGGTGAGCAATTACCTGCCTTCTCACACCGTACCCCTTGTACCATCTCACTTTGCCAGGGAGAGGTGGGTGCCCCCCTCACAAGCCACAACCCAGAGCAGCTGTTGCGAATTCAGTTCGTAAGTCTGAGCCCTCCTTTCACACGAATGTATGTCTAGCCAGAAACATTCACTTTCGGATGTGAGCGCTAATCCCTGTGGTGCCCCACCCTTGAGGCCAGGTCCGGTGCTGATTACTTTCAGCAGTGATTTGGGTGGATGTTTTTCGGTGTTGTCTGAGCAGCCCGGAACTCCTGTGCGTGCCAGGGAAGTGGGCAGCTTCTGCAGGGATTCTTCTTCAGCGCCCTTGGCTGTGGCTCCTACTCTGTTCTCTAGGCAGTCTAGCTGTCCAGTGTGCACATCTGGCTGCCGTGCTGTCTAGCAAAAATAACTCGGGTGCCCAGAGTCCCTGTTCCCTCTCACCTCTGCGTGGTTTCAGGCTCTTGGCGGGGCAGTGGTTGGCAAGTAGTAGGTGTTTGAGGTGTCCGCCCCACTTGTAAGGGATAGAAACTTACCTTGTAAACAATGACGGGAGATACTGGGGCCAGGTTCTGCAGTTGGGTGCATTCTGCAATTCCAGGGGATGCAGGGCCTGGGACAACCCCTTTCTTTCCCCAGGCTCTGGCCCCACCCCACCCCTTCTCTTAAGTCTGCTCCCCCAGGTGATGTGGGGAGCCAGTGGAGCAGGCTAGGGCTGGGTCATAGAATCATAGAACCATAGAGCTGGAAGAGACCTCAAAGGTCAAGTCCAGCCCCCTGCCCTAGGCAGGACCAATCCCAACTAAATCAACCCAGCCAGGACTTTGTCAAGCCGAGACTTAAACACCTCTAGGGATGGAGTCTCAACTACTTCCCTAGGTCACTCTGCTTCCTGCCCGCACTGGTGAGCACAGGGGTGGGCCCAATTCCTGCTGCTGGTGCTAATACCCCAGGGTGCTTCCACGTCCTCCTGAAACCCTGCATGGGCTCTGCATGGAATCCTTGGGTTCCTGAAGCCTCTTGGGCCTTTCGTGGTGGTTGAAAGTCAGGTCTCCCTTTTCCTTGCCCTCTGCACAACCTCCAGCTGTGCAGCTCTGGCCTGTTTCTGGATCCTGATCTGGTGTGGCTGGCGATGAGCTGTCATCCGGAGCAGCTGCCTCAAGAAGGCTTGAGCCTGCCACTGCTCTTGTCAAGGAGCATTGTGAAGTTGCTCTTCTGAGCCTGTCACTCCTTGAGACTCCTTTGTAGCAAGGATGCCTCGAGAGTGTGGCTTCCATTGTCTGAGGCTTGGGGGGAGGAGGAAGGAGAAATTGGCAGGGGAGGAGGAGGCCAGGCTCCTGGTGAGCAGAATTGTCAGGTACACAACATGGGTATTGGTTCCGCCTTAGTCGAGCGTGGCAGTTCAGGTGCTGTGGGTTGCACTGTCGTAAGCAAGTCTAGTATCTCCTCTCAGTCTGAGAGATGCTTAATTTCTGCTTCTTGTTTCCCTAGGTGCAAATGAAGGATTTCAGGTTCTCCTACAAATTTAAAATGGCTTGCAAGGAGGATGTGCTGAAACTCTGCCCCAACATCAAAAAAAAGTACGTAGCCCCGAGTGGCTGGAAATGTGATGAAGTCCTCCACGGACATTCCTTTGCCTCTGCTGCCACAGTGTTCCCTTGCCTCAGGAACAGTTGTCCCTCCTGCTAGCCTTTGCTCAAATGTATGCAGTCAGCATTTGAGAGGGGAAGGTGGTTCTTTGGGAAAATACTACTTCTGCCTGAGTTGCAATGTCTAATGCTGCTGCTCTCCTCGGTGGCCATAAGGATAGCACTGGCTTTGAAAACCGCACTCGATTTTTGCTATGTTAATAGCAATTTAGATTCCCCAGACTTTTAAGGCATTTACATCCCCCGTTGTCTTGTGCCGCTCCTGGCATGTAGGAATCTGTGTTGATTAGCTGATGAAGAGAGAAGCTCCACAAATGTCCAGCAGTCTTGTCCTCTGTGGAAGAGCAAAGTGTAACTAGCCTAATATGGCTTGCTATCAGTCACTGATAAAATAGCACTTGGAACACAAGCTCAGGTTTCTCTTGCCCAGTGCAGCATAGGGCAGTTGGTGAAGTCACTCTTCCTCTAGGACTCTTGGGCTTACTTTGGCGCCCCACATCCCTGGGATTAAGAATGGGATTTTGAAAGCGCTTATGTGATTTGGAAGCACAAGTCGCAAGGTTTGAGGGGGATTTTACACCAGTCCCCCCGTGCTTGCGCTTAGTGTCCTGTACAGAACCAAACTGCTGAGTCTGGATTCAGGGTTAGAACTCCTCAGACTGGCTATTTTAATCTGCCGTCCATTTGCACCCTTCTCTGATAATGCCTGGGCTGGCTCTGCCTTCTGATCAAATGCACAAGCCCTTTGTGCTGGTGTGGTGTTCCTGGGCCCTGGGCTGCTAAGCTCCCGAGCTTCGTGGGGATGTGTTGTTCAGGCCTGCCCTCTGGCCTGGTGCTTCCAGCCAGGAGATGAGTTGGCCTAGGGATCAGTAGGGATTGTTTCCTTGTCTACAGGGTAGACGTGGTGATCTGCCTAAGCACTACGGTGCGTAATGACACGCTGCAGGATGCCAGGGAGCAGAGAGTCTCTCTGAAGTGCCGCAAACAGCTGCGCGTGGAGGAGCTGGAGATGGTAAGTGTGTCTGTGGCTCTCGGTTCTTTTACGCTGATGAGATCCAGCCAGCCCACTTCTGCTGGGATTGCCGAAAGGGATAATTCTAAAGCAACACAGCCAAGGCAGTTGCCTTTCAGACTCGGAGCGATGACTCAGTGTTCCTCATGCTGACTGCCTGAGCCTAGCGGTTAGATAGCAGTACGTAGCCACTGACTTCCCGGAGTCCCTGTGAGGAACGTGTGAGCCACACTTTACAGATGGGGAAGTTGAGGCATAGAAATGAAAGGACTTGTCCAAGGCCACCTCGTGAATTGTTGGCTGAGCAAGGATTAAAACTTGTTTGTTTCGCTAGACCAGACTGTCTCCTAGTTCTCTGGCATTGGCTGTATTTACAGTAGTAGCACCACAAGATGTTCCACCTACCTTATTGAGTGTAGGTGGTGACTCTGGCTGAGCAGCCCCAACACGCCCAGTCTGTGGGTTGAGGGGAGAAACGAATGCCTGGCAGCACCTTAAATGAAAGAGCACACCAGGATGGGTTCCCAGTCTTCTGGCCTTTCGTCTTCAATCAGAAGGATGCTGGCTATCTTGGACCCTGGTGTGGAGGGAAAGGGATGAATCGTGAGGGGTGTAGAGCAACCCTGCGTTTGCAGAGGGAGAAAGGGATACCTCACTCGTGGTTAGCATTCTCTGAGGCTGCTGTTAAAATGCAAAATAGCTGCTTCAGTGAAGCAATGTAAACTAGAATTTTGCTCTAACCTCTCGGCAGCTGGAAGACAGGCCCATGCCTTGGTCTGCTGCGGGGATTTGCAAACTGATTTTTCACTGGTTTTTGCCACTTGCCCTGACCATATAATTAGGTAAGTGTGAGAATGAAGCTTATGGTGACTATACATCTGTGACTGACCTGAGAGTGCCAGATCTTGTCAGTCGGATGAGGAAAGGTAGTCAGTGAGCAGCACCCAGAGTGGGGTGTGCATCCAAGGTAGTACCTCGACACGTGACAACTGGGACTTTTCAATCCTGATCATTCTCTTCGTGGTATTCCAGTGCCTCCGTTGTCTGCTGTGGTTACTGTGCTGTAGCTCCTGGATAAAACCACTAACTGACTTTCTCCTGGAGTCTTGGCTAAGGGCTTGTTTTCCTGGGTCTCCTTATCTTACAGACGGAGGATATTCGACTGGAACCAGAGCTGTATGAGGCTTGTAAGAGTGATATCAAGAACAACTGTCAGAATGTGCCCTATGGCAATGCTCAGGTGATGATGGGTCCTTTAACTATTTACATGTCAGTACTTGGCCTGCTTTCCACAGACACCCTTGTCTCCATTAAGCGCAGAGCATCAGACTTGCCCTTGGGAGTGTGCTCCAGCTTTGGTGAGGATCAGAGCATCTTTGTGCCCAGCTCTTTCTGTGTAGCAGAGCCCAGCCTAGCAGTTTGTTTATCCCCTGGGACTGTGACAGTCAGTGACTTTGGAAATCTAGTTGAGTGGGAAGGTATCATGACATTGTAGCTAAAATTAACAAGACTAACAGCAAACTGAACACAGTGTGCTGGGCAATACAGCATTAGTGATTTTTTTAGATTGGGTGGGTAAGAGGCAGCTAGTGGCCCGCCAAACTACTGGATCCAGCCCGCAGCCACCTCACCAGCACCCTTGCTACACAGCAGCTCGCATAACTGGCTGCTAATTGCCCTGGACTCTGGGTAGGGACTGGAAGCGTCACATGCTGTCCTGGCCCCATAGCAAAAATCCCTCAGCTCCCATTGGCCAGTTTCCAGCCAATAGGAGTGAGAAATTTTGCTAGAGGCAGGGCCAGCAAGTGAAGCCTTCTCCCTGTGCTGGAGCAGAGCCATGTGGAGCAGCCAGCCCAGCAGACTGGCATGGAGCCTGTCTCAGGTTCCTGCAGAGCTGCTGGGTGGGAACCACCAAGGTAAGTGCATCCCAGCCAGAACCTGCCTCTGGCACCCC
>JANRFK010001785.1:837172-848130 GCA_030068395.1 Apalone spinifera | reverse complement strand
TCCCTAGCTGACTCTGGTGCAGCATTTCCGGGGAACCCGAAGTCAGCTGGTGAGTCCCCAGCTGATCCCAGGCTCCACGTGGCATTTTCTCCACGGAAATGCTGCAGGGAGCCCAGCATCAGCTGGGGAGTCCCCAGCTGACCCCAGCTCTGCAGCATTTCAAGGCGGCAGCACTCCATGCAGTTCCACATGGGTGCTTCCACTTTGAAATGCACAAGAGCCCCCTCCCCCCCGGGCTCAACTAGTAAATTAATCGATATTTAATATCCTTACTCTGTAGCATCAGAGTCCTGGCTCTCTGGATTCTAGTACATGCAGGATGTCCTCTCCACTCATAAAGAACAATCCAGTCACTTCATTCTCAGACTCCCAGATTCCCTGTTAATTTCAGAAGCCAGTTCAAAAATTTCTCTGCAGCCCTTCTATGTGCTTTTTCTCTGTTTCCTTCCCTTCACCCTCAACTCAGTTCACATTTTCTCTGTTACATCCCATGTTGGTGCAAGAGCTCCTGCCTCTTGGGACAGATGCCCTGTGTATATGTCAAAACTTTATCTTATTTTCTTCCTCATAACTGAGACACTCTGGGTCTCGTTATGAGTTTCCTGATCCACCTAGTTCCTCTCAGTAGCAAGGCTGTTCTTTGAGAACTCTCATATTTTGCACAAGCTGTTTTCCTGCTTATACATCTGTCAGCATTTAAAGATTCCAGGTTGTCTGTAAAGGAGCTTTCAGATACTTTATTACACATCATTGTCCTAGTCACCACCACCTCCTCACTACCATTGAGTTCCAGGAACAGCTTTGCACACATGTACGATAAGTGGTGGTAATAATCTCTGTTGCTTTTTTTCCTTGCCTAGAAGAAGTGGCTGTGAGCTAGCATCTTACCGTGTGTAGATGGTACCTCGAGAAAACTGACACCCGGCAGGATGTTTCTTCGGTTACTGTCAGATGTCCGGTGGTGGACAGTCAGGCCCAGGTGGAAAAGCACATCCAGCTTCCGGCACACCACCACATCTGCTGCAGAGTCTTCCGCCATTTCCCTGCCAGCTCAGGCACAGGTGGTAATCTGTGGTGGTGGAATCATGGGTACATCTGTTGCATACCATCTCTCCAAGCTAGGATGGAAGGATATAATCTTACTGGAGCAGGGCAGGTAAGAGGTTGATTTTTCTCCTTATTAAAGCATACTGAAAGCAGAACCTCAGAACTATATAAGGGACACAATAGCTTTCTTTATGTTATCTTTCCATCATCTGACTTTCTCCCAGCACCAGAGTCACACTGTTAACACTAGACTTCAGTAATGAGATCTAAGGGTGTGTCTACACTGCAGGGCTTAACTTGAAATAAGCTACGCAAATCGAGCTATGTTAATTGCGTATCTTATGTTGAAATAGCTTATTACGAAATAGGGAGCATCTACACAGCACTTATTTTGAAATTGAGTTTCTTCCTGACTTCCCTTATTCCTCATACAATGAGGGTTACAGGAGTCGGAATAAGGCAGCAGTCCTCCAGCTTGATAGTATTTTGACACCATTTCAAAATAACTGCCTGCTGTGTAGACGTGGAGTAAGTTATTTTGGAATAGCATTAGTTATTTCAAAATAGTGTTGCAGTGTAGACGTACCCAAAGTCAAACCGTTGGTTTTGCCCTTTCTTCACAGGCTCCAGGGGAGTTGCACATTGTGAAGTCTACTCTACCCAGTGAGCCTTTATAGCCATTCTTAAAAACTTAAATGCCTTATTCAGGGTAAGAAAAGTAACAACTTTAGTTTCTGAACTATACTTAAGATCGACGTTGCTGAGGAAGAGAATACTTCTGTTAAGTGAAGACATGGCCTGATTAGGGGCTGCTGGCAATAGACAGCCTAGACTGCCACTTGGAATTATGGGAGAGGCACCATTGTTATGTGTTACAGCAAAGTCTAGGGGCCTCAGCGCAGAATCCCTTTAAAACTTCCAAACTTAAACCCTGCAGACAGCTGCTTTCCAGAAAAATTAGTAACTTCCTTCAGCTTTGATAAGAAGTTATTGCTGGACTTCTTTGAGCCCTTAAACACAGAGCAAATCAAGTAATCTTATCTGAAAACCTTGTTAAGCTGAGTGCCCTATGGAATCAAGAAGAAAACTTTCTAATTGGCTGGCTCAGCATGCACTCTGAAGTGGGGTAGGCCCTTTGCCCGTCTTCCTTTGCAGGGAATTAATAACCTCCTTCCTGCTACTTTTTCAGTGGGGCATGTACACTCCATCACAAGTACTTGCTGAGCAAGTATGCACATGGACAGGCTTGTATAGCAGTTGAGAAAAAATATCGTGTTAGAAAAATCAGTTAACTGAGAGATTTTAATTAGCATGACATTAAACATTGTTGTGGTTTTAGTGCTAGGGTGACCAGAATTTCCGAGATTAGGGGCTCTTTCTTGTATATGCAACACTCCCCTCTCCCACAAATAAGAGTTCCAACTTTTCACCCTGGCTATATGGTCGCCCTATTAGTGAGCACAGAAATAGTCATGTTTTAAAAATGTCAACTGGATCTTGTTTATGAAGGTTATGGTATAGATAGGTCTTAATCAGGTTACTGAAGTATTGTTTTCTTATGGCAGATATAGTAGGACAACAGTGAGCTCTGTGAAGGCCTCTGTGGTAAAGTGCAAATCATGTAATGGCAGGAGAAATGAGTTAGTGGCCCTGGCAAGTCTGACAAAGTGAGAGCAGTGTGCTTGGATCAAATTGTCATTTCATTACATGTCTGCAATCCAGAGACTTGGGTCACCACAGCAATCTCTTGCCCAGTAATTTAGATGCACAGTTGTTTGTGTATTGTAATTGCAGCAGAGAGTTTGCAAGGATGAAGGGAGGAAAGGGCTACTTCCAGCCCAGAAAGAGATCAAGGAAGTGGCACTCTTGGAGAACAAATAAATCCGTACAAGGGGCTAAGCAAGCATTGAGAGGCTTTTAAAAGTGTATCAGCGAAATATTTTCCATGTTGTCAAAATGTCTGAGAGGACGTTGTCACAAAATGTCATAATGAAAAGTCTTTCCAGGGCTCACATTCATCCTGAGTCGTCCTGCTGATGTTTATGGTTTTATAGCCAGAGTCCTGGCTTGTGCCGGATCCTCCACTGCACCTCTGCCTCCCCGCGGAGACAGTGCTGGGGGGAAACCAGTTTTTAATCCAGCTCCTCTCAGCACCGTCTCCTGCTTCCCTCCTTGCTGCTTCTGATACGGAGGCAGCAAGCGGGGGGAAGCATTTAGTCAAGTCCCTAATTAGAATTTAGTTCTTTTGATTTCCATTGTGTTACCCTATCTACTCCATGGTTGCCTCTGTGGTGTTATTTAGCTGTTACCTTGCAGGCTCTGTACTAGCACCTGGTTGAGATGAATGAAGTGAGGGGGCACAGTTGATGCTTGGCGGTTGCTGCTACTGATTGACTGGAGACTGCTTTTTGTAAGTTGAGTGAACACAGCAGCAGTTTGAAAAGAAAAAGCTTCCCATGCAAAGAAATAAAAATAGGGGCTCATCCCATTTTTTTTTTAAACAACAATAATAACTTGGATTCTGAGAAACACAGCGAACATTACTAAAAACCACCCTGAAATGATGGAATTCATGTCATTTTTATCAGAGTTAAAAATTTCCACCTGTCCTGCTGATGCGTTTTCTTACAGTATTTTTCTTGGAAACAGAGGGCAGTTTTTTTAGCACTCTGAGGGTGCGTCTAGACTGCAGGGTTTTTTCGGAAAAACAGCCGCTTTTCCGAAAAACTTCATTTGCGTCCACACTGCTATTGCGTTCTTTCGAAAGAAAATTGCAAGAACTCAGGGGTCTTTCTGACATTGGTAAACCTCATTTCTGTGAGGAAGAATGCCTTTTCCGAAAGAGCTCTTTTGGAAAAAGGTGTGTGTGGATGCAGAAGAGGGAGTTTTTTTGAAAGAAGAGGCCTCCAGGAAAAAGCACGAGTGCCCTGGTGGCCACTCTGTCCATAGTAATCACAGCTTAAATGCGAGATAGCGTCCATTCAGCGTGGACACTATCTGTCAAAAAAGCAGATGGCTTTTTCGATGCGCTTTGGCAGGGTGACCGCTCTCTTTCAGAAGAAGTTTTTTTGGAAGATCTCTTCTGGAAAAGCTTCTTTTGAAAAAAGCTTGCAGTCTAGACATACCCTGAATGTTTTTGTATTCTTTCTTAGTTTGATTCATGCAAAGTTTCATTGTTCATACATTGGCAGGACTAGTTGTTGCAGCCTGTGAGCTATTTTATGCTTCAAAGCAGACGTTGTGTAGTTCTGAGCTTAGCATGCAACAGAAATCTGAGTTAGCTGTGAAACAGATTTTGGTTGTACCTCGAGGAGAGTTAAAGTTTTATTGCTACAATTGATGTCTAGGTCTGCATGCCTAACCAGTTGCTATGCAGCAGTGATTCTCTGTAGGGCGCTGAGGTTGTTCATTTCTGATTATAAATGCCTGTCTTGAAACCAGATGTTGAGATTATAGCACTTAAAATGTCTGTGATAGTTGCCCCATGCTAGAGAACTTTTTTTAAAGTTATCCTCACTAGCAAAACATTAGGACTGGAAAGAGTGAGGGAGAGCACAGTAATCTGAAGCTACCGGAAGGGTGTTGGATTAAATGTAGCTATCTTGGGTAGGATAGATGTGCCCACTGTTCTGCTTGTTAAAATGATTGATTTGAAAGTCTTCAGATTACAGGTTGAAACTCCCTAAACTGGGATTCTCTGGTCCAGCAACATCCATTGTCCAGCACGGATGGTTCAGGACCAGAGAGTCCAGAGAGGGTCAGCAGCAGATAGCCCAGCATAGTTGTCCAGTGCGTGGCAGTGGAGGCTGTCCGGTAGGGCAGCAAGGTTGGCAGCAGATGGAGAGCTGGGTCAGAGCTGGGGGAGGGGGACAGTGGCAGGGGGGCCAGAAATGACCTCCTCTGGTCGAGCAAAATCCCTCATACGGGATTGGTCAGGGCCCGAGGGTGCCGGACAAAGGAGGTCCAACCTGTAGAATGAAAATGCTTTGAATTCTCAGCTGTGAATTTTTTTTAACAAAACCATGCTGATGTCTGTGCGTGAATGGAGAGAGACTATATCAGGTAGGCACATATTTTTACAAGATGTGTACGTGCCACTGAAGCAGACAATAAATTTCTTAGAAATGATCCCTCTCCTGTTTGGTGTATCTCAGCAATTGCCTCTGTTGAACTCGTGAGTTATTCTGAATTAGTTTCTAGGATTACGATGCCACAGTGTGCGTAGCTCAGATGAGCAGTTTGAGCTCTGTATAGTATACTGTGGGCTAAGGATGTTAAGGACGAGTCGACTATCCGATAAGAAAATGCTTATTGGATAGTCGAGTCAACTAGTCGGACGGATGGGGACTCACACTCACACTCACACTCACACACACTCTGCTGCCTCTATCAGATAAAAGCAGCCAAGCGGGGAGGAGAAGAGGTACTTCAGAGGCGGTGCCGCACGGAGCCTGTCCCTGTACTCGGTGTTTCAAAGCAGCAGGGATCAGCTGTGAGGTGCTGCCCCTTTGAAACGCCGCCTTCGCGTTTCAAAGCAGCTCGCAAAGGAGCTGCCCCCGGACTGCATGCAGTGCTGCTCCTTTAAGGGGCAGCGCTGCTTGGAGCCTGGGGTCAGCTCCATGCGGAGCTGTGCTTTGAAACACCGAGGCAGCATTTCAAAGGGGGCAGTGCCTAACAGCTGATCCTGGGCTCAGCTGTGTGGCGCTGCCCCTTTGAAACACCACCAGCAGACCCTGGGTTCTGGGGAAATGCTACGTGGAACACACAGTCAGCTGGGTGCGTTTCAAAGCAGCAGCGCACCATGGAGCCCGGGATCAGTGGGGGACTCTGGCTATGTCTACACTGGGCCACTTATTCCGGAAAATCAGCCGCTTTTCCGGAATAAGCTGCGAGCTGTCTACATTGGCCCCTTGAATTTCCGGAAAAGCACTGACGATCTACTGTAAGAAATCAGCTGCTTTTCCGGAAAAACTATGCTGCTCCCGCTCAGGCAAAAGTCCTCTTTCCGGAAAACTGTTCTGGAAAAGGGCCAGTGTAGACAGCACAGGAGTGTTTTCTGCAAAAAAGCCCCGATCGCGAAAATGACGATCAAGGCTTTTTTCCGGAAAAGCGCGTCTACATTGGCCACAGATGCTTTTCCGGAAAAAGGGCTTTTCCGTAAAAGCATCCTGCCAATGTAGACGCTCTTTTCCGGAAATACTTATAACGGAAAACTGTTCCGTTTTAAGCATTTCTGGAAAATCATGCCAGTGTGGACATAGCCTCTGAGTCCCCTGCTGACCCAGGTTCCATGAGGGCGCTTCTGCTTTGAAATGCACAAAAGCTCCCTTTGGGGACCCTTGTACATTTCAAAGCTGGCATGCCTGTGTGCAGCCAGAGTCAGTGGGACTTCCCGCTCGCCCCGGGCTGCATGCGGAGTTCCACGTTCCTCCTTTGAAATGTACAAGTGTCTGTCAAGTAGTTGATGGAAATTCCATCGACTACTCGACTAGTAAATTAACCGATATTTAACATCCTTACTGTGGGCTGGTCTGTCTTTGAGTGTGCCCTTCAAATTCAGTCTGCTCTCTGGTGGTTTCCTTTTGCATCTTTGGCTTGGGAACGTGCTTTCACTGATTGGAGACTGTGCTGATGCCTTAGGGAGTGGTATCAATTCTGTTCTGTGCACACATTGGTCATGTAAAAAGCATCCTTTGGTGTTCAGCTTTGAATTCAGTCTCACCATAATATGCCTCCCTGGCAGAGCAATTTTCCTGCAATCTTTTTTTCTTGCTGGGAGGTAAGTATGGGATGCATCTTATCAACAGGCAGCTAAAAACACTCTGGGGCTGGAGTGCCCAGGGAATTTGTTTGTAGCAGGAGTTGCAGGCGTCTGGACATGGGGTCTGCCCAGTCAATGTGGTACTCCAAACAGAGAAGGCTCTTAACTAACAGGGTTTATTTCCTTGACATCAGCTCAAGTTATCAGGAATTCGTGCCCACCTCAGTTCTGAGCTGTTCTCTGCCCCTTCCCCACCCCCCAATATCTTACAGTACATTCATCTTCATGTAGTTAGACACATAAGCAGCAAACTTTGGTGGCCAATAAGAAGGGTGGCAGTTCCTTATGCATCTGAGAGGTTCTTGTCATAGGCTGCATCTGAACCAGAGGCTCCGGTATGTTAGCGTTTTGTCTGAAGCCCTCACTGTGTTTTCTCCCCCAGGCTAGCTGCTGGCTCCACTCGATTCTGTGCTGGCGTTGTTAGCACAGTCAGGCACTTGTCCATAGAGCTGAAGATGGCTGACTATTCAAACAAGCTGTATCAGCAATTAGAACAAGAGACTGGAATCAAAACAGGTAAGAAAATGAACCTCTGTCTCAGTTCCCTGCAAAGTGGATTGATGTGAACACCACTGCTTTCTGGGGCTTGGAATGAGAGTAGCGCTAGCACGTATAATTGGGGCTTTAGCGCTCTCCGCTTCCTTTCAGCTTGGAAACACTCCCATGGCACCCTCACATTTGAATTGCCTGCTGGAGTCATTTAGAACACACTTGTGACAGGTCAGGAAAGAATTGTTGAAAGACAGCAGCCCCCATGATGCAGCATAGAAGTTAATTGACTTAGATTTAATTAGTTAATCATGAAGCTTCTGCAGATGCATTCATTTTTGTATCTCCAGTGAGGGCAGCAATCTTAGCTTGAAGTACTTGTTTATATTGCACACACACCTGCGTATTAAAGAAGCAGCATCAGATGAGCGCACAGTAGCAGCAACTCTACACTGTTTCCAGCTAGGTTGCTTAATGGCACATATGCGAAACATACTGTTACAGATCCATGGGGTAAGCTTACCTCCAGCCTTTACACAGACGGTCAAGGAGCTAGAGCTCTCAGTGCTAGTCTCTTGGCCTCTGCTTTTTGCCAGGGATGCCATGTCAAAAGAACCTGAAGTCCTGTTGGACGGAGACTTCCCCCTTTGGGAGCTATGCAGCCAGCAGATGTTTGCAGCAACACAGGGCAATCTTCTCAGCACACGACAGCTTTTATTGGTCAACTAGAGTCCAATATTTTAGAGTCCTTAAATTACAACGGATGAGCAAAATTTACATGCACATCTGTGCTGGCCAGACAACATGCCCTTTTCATCCAGAACTTCCAAGATTCAGTCTCTCTCACCGCACAGGGCAGCAATGGCATTGTAACAGTTTTCTGACACCTCGGGTCTTTGTTTCCAGCCCTAGTCGCTCTGAACATGATCTGCCTCCCTTGGCTCCCAGACATTAAAAGTTAATGCCCAGTCCATGGTCTTCTGTAGTATCTCCTCAGAAGAAGTTAAAATAGAAAAAGAACAAATTAAAAATTACTTGGGAAGGTGAGATGTCTTCACGCCACCAGGGCCCGATGAAATGCATCCTAGAATACTCAGTGGCTCAGAGATCTCCTCAGTTACTTCCTTAACTTGGATAAGTCATGGAAGTTGGCACACATTCCAGAAGATGCAAGAGATTCCAGAAGATTGGAAAAGGGCCATTCTAGTGCCCATTTATAAAAAGGGAAATAAGGACAACCCAGGAAATTACGGACCAGTCAGCTTGACTTCCATGCTAGGGAAGTTAATGGAGCAAATAATTAAGAATCTGTCCAGAAGATAAGGTAATAGGGAACAGTTGGCATGGATTTGTAAAGAGCAAATCATGTCAAACCAACATGATAGCTTTTTTTGATAGGATAACAAACCTTGTTAAGGGGGAAGCAGTAGATATGGTATGCCTAAACTTTAGTAAAGCATTTGATACGGTCTTGCATGACCTTCTCATGAATAAACTAGGAAAACACAACCTAGATGGGGCTGGAATAAGGTAGGTGCTAATTGTCTGGATAACCATTCCCAGAGAGTAGTTATCTATGGTTCAGTCATGCTGGAAGGGCATAAATAGCGGGATTCCACTGGGATCGGTTTTGGGACTGGTTCTATTCAATATCTTCATCACTGATTTAGGTTCTTCTTCTTCCTCTTCTTGAACTGAGCTGTCAATTGACAGATCTCATCTTCTGTGATGCCTTTGATGAGCAACTAAATCGGCAGAGCCGATTACAGATGTCACATAAAAAGCCATCAACTGCAAGCGCTGTATGTTCTTTTCGGATCCTCCGCTTTTCCTGTAATGCCTGGATACGCTGACTCTCAAAGCAATTAAGAGCCTGTACAATGGTTTGTCACCAGGACAGTCTGTCCTGAACTAGAGTTTCCAGATCATTGAGAGATATGCTGCATGACTTCATATTGGCCTTTAAGATGTCTTTATAGTGCTTATACTGACCACTGAATTTCCATGAGCAAGCTGGCCATACACAGATAACAAAGATGGTCTACTATCATCCATCCTCATAACATGACCAGTCCAGCGAAACTGTTTGTTCATAAGCATTGCTTCCATGCCTATGACACCACACAGCTTCAGAACCTCCATATTAGGAATTTTGTCCCACCAGTTCACATGAGCAATCTTCCTCAGACAACGCATATGAAACTTATTGAGCTTCAAAACATGGCGACGATATATTGTCCATGACTCCGAGCCATACTGCAGGACATTCAGGACAACTGCCTGATAAACCGCTGTCTTGGTATGAAGTTTAATACCATAGTCATTCCATAGGCGTTTGGTCAGTTTTCCAAAGGCATCGCTGGCTTTGGGTAGTCGAGCAGATACATCATGATCCATATTTTATGCTAGAGGACAGTATGCTTCCCAGATAGTAGAACTTGTCTTTGGTGTCGAGAGAAACCTTCACATATGAGTGGATTTAAGTGAGGCAGGCTTGTGAGTTCCAACCCCACTCTCTCTTCTCATTCCAACCATCGTGCACAGGCACAGAAACTGCGACATGTACCCTGGAGGGAGAGAGAGCAGGTTTGAGATCAGAGTTCTCTTCTCTTAGACTGATGCGCCTAAAAAGGCTTAGCGAGCTCGGTCTGCCCCAGTTTGGAATCAGTTTCCCTTCTCCTAGGTACTGTTGGTCCACAGCGCCTTATTCCATATTATTTGGCGCAACCCCTCGGGATCACTCTCAGGGGGGCTTCCTCAATCCACCACCCTGAGGACGCGCCTCAGTGTTGTAATACCCCAGCGCGAGGACTGATTTAGATAATGTCATTGAGAATACACTTAACAAGTTCGCAGATAATACCAAACTGGGAGAGGTTGCAAGTGCTATGGATCATAGGGTCATAATTCAAAATAATCTGGACAAACTGAAGAAATAGTCTGAGATAAATAGGGTGAAATTCAACAAGGACAAATGCAAAGTACTCCACTTAAGAAGGAACAGTCAGTTACACATACAATATGGGAATTGACTGTCTAGGAAGGAACATAAGAACGGCTACATGGGGTCAGGCCAAAGGTCCATCTAGGGTCTGGCTGGGGGCATCCGCCTGCCTGGGACTGCCCAAGTCTCCCATACCCCAGGAGCCTTTAAAGGAGAGCAGAAGGGGCTGCATCTCTTCCCCTGTCCCCCTATTCTTACAGGAACATTGCTGGCTATTCTCCATCACGGAGCGAGGGGAGAGTGCACAGTTTGCTGCATTCCTCATTCTGGCTGGGGAGTGTGGGGGTAGATGAACCTGGAACTGTCCCAGCTGGGAGACATGCATCGCTCCTCTGGCTATGCCCAATGGATCTCCAGTGGCCATGGAGAGGTGTTTCTCACCTGGTCTCATTGCAGCAGTTTGAGGGCTGGAGTAGTCCCCTCTCCTCAGAACAGCCTGCATACTGATCCCCTCATGCCCTGCCCCACCCCAGAGCAATGATTTCAATGAAGAAAAGCAAAACTGAATTGAACTAAGGACCTGAGCAATGCTGGGGAAATACTCTAGGGCTACGTCTACATTGGCGCGTTTTTGCGCCAAAGCTATGCAAATGAGGC